>CM076576.1:156238477-156379682 GCA_034641835.2 Pinus albicaulis | reverse complement strand
AACAGAGTTCTCTCCTGCATTATTTTATCCTTTTTCGGGCTCGAGAGACTAAATTTATGAAAAAGAACACCAATGGAGTTTTCTTAAGTTTTTCTTCTGACTCCCTAAAACTGAAAAACACCGAGTTTCTCCTATATTGGACTCGTTAAAACTTAACAGTAAAGGACCTGTTTAATTTTCAACAGGAACGAACCACTCCTTCTTAGGGTTCGAATTTTAAACTAAGTTGGACTCATCCGAAGGATGAGCTTATAAACAAGCAAATGCTATCCTCCTCAAGCTTGTCAAAAATAAAGAGGTACTTGCCAGAAATGGTGGGGGAAAAGAGAGAAAAATGGACTTGTTTGTTGTATTTTGATTTTTCGAAAATCCAGTTAACCACTCTTGAACACGACACTTTTGTTCACCTGGGTTGGGAAATCATTTTCCTAACAGTTAATCAAACCACATTGAAAATTTTCAGCCGGTTTCTGGGTATTAGCTTTGGGTCAATTGTCACCAAGCCATCTGCAGTGTCGTTATGTGTCCAAGAAGAACAGTTCAAATAAAACCATTCATCTGCAAAATATCTGTCATCCATCATTGACCATCCCTGAGTCGTCCTTGCCAGTATATTTCTTCAAAAATTGATCTATGATTTCATGTTGTGGGCTTGCCTATGACAGATCTCTTTCTATCGACGACAGCTCATTATCTAGGAAGTTGACCTAGAAGTTTTCAGTACCTTGAAATCTGCATGTCTCAATGGCAGGTTTCTCTCCTTCGACGACAGGTTGCATCATTGACCTTCGATCGAATAATTCCGTGAGATGTTCGACTTCAGTTCATTCATTCACATTTCATGGATTGTACTAAGTAATTTGAGAGCCATTGACATTACTGGTGGTTACTCTGACACTTGTTAATAGTTTACATCATTGACTGGTAATCAAATGGTTTCTACCATGTTCTACTTCAACACATTCATTCACATGGATAGAATCGTACTGATTCGAGACGCGGAAATCAAGACCCTGGATCTAGTTTCCACCATCCAAAGCTACGTTTGATTATAATGATAATCTATACAAAGAGACTATTTATAAATACACTGCTGCGTCTACACTCGTGTCTACATATATCCGTACTATGATGTATTCAAAATCATTCCCGGGACGTAATCCATTTCAGTTAGTTTCTAGTTAGTTTTTATCTGAGTATGGGAATGCCTACCTCAGTGATGACATATACATGTATATATTTTGCATTGAATGTTTTTACAGGTTCCAACTGGGGTGTCCACAGGATGATCTTTGAAATGATAAAGTACTGCACTCTTCATATATGACAGACTACAACTTCATCTATTCCAGACTTTGCACTTTAGGGGGCAACTTGTTACACTGAAAACTGTCACCTTGACATTTTGCTGACTGTATGAGCTCATTATTACTCATAATTCCTCCTTTTGCAAGTCCAACATACCAGCTCCTCATATCAAGCTTCAAAATCAGAGAAAAATCCCTAAAATCCCCTAAGAATTGGTATCGCACTTTCTCTATGCATTCCTTGCGGTCCCGCACCTAAAGTTCAGCCTGCATGCGGAACCATACCGCACGTCATTTGTGTAATGGGTGCGGACCTCTGTAAAATATAAAAAGGCAAGAAAGTAAAGATAAAAAGTGAGTTTCAGATGAATTCTAGAACATTCTGGATGGGAATTTTTGGGAATGGATACGCTTTGAGAAGGTTCATGCATCCCTCACTTGATGGAGCTAACCCCTTGATGTAAGGAGCTTATCCCTTTGAAGGAGGATTCTATCCCTTCATATTTGGAATAAGAAACCTCCTCTTTTCCACTATAAAAAGAGGCCTTGGGTAGCCTCAAAGGGAGTTCAAGCTTAAGAGATTTGAAGTTAAATGCTGTTGAGATTCAGTCTCAAATAACTAAGACTTTCTGTGAGGTTAAATCACTCTTTCTGTGAGGTTGAATCACTCTTTATGTGAGGTTCAATCACTTATCTCTAGTTGTCTTGGTTCAAAGAGTGCAATGCTTGTCAAACTAGAAGAGATTCCTGCTTCGGACCCCGGGAGGACCTGCACAACATCAAGGCACAGGTTGTAAAGGTTTTCTATATTTGAAGTTAATACAAATATACTCATTTCTCTCATTAAACTGTCTATTCGTGGTTTATTTCATAAATTCCTTGATCATTATGATAAGTATGATTTATAATAATGTCTATACAGGTGCTACTTAATCTTTTTGCTTGTTTGTGACTGCAGATTCACGAGGAACGTTCTTTCAGTGCACGGGAAGGACTTCAACGAAATCAAGCAAGCATTGGACATAAGGTAGGCCTTACACCTATATAGTGTTTTTATGAATCGTATATGCTTAGAGAGAGATTAGTATAATTGGCTGTTTGTTGCTAGTTACCTTTTGTACTAGAGAGATCGGTCTTGTCCGCAAGACGGATTAATCTACACAACACCTTTTACCCCGCAGCTCTTCATCCATCGCGTTCAACCTGCACCGTTGGATCTGGAGCCTCCAATCCAACAGTCGACGATCAATCTCACGTAATTTTTTAGCCCTTCCCATAGTGCGCAAATTTTATGCAATAAAGGTGGTTTTAGAAATCCACGTGTCAAACGCTAACCTATATCGCGTTCCAAAATCTAATACCGCCTCCCCCCCATTTTGTTGCGCGAAAACCATTCCTGGTTTCTGCCATACCACCCTCCACAACATAACTTCCTCTTTTAATCCTAGCCATCAATCTCTGATATTACACGACCCATATTATATCGCGATAACATTTCATTTGCTTCCCATGTCCCTCCCAAACGAATCCATAGAGAGATCTCCACCGTAGATCATCCTGATCTAACGGTCCACGTTCATCCTCGCACCCAACCTCCATCAACCTGGTTAGCTGCTCTACCAGGGTTTTTTTCTGATTTTCCACTGCAATCACATTCTTCCTCATTACTCCTCTGCTACCCCAGAGCCTGCAAGCAGTCTAAACCAAGCCCACAGGATTTCATAACATGTTCTCATGTGTTTGCAGGTTTTTTCATGGCCAATGAAGGAATTAATGTTTTACAGTCACAAAGGTGACACAAAATCTCAGATGGCAATCTCAGAGCCATGAAACAATGTCAAAGGGCATTAGTATAGAAGTAGTTCGAGCAATCAGCAAAGTGAAAACATAAACACGTTAAAACAGGTTAAAGTACAAAGAGAGACGGAGCGGTTATTAGTACGGAAATGTTGGGAATCTGAACCTCAGCCATCCCATGCACACAGGCTTTGCGAATTATTACACCAGGGAAACTACTACAAACTGTCAGAAGCAGTTATTTAGAAGTATGGGATCCTCATAGCCAATTCTACACTTAACTCACACCAAGAAGATAACATTACCACTCCAGATGATTTTTTCCTCTCAAGGACACCCTGTGGGTGATTTCTATCATATCAAAATGGTCTCAACAAGCTACAAAGTTATTGATCCTATCTATAATTTAATTTTATGTTTATGACACAGGATGGACCATTCGAAATGCTCTCTCCTACCTCTGATGTTCATTAAAACTTTCCTCACCTACTTTTCCTCATTTTTCCTATAAAGACTCCTCGAAGTCTCATTGTAAAAGGTTGGCATTTGGTGATTTCTAAAGTAATACATATTGTTGCTTTGAAGAAGAATTGGTGTTCTGAAAGAGTGTGAAGATCTTTGTTTTTTTGTTGATGAAGGAGGCTGGACCATTGGATCCCTGAGCCTGGTTTGGGTGAATTAATTCTTATTGTTAATTGTATTTCCTACTTTCCATTTTGTTCCATCATGCTTTGATTACAGTAGGATAAAAAATTTAGGCAAAGAAATGTATCTTAGAAGCACCTCTAACCTGTTTATCCTTCACTGTTTATATGTTTTCTGCTACTGAATATGACAGGGTAGTCTAATAGCTCTCTTAAATATTCTGTTTGTTTTATTTCAGAAATGGTTAATTCAGTTGTGCTAAAGACTGTTTAGGCGTTTCCTCTTTCTTTACCACTGAATATTGTATATGAAGTCTCCCTTTGATTATTAATACTTGCAGTTTGATAGAGAGGCTTGTTTCAATCATACCCTCTATTCATTATTGTAATTATTGTGTTAAAGGTATCTATAATTGCAGTCCTAGATGTCTAAGGCATTCCCTCTTCTTTGAATGCAATTGTATGTCTTTGTTGATTAAGCTCCCAACGGTGAACTTTTTGGAGGAAATAGGGCATTCCCTGAATCCTATAATTCATTAAGAAGGTTTATTCTGCATTTCTCTTTCCTTTCAGTGTTTATATTGATTAAGTCCAAAGCAGTGAGCTTACTGGAGGAAATAGGGCATTCCCTGAATCTTTTAAGCCATTGTGAAAGAGTTTAGCTTGTTTTTCACTCTTAGTCCTTAATGTTCATCCCATTTCACCTATATTATTCAACAGATCCTTGACCAAGTTAGATTTTCCCTTTGATTTCCCTTCCTTCTCAGTCAGAACTTTTGGGGACTTTCACATGACTCCATTTCCCAATGGCTTGTAGATTCCCATGCTCTATTTATACCACCTGAGTCACATTTTTCCAACCAAACAAACAAAACAAACCCTTGTGCTCTATAACTTGCTTAAGACCTTAAATTGAACTTTAAAGATACATTATTCTTTACCTTAATAGAGAGATCCCTCTCTGGATCCAGGAGGGCTAGATCCTGAGATCCCAAAGTGGTTTTGATGTTGTCTTGTCTTTTGGTTAGCCAATCTACCAAAACACGGGAACCCCAACATAATGGAGATCACGGTGGGACCTATTGAGTTCATAGTTGCCTGAATACTTCTTAAAAACTCTTTAGGCCCTTAGCTTGACAAAGAATACCTTGTGGACTTATCCCACCGCTCACACCAACATAATGGCGATCACGGTGGGACTTATTGAGTATATGATAGTTTAGCTAACTCTTGTGCACTCTTTAGTCCTACAAATCTCTAAGAAAATAAATTAGTAAGCCATAGAGTAGACTCTGTTTGTTTGAGCACCTTATATAAGTGTTAATATTATACATAGGACACTCTTATAACCATTAAAATGTAAAAAATCAAAAAATATTTCAAATTGGCTTCATAATAAACATGGTGGTGGAACCATAAAACAATTTTACCTTCACTAAAAGCTAAAAATTTTCCACCTGGAAACTCCATTAGCCCCAGTAGGCCTATTACCCATCTAGGTCTCTAGATCTCTTTAGGACTATGTTAACCAGCCTTGAAGAAGTTGAGAAACCTAGTCCCATATTAGATAAGACATTCTGAGAGACAAAACTTTAAAAACAGTTCCTACAAACTTCGGCCTCTCTCATTTTTTGAAAAGCAGTCTGGCTTCACATAGGATCAACACTAGATCCCATCCAGACCCTAATCCTCCTACAATAGTTGACAATCCAAAGAGAATTTTGTGGCAGACTTCTAAAGCTGGAAAGTTATTTTCTAATAGGAACATCCCAAGAACAAAATCTCTCCCTGAAAACCGTGTTGTCTTGGAGGATTTACACTTTGACTTACATCATACTAAGAACATCTTTAGAACCAGATCTCAAAGGGATTTGAACCAAACTAATCTCGAAACTGCAGATTTGCAGCGGAGCTTTAGTATGGAAGCTTCACCTTCTACTCCTCCTGATTCACAGCTTCTCCACCACTTTAGCCTTTTTCATAACCAATCTGCTCAAAACCATTTTGTTGGCCCAAGTGTTTCTTCCACTCCAAACCATACCACCACTGTCCAAAACACTCCATTGCAGCCCACTTTCCCTCTTGTCAATCCACCCACTATAAATCCACCTTTCTTTCTAGCCATGGCAGCATGGTATGCCCCATTAGTGTTACCACAACCTATGGCTCCCTTGCCCAATGACTATCAGTCTAAAATTCCCCATTTCACTGGAAAAGAATCTACCACAGCTCAACAACATGTAGATAGGATGGAATATGCTTTTGATTATATGGAAATAGAAGATGAGAATCTTTGCTAAAATTTTAGGAGGAGAAGTAAAGAAGTGGTTTAAGGGCTTAACTCCTAATAGCATCAATGACCTTCCCTCTTTGCATCAAACATTCATAAACAAATGGGAGATCAAAAGAAACCCTCTCCAAATATTAGCAGAGTATAACAGTCTTAAAAGAAATCAAGGAGAGAGTGTTCAGGATTACTCCACCAGGTTTAATAGTATCTACAATGCTCTTCCACCTCACATGAAACCTCCCCAAGGTATGGCCTTAGTGAGATATCCTGAAGGCTTCGATGCTGATATGGCCTATCAACTAAGGGAGAGAGATTATTAAAATCTAGAAGACATGTAGAAGGGATCAGTGAGTGTAGAAGCAAACTTAATTGAGAAAATATCTAGGTTGAGATCAGAGAAGAGGGTAACTTATAAAGATGATTATGCACCCTCAACCTCATCCTCTGATACCAAAATTGACAACCTAGTGAAGGTAATGGAGAGAATGCTTGAAAAGATAAACTTGAATGATAGAGTGCCACCAAGAGAAAACCAAAACAACCTCCAAAATAGAAATAGAAATCAGAATTTTAGAAAGGAAAACAATCAAGATAGGCAAAGAGATAATGAACAACAAATTAGACCTCCCTTCCAACAAAACTACGTAGATCAATAGGAAGAAAGGGAGATTGAAGGTTTGGGAGAAAACCATGTAAACTTGATTGGATTAGACAGTGGAGATGATGTTTTCCTCACTGAAGAAGAACAAGGTTTCTTCTCCTCAGAACCAAAGGAAGATACATATGAGGAGTCTGAAGACTATAGATTTGGGTTTGAGAACACAATCATGGAGATACACAAACACTATGATCTAAGAAGCAAAGGGAACATAGATAGTCCAAATGACAAAAACACTAGCTTTGCTGTTAGGAAAAATACAGAAAATCAGCCTAAGAAAACAGCAGAGAAAACCAACATTTTGGCCAAAAAAACAAATTTAAACAAAGAGAAAAGAATTCAGCCAAATGTTGAACAAAGTTTCCCTAGCACCTCAGCTAGTGGCCCTAGTAAAACTATCCCAAATAACAACCCAGACAAAGTTCAGCAAATCAGAATTGCTGAAAGAAATTCAATTGAAAAAATAGTGACTCAGGAAGTGTACAAAAACCAGGTCCTAAAAGCTCTGAATATAAATCTTGATATTGATACTTTGAACTTGACAGATGACAAGCCAGAGTTGTTGATGGTCCTAAAATTGAAGGAAAATACCAAGAAGGGGTTGTGCCTCCATTCTATGTCAGTTTAAACATACATGACAAAATCTTACACAATGCCATGCTAGATTCAGGAGCATCACACAACCTTATGCCCAAGGTAGTAATGGAAAGCTTAGGCTTAGAGATTACTAGACCATATAAAGACTTATACTCCTTTGATTCCAGAAGGGTCAAATTCTTGGGGTTAGTTAAATATTTGTGTGTTAACTTGTCTCAAATTCCTGCCAAGAATCTTGTAATGGATGTGGTAGTAGCTGAGATTCCCCCAAAATATGGCATGCTCTTGTCTAGATCATGGGGAGCTAAGATTCAAGGCACCCTTAAAATGGATATGTCTTATGCCACCATACCAGTGTTTGGTCAAACCAAAAGATTATATAGGGAAACCCTCATGAAATTCATTTTGAGCAGCAAAGACAAACCTCAGAACACACTCATGTTTACTCCACCCATTCAGATCTAGATTCCTTCATTTTATACAATGAATATGAAGTCACCCAAACAAAGGAAGAAGATGAGCAAGACTTTAGTGCACCAGAGCATTCAGAATTGTCTTCCTCTCAACCTCCAAATATCTCAATTCCAAGTAGCCTTGAGCTATGCAAAACAGATGAGAATGAAATAGAAACACTTTGGAGAATGAGCTTTGATGGCTCTTGCAGCGAAAATAGTGCAGGGGCTGGTGTATGGATACACAACACAAACAAAGGACATGCCTGCAAATTATATTTTTCATGCACCAACAACATTGCAGAATATGAAGCCCTTCTCCTTGGCCTGCACATAAAGATTTAAAGGCCAAAAATATATCAGTGCAAGGATATTCTTAGTTAATCATCAAACAAATCAAAGGGGAATATTCAACCAAAAACCCTAGACTCAGAGAATATAGAAACACTGTGCTATATCTCCTGAAAAATTTCGAAAAATATGAACTCATGTTCATACCTAGAGCCCAAAATCACCTGGAAAACGAGCTTGATTTTGCTGCTAGTAATTTCCAAATACCACAAATTGATGAAAATCTCATTATAAAGGTAAAAAGTAGACCAACAGTGCCTGATAACGAAGATCATTGGTAGGTGTTTAACAATGATAAACATATAGAGAATTTCCTGCAGTCAAAAAATGAGTTTTCCATAGCATCACCAGGTTTTAGCCATGAAAAAAAACTGTTTAAACAAAGAACCAATTCCTAAAATAGAGTCCTCTTCTCCTTCTATTATAAATCAGTTCGATCATCTTTTCAAAGAAAAATTATCTGATGATCCAAACCAAAAGGACCTCAAAATTATAGAGTTTAAAGGTGATACAATACCCAAAGGCCTTGCTCCATTAGAACAGCTCTTTGACATCAAAAATGTAGCTAAGGAACCTAAAGCGGAAACCATGGAAACTAATGTGGAAGAGCACAACATAGGCAACCCGACTAAGCCTAAAATGATTAAGTTGTCTATCACCCTTTCTGCCCACATCAAACAGCAATACATGGCACTCTTCAAAGAGTTTGTAGATGTTTTTGCATGGGACTATAAATATTTGAAATCATATGACACTAGCATCATTCAGCACAAGATCCCTCTTAAGGAAAATCAGAGACCTTTCAGATAGAAATTAAGTAGGATAAACCCTGTTTTATTGCCTGCAGTAGAGAGAGAAATTAGGAAGATGTATGATGCAGGGATCATTGTTCCTCTCAGATACTCAAACTGGGTTTCCAATCTAATATCTTCAGGAAGAAGACAAGGGAGATCAGGCTGTGTATTGACTTCAGGAACCTGAATAGAGCCTCTCTAAAAGATAACTACCCCTTACCAAAAATGGACCACATTCTTCAAAGGGTAGTTGGGTCAAAAATAATATCATTATTATATGGGTTCTTGGGTTATAATAAAGTGTTAGTCCTCCCAAGTGATTAGCATAAAATAGCCTTTACCACACCTTGGGGGACATTCATGTATGTCAAAATGCCATTTGGGTTGATGAATGCAGGGGCCACTTTCCAGAGGGCCATGGATATAGCCTTCTCAGAAGACATAGGCTATTTTATAATCATTTACCTTGATGATATTAATATTTTCTCCAAAACTGATGAAGAACATTTGGAACATTTAAGGAAAGTTTTTGAGAAATGCAGAAGATTTGGATTGTCTTTAAATCCCAAAAAGACACTCTTTGGCCTCCAAGAAGGAAATCTTATCAGTCACATAATCTCTTAAAAAGGGATAAAAATAGACGCTAAAATAATTGATGGCATACTGAATATCAGCCACCCTAGAAATCTCAAAGAATTACAGTCTTTCATTGGAAAGATTAATTTTTTAAGGAGGTTCATCCCCAACCTTGCTGAGCTATTAAGAAACATCACTAACATGCTCAGAAAAGAAATAGGTGTTAAATGGAAAATGCAAGCTAAACAATCATTTGAACTGGTAAAGCAGGCCCTTGCTCAAGCACCAGTCCTTATCAGTCCTGATTTCACCAAAGATTTCTATATTTTTTCCTTTGCATCTGAACATACAATAGTTTCAGTGTTGTTGCAAAAGAATAGCTTGGGGCAAGAACAACCTATATCCTTCTTCATAAAAGCCTTAAGAGATGCCCCACTCAAATACAACATCATGGAGAAGCAAGCCTTAGCACTGGTAAAATAATTAAAAGACTTTAGGGTGTACATTTTACATTCACGTATCATTGCCTTTGTGCCACAAACGGTAGTCAAAGATATTCTAAGTTAGGACCCCGATGGTAAAAGGGGAAAATGGATTGCCACTATTCTTGAATATGACTTAGAAATCAAGCCTACTAAACTCATCAAGGGACAAGGATTAGCAAAACTCATGGCCGAGTCTAATTTCAAAGATCTAGATATGAATATGGTTGATGCCTTAGAAGAGATAGAAGAGTTCCCAGCGCCATTTACTGAAGAAACATTCATGAACTCTCCATGGTATGCTGACATCATTTATGTGTTGCTTTATTTAAATTCTCCTCCTTCTTTGTCAAAAACGAAAGCCAGATTTGTAAAACAGAAGGCTTTAAATTATTGCATGATATATGGAGTTTTATATTGGAAAAATTTTGTTGGGATACTACTAAAATGTTTACTTGAGAATGATGTAGGAAAAATCATGCATGAACTGCATGAAGGAGAATGTGGAGGGAACTTAAATTGGAAGACCACAGCAAACAAAATCCTCAGATCTGGTTACTATTGGCCCACCCTTTTCCCAGACACCCACAAACTACTAATGTCTTGCCACAAATGCCAAATTTTTGATGGTAGAAGAAAGCTCTTGCCCTTACCCTTGAAACCTATTAGTGTTGAAGCACCCTTTCAACAGTGGGGTTTGGACTTCATAGGGGAAATCCACCCACCCTCCTCAACCCAGCACAAATGGATCCTCACAACCACTGATTACTTTACCAAATGGATAGAGGCCATACCCACTAGGAATGCTACTGACTCTATCATTATTAAAATCCTTGAGACCAACATATTGTCCAAATTTGGCTGTCCTAGAAAAATAATCACAGACAATGTTGTTGCCTTTAAATCCAAGAGGATGGTTGATTTCTGCCATAAATATCAGATCACCTTGGGCCACTCCACTGCCTATTACCCCCAAGGAAATGGACTTGCTGAATCCTCAAACAAGAGCCTAATCAACATCATCAAAAAGATGTTGAAGCAAAACCAGAAAGCATAGCATAGTAAGCTTGTTCATGCCTTGTGGGCTGACAGGTTAACCACCAAAAATTCAATCAACATGTCCCCCTATCAGCTGTTCTATGGCATGGATGCTATTTTCCCAACATCCTTGGGATTTCCAGTCATGAAACTCCTTCAGGAAGTTCAAGTTGAAGAAAATGATATGCAGAGAAGGATCAATTAGACCATCCATTTGTAGCAGACCAGAGAGGAAGTTTACCAGAGAACTCAAACAGTCCAAGAAAACATCAAAAGGTTATTTGACAAAAGGACTAAAGCAAATGACTTCCAAATTGGGAATGTGGTCCTCAAATGGGATTCAAGGAGGGAAGAGAAAGGAAAACATGGTAAGTTTGAAAATTTGTGGAAAGGGCCCTACATTATTCATTCCATAAGAGGGCATAATGCATTTTTCCTACAAGAACTGAATGGTGAAGAAGTGTTGGGAGGTCATGTCAATGGCAGGATGCTTAAACACTATTTCTGTCAAGAGTCTTAGTTTCAGAGTTTGTATCCATTGTACATACCATTTTCATAAAGAAAAATAGAAATAAAATTACAAAAACAATAAAAAGTAGAAAAGAGGGCAGAAATAAAACAAGAAAGGTATAGCCCCATACCAAAAAGAAAGGAAAATATGAAAGTGTGCAAGCTCAAATGCCACTAATTTAAGGAGCACTACTGTCCAATCATACAGCCTAATCATGATTGGGCAGATTTCAATTTACTGTTGATAGGATAGTGAAAAATATTTGCCAAAATGTTTAATCTTGGCTTATCAGTAGAACAGATTAAGATAGAAGAAAGAAAGGTTCAAACATGCTGAAAATCTGAACCTAGAATCATAAGAAAATATGGCTCTAATTCTCTCAAAACTTGAGCCAAAAAGAAGAAGACAACTGGTCCTAACATGCTCAAAACTTGAACCGGCAAATTAAAAGAGAACAACTCTAACAAGATCAAAACCAAAGCTGAAATGAAGAAAGAAAGGTGACTCTAAAAAGCTCAAAATTTGAGTCACAAAAAGAAGGAAGGATTCTCTTAATTTTCAAAATTTCAAGCCCTCACAATTTTGTTTTTAATTTTTGCGAAGTTTCAGTTCATGTGTAGCTTGACTTTATGCCATGGACCCACAGCAAATTAGACAGTCTAATCCTGGTTTGGCTGTGTTTTTCATTTTCTGTATTAGAATATAGAGAATGAAAATTTGTCAGACTGTTTAATCCTAACAGATATTAGATTAGGTAGAGAAAATTATGAGTTCAACTGCTTAATCTGAACTCATGGAGAAATAAGGGTAGCATTAGGTAGGTTTATTTTTCTGTTTGCAGAATAAAATGTTGGAAAAATAGTTTGTCAGGCCAAGTGCTCTCAAAGGAAGAAAATGTTAGGACAAGTAGCTTGGGGTAGGTAGAGATGTTTGCTTCAAAGAAGTTTCATGTTGCAGGTCACTAAAGGAGCTGCCAAATTGCAAAAAGTACCAGCAAGAAAGCAAAGAAAACTTGCCCAATGGAATGGCACTGGTCTGCTAAATACAGAGATTACTGAGGTTCTGGACACCTAAAGGGCAAGTTGTCCTCCCCAAGTGGAGCCAATGTTAGCCACCTATAAATTCTGATATACCTAGTGGTGGCTAAATTTTTTTTCAAGCATTCAAGAGATTTATTTCCTTTGAAAATATATCATCCTTGAAGTCTTATGTCCGTCCTATCCTAGAGGTTCATCTTCACTGTTGTTTCCATCTTAAATCCATGCTAATTCAGCAAAGAAAGCTATTCCAAAGGCCACTGAAATTGCCCATGTCCACTTATTTCCCTTCATTTTCATAAAGCCTTATTTTCATCTTTTAACTCTCCATTTAGCCTCTTAAAGCCTTTAATCCCCTTTAAACCTTCAAATATTCATTTACAGGTTTAAAGACCCGTTTCTTTCCTCTCTACCGAAAGCCAAAAAACCCTCAAAAACCTTCATTTTTGGCCTAAAAACCCATTTTTACACTAAGGCCTTAAGCCCCTTTCGGCCTTGGCCCTAGCCCCTTTTACGCACATGACTCGGCACCATAACCAAGCGGTAGCCCCCATCGGCATCGCTCCATCGCATCGATAAAACGCAAAGGCTTAGTCCCTTTTCCTTGCCCCCTCCGATGCTGATCCCCCGATTTAATCTTAACCGTCAAATACACAAGAGCCGATGGCTAAGATCGTTTCGCGCTCCGCCCATAGCCCTACACATTGCGCTCTGCCGATTTGTCCTCCACTATCGATCTTCCTTCAGATCGGACGACCCTCTCTTCATCGCATTGCAATTTTTCTTCGCCTTGGGTTACACCCACTCCCTTTCTAATTTGCGATTGCGATATTCCTGGGTCCCACTTCCCCTCTGTCATTCTCTACCGTCGATCATCCTTTTCGATTGGACGGCCAGCGCAGCATCACACATCGTAGCGCCCAAGTTCCCCCGTCCTTCGTTTCTCCCCCGATGCAATGAGTCCCAATTCAATCACCGCCATCCATTCACCTAGATGTAACGGCCCACATCATATTTCGCTCTACTTTCATTTGATCGCCCCCCCTGCCTAATAACTCCTCCAAAAGATCTCGACCATTGATCCTGAAAGATCCAACGGTCCTGGTTCCTCCACCCACCCAAAGGTTTGAACCTAATTTGTTCCCTCCGCCTTGGTTTTTCCGCTTCCCCACTGCATTCACTTACCTTCTCACTACTCCTCCGCCTCTGCCTCCGCCTAAGCCTTTTGTAAGCAGTCTAAACCAAGCCCGCAGGGTTTCATAACGAGTTTTGGTGTGTTTGCAGGTTTAAAAGAAGAAATCCTTTTGAAGTTTTTATACAGTCACAGACATGTGACAAAGGGTTCGGGATAACGATCCTCCATGGCTCTAAAGGCAATAAGGGACCAAAAAAAGGACCGAAGGTCAAAGGAATTATCAAGGACAAAGCACATTGAAGAAGGAATACATAGAAGAATAGAGAAATTATCGGGAACATCAGGTATGAACAGTTCGAGCAGATCAAAGGAGCACAATCAGGCTTAAATAGTTTCGAGTACAGAGGGAAAGAGCTGTTATTGACGTAGAACGTTGACTAACACATACAGCCTGCCTCCATGCACAGAAAACATTCCAGCTATTACTACATCGAAGAAAAATACCACAAACTTTTAGAGCAATTATTTGGAAGTATGGGGAGGCCTCAAAACCCATGCTTGCACTTAACTTACTCTAGGAAAATGACAATACTGCTACAGGCAGTGTTTTCTCCTAAAGGACATCCTGTAGGGTGTTTTCTATCATATCAAAATGGCCTCAACAAGCCACGAAGTCACTGAGTCTGTCTAGGATTTAATGTTATGTTTATGACACAACATGGAGCATTTTAATGCCCTCTCCTATCTCTGATGATCATTAAAAATTGCTTCACCTACCTTTCCCCATTTTCTCTATAAAGACTCTTTGAAGTCTCATTGTAAAAGGTTGGCATTTGGTGATTTCTGAAGTAATACATATTGCTGCTTTGAAGAAACATTGGGGTTCTGAAGGAGTGTGGAGGTATTTTTTTTCTGTTGATGAAGGAGGCTGGACCATTGGATCCTTGAGCCTGGTTTTGGTGAAGTACTTCTTATTGTCAATGTTATTTCCTGTTTTTCCACTTTGTTCCATCATGCTTTGCTTATAGTAGGATAAAAAGTTTAGGCAGAGAAATGTATCTTAGAAGAACCTCTGACCTATTTATCCTTCACTGCTTATATGTTTTCCACTACTGAAATGACAGGGTAGTCTAATAGCTCTCTTGAATATTTAGTTTGTTTTAGTTCAGAAATGGTAAATTGAGTTGTGTTAAAGACTGTTTAGGTGTTCCCTCTTTCTTTGCCACTGAATATTGTATCTAAAATCTCCCTTTAATTGTTAATGCTTGCAGTTTGACAGAGAGATCTGTTTCAATCATACCCTCTGTTTCTTATTGTAATTATTGTGTTGAAGGTCCCTATAATTGCAGTCCTAGATGTCTAAGGCGTTCCCTCTTCTTTGAATGCAATTGTATGTCTTTGTTGATTAAGCCTTCAACAACGGACTTATAGGAGGAAATAGGGTGTTCCACGAATCCTATAATTCATTGAGAAGGTTTTGGTGCATTTCTCCTTTCTTTGACTGTTTATATTGATTAAGTCCAAAGCAGTGAGTTTACTGGAGGAAATAGGGCATTCCCCGAATCTTTTAAGCCATTGTGAAAGGGTTTAGTTTGCTTTTCACTCTTAGTCCTTAATGTTCATCCCATTTCACCTATATTATTCAACATATCCTTGACCAAGTTATATTTGCCCTTTGGTTTCCCTTCCTTCTCAATCAAAACTATTTGGACTTTCACATGAATCCATTACCCAATGGCTTGTAGATTCCCATGCTCTATCTATACTACATGAAACATATTTTTCCAACCAAACACAACAAACAACCCTACACCTCATAACTAGCCTAAAATCAAATTCCAAAACTTTCAAGACACATCCTTATAAAAACATTGAGAGATCCCTCTCTGAGACTAGGAGGGCTAGATCCTAGAGCTCTAAAGATTGGTTCTGATGTTGCCTTGTCTTTTGGTTAGCCAATCTATCAAAACATAGGACCCCAACATAATGGCGATCACGGTGGGACCTTCTAAAACCAAATACACTTAAACATCCCTTAGAAGACCCACATATCCTTAAAACTGATACTATCTGATGATCTTAGCTTAACAAAGAACACCTTGTGGACTTATCCCACCGCTCACACCAACATAATGGCGATCACGATGGGACCTATTGAGTATATAGTTGCTTGAATACCTCTTAAAACTCTTTAGGCCCTTAATTTGAAAAATAATACCCAAGGAATTGTTATCCCACCTCATCACCAACATAATGGCGATCACGGTGGGACTTATTGAGTATATGACAGTCTAGCTAACTCTTGTGCACTCTTTAGTCCTACAAATCTCTAAGGAAATCAGTTAGTAAGCCATAGAGTAGACTCTGTTTGTTTGAGCACCTTAGCTAAGTGTTAAAATCAGACATAGGACACTCTCATAACCATAGAAATACACAAAAACCCAAAAAAAAATCAGATTGGCTTCATAATAAACATGGTGGTGGAACCATAAAACATTTTACCTTCACAAAAGGCTAAAACTTCCACCTGGCGACTCCATTAGCCCTAGTAGGCCTGCTACCCATATAGGTCTCCATAACTCTTTAGGACTATGTTAACCATCCTTAAAGGAATTGAGAAGCCTAGTACCATATTATATAAGACATTCTGAGAGACAAAACTTTCAAAACATTTCCTACAAACTTTAGCCTCTCTCATTTTTAAAAACAGTCTGGCTTCACATATGATAAACATTAGATCTCATCCAGACCCTAATCCTCCTACAATAGTTGACAATCCAAAGAGAATTATGTGGTAGACTTCTAGAGCTAGAAAATTAGTTGCTGATAGGAGCATCCCAAGAACAAAATCTCTCCCTGAAAACCTCGTTGTCTTGGAGGATTTACACTTTGACTTACATCATACTAAGAAAATTTTTAGAACCAAATCTCAAAGTGATTTAAACCAAAATGATCTTGAAACTGCAGGTTTGCAACAGAGCTCTAGTAGAGAAGCTTCACATTCTACTCCTCCTGATTCACAGCTTCTTCACCACTTTAGCCTCTTTCACAACCAATCCGCTCAAAACCAGTTTGCTGGCCCAAGTGTTTCTTCCACTCCAATCCATACCACTACTGTCCAAAACACTCCATTTCAGCCCACTTTCCCTCTTGTCAATCCACCCACTGTAAATACACCTTTCTTTCAAGCCATGGCAGCATGGTATGCCCCATTAGTGTTACCACAACCTATGGCTCCCTTACCAAATGACTATTAGTCTAAAATTCCCCATTTCACTGGAAAATAATCTACCACAGCTCAACAACATGTAGATAGGTTGGGAGATTCTTTTGATTATATGGAAATAGAAGATGAGACCATCAAGATGAGAATCTTTGCTCAAATTTTAGGATGAGAAATAAAGAAGTGGTTTAAATGCCTAACTCCTAATAGCATCAATGACCTTCCCTCTTTGCATCAAACATTCATAAACAAATGGGAAATCAAAAGCAACCCTCTCCAAATATTGTCAGAGTATAACAATCTTAAAAGAAATCAGGGAGAGAGCGTTCATGATTACTCCACCAGGTTTAACATTATCTACAATGCTCTTCCACCTCACATGAAACCTCCCCAAGGCATGGCCTTAGTAAAATATCCTGAAGGCTTCGATGATGATATGGCCTATCAACTAAGGGAAAGAGATTATTAAACTTTAGAGGACATGCAGAAGGGAGCTTTGAGTGTAGAAGCAAACTTAATTGAGAAAAGAGCTAGGCTAATATCAGAGAATAGGGTAACTTATAAAGATTATTATGCACCCTCAACCTCATCCTCTGATACCAAAATTGACAACCTAGTGAAGGTAATGGAGAGAATGCTTGAAAAGATAAACTTGAATGATAGAGTGCCACCAAGAGAAAACCAAAACAACCTCCAAAATAGAAATAGAAACCAGAATTTTAGAAGAGAAAACAATCAAGATAGGCAAAGAGATAATGACCAACAAATTAGACCTCCCTTCCAGCAAAACTACGTAGATCAAGAGGAAGAAAGGGAGATTGAAATTTTGGGAGAAAACCATTTAAACTTGATTGGATCAGATAGTGGGAATGATGTTTTTCTCACTGAAGAAGAACAAGGTTTCTTCTCCTTAGAACCAAAGGAAGATACATATGAGGAGTCTGAGGACTATAGATTGGGGTTTGAGAATGCAATCATGGAGATAAAAAAACACTATGATATAAGAAGCAAAGGGAACATAGATAATCCGAATGACAAAAACATTAGCTCTGATGTTAGGAAAAATACAGAAAATCATCCTAAGAAAATAGCAGAAAAGACCTACATTTTAGCTAAGAAGACAGATTTAAACAAAGAGAAAAGCAGCTAGCCAAATGTTGAACAAAGTTGCCCTAGTACCTCTTGGGGTTAATTAAAGATTTGTGTGTTAACTTATCTCAAATTCTTGCTAAGAATCTTGTAATGGATGTAGTAGTAGCTGAAATTCCCCAAAAATATGGCATGCTTTTGTCTAGATCATGGGGAGCTAAGATTCAGGGCAGCCTTCAAATGGATATGTCTTATGCCACCATACCAGTGTTTGGTCAAACCAGATGATTATATAGGGAAACCCTTATGAAATATATTGTGAGCAGCAAAGAAAAACCTCACAACACTCCCATTTATTCCACCCATTTAGATCTATATTATTTCATTTTATATAATGAAGATGAATTCACCCAAACAAAGGAGGAAAACAAGCAGGACATTAATGTACTTGAACATTCAGAATTGTCTTCCCCTCAACCTCTAGATATCTCAACTCCCAGGAGCCTTGAGCAATACAAAACCAATGAGAATGAAATAGAAACACTTTGGAGAATGAGCTTTGATGGCTCTTGCAGCAAAAATAGTGCAGGGGCTAGTGTATGGATACAAAACACAAACAAAGGACATGCCTGCAAATTAGATTTTTCATGTACATTTTGTTGACTTTAAGATTTTTTCCGGTTTTCGAATCCATGACCGCTGACTTGTCATGGCAGGTATATGATATTAACTGGCATATAGGTTAGGGAATCCACTTTATGTTGCATTCTGCATTCTAGCCTCCATTCTGATCCCTTGCCATAGGGTATATCCCATTATGTCATGAGTACTTAACCCATTTCACTCGCCTATTATTTAATCATGAATTGGTGGTAGAGCCTTCTTTTACATGGGCTTCCTAGTTAGTTGCTCGCTAGCACTTGTCGCTGATGCTGCACTTTATGTAGGGTCAGGAGTCCACTTTAGTCCCGCCATGACTTATATGTTGAAGCTTCATTCTTCTTCTTCTTCATTATCATTTTTCTGGCTATTACCCTAGAGGCTCCCTAGTGTTGTTGAGTTGCATCACTACATTGCATATTGACTACTTGTTTATCTTGGCCTTCAGCCGGATTCATTTGGACTCAATGTTTAAGCCATCTTTTGACCTTGAATCTTTGTACAAAGTTAACCATTGCAAAGAACTTAGCTATCGCGACTTGACACCCTTGTTACCCATGGATGGAACACTCCTTTGAGTATCGCTTACCAGTTTCCGCAACCTTGCATTGAGCATAGGATTGTTCCTGTCCCAGGAACTAGTGCATCTGTTTCCTGATACTCATTCTATCTATTGTACCATAGCATTATTTTATTCTTTTTCAGGCTTACTATATGAAAAATACAAAAAAATCAAATATGTTAAAAAGAGCGGGAACAGGATGTTACTTCATATTTTTTGATTGCAGTTACAATATCAGTTTGTCGCCCTTGAACTAAGCACATACCACTATGTCTTTTCCTCATTTGGGATGGTTTTAGTTTTGGCCTAGGCGATGCCATAACCTTGTTTCATGAGTTAGTTCTCCCCCGGTTGGTTATCTCTTCCAATCATATGGAGAGTTTGTTTTTGCCTCTTGCATAAAAGACTTATACAGTGTCATTATTTTCTGCCATGGTCATCATGAGTTGTGCTTTTGTTATACGGAAGTTAAACCTGATTCGTCCATTCTGCGGTGTCTCTTGAATTTTTTTTAGGCCTTCCCAGTCTTTTCAGTATCTTGTACTATCACATCAGATGCTTGGTCCTCTGTTCGTGCTGGTTTGAGAAGGTCTCCATTGACTTCTTGCTAGCGGGTTTGTCTCTTATCGACTACGACATATTTCTTTGAGAGTAAACGTAGAGCCGCACCCTAGCCCTATTTACATCATTGATAGGTGACCTTGTGCTCAGCATTTGATCATCATTATGGGTCTTTGATAGAGTGGTCTTCCTTGTGTTTGACGTCAGCATACATTATCACACTTGGGATTCATGCAGTACCTTGATTTCCATTTGACCCTATCGGTGGATATCTCACCTCTTTGTCAGCTTTCATTATTGGTTGGTTCAGAGGGTTTCTTCCATGTGCTAGCTTCATCTTGTGCATGTCAGAAATGTACTTCGGGTTGGTTCCTTCACTCTACTTTGTCTGATTCCTTCCAAATATTGGCCTGTGGGTTACACTCACGCTGGACTGATGTGGGATGCCTCTTTGCCTTCCTTCCAGCAGATATATTCCCATCGACTTAGACTCATTGCTCTGGGAATAAGGTCTAGAGTCTTTTTGTCAGTACCTTAGGGTTTGCAGTCATCAGTGGAAGACTCTTCGCTGTCGACAGTGAGGATTTATTATTGACTCCTGATTGATAGATTCTTAGAAGTGTTCGACTTCAACTCATTCATTCACACTTGTTAGATTTTACTGGGGCACCTTGACACTCATTATCATTATCGGTGGGTTGTCTCGCGTTTGTTAACGGTATACATTATTGACCGATAATAAAACGATTTCTCACATGGTCAAATTCAGCTCATTTATTCCCATTGTGTAGAATTGGGCCATGGTGATTGGTGAAGACCTTGGGTTTGCATCAGCATGCTTCATTTCACTTTTGACAGTTCATCCAGTTTCTGCTAGTGACGTCATCCACCCTTATATGTTGCAGTTTTAGTACAACAACATCTTATATGTTGGCTCCTGAGTTGCGTGATTGTACCATGTATTCCACCTCTTATGATTTGGTACCTGGAGATTCGGTTACTTGTGAGATCAGATATCTATTACATCATTATTGATCAGTCTTCTATATGTGATACTTGGACTTGATTTTGACTTGTACTTCTGGGTAGTGATCAGATGATTCACTATGTACTTTCCAGTTTAGCTATACTTGTATACATTTTGGATCTATTGACATGATTTTCTTTCACTGAGCATGGGTATTCCTGCCTCAGACATGAGCTGACTCTCTGACTCCTTTCATTGGTTTTTTGGTAGGCTGAAATTTGGTGAAGTCCTCTCTTGTCTTTGCAAGGTTCTTTCTATGCACATAATATATTTCGGCCATCATGTACCCCTTCTGACCTCATATATTAGGGGGAATCTGTTATAGCATCATTTTTTACCCTCATGTGAATAATGATTGTCTCTTTGGCCTTAGGCACCCTTTCCCCCCAGACTTGAACAACTTCATAAAAACAATGTCTAAAATCCCATACATGATTATGCCTATACTTTTCCGCATATATACACGAGCCCATTCATACTTTTCCACATATGCCATTTAAATCATTAAAAAATATATAAAATTCCTTATTTTCGAGGCAGGGTGATTGTTATTCCCGTAATTCAACCACCCCAGCCCGTGGCCCAACTGTTTCCAACTACTGAAACTACTTTGAGGGAGTATAAAAGCCCCTCATGTGTATGGCCTAAGGGAGAGAGAAAATTATAGATATTATACTCTATTGGAGCACTATTTCAAGTGTGATGTTCCCATGCCTCCTGTACTTCACAAGTATATTCAGGAAACCCTCGTTTCCTTGAGATGATCATCATCCTATATGACATCTTGTGTGCACACATCTTGGAAGAATCCTAGCGAGGTGAGGGTTGGACGGATCCAGAGGACAGTCTGCTCGAAGGCCGTGGAAGGATTTAGGTGATCTCTCCACTTTCTATTATTGTACATGCCATTTATAATGAGAAGAACCATCTTGTTCCTGAAATTCACGTGTTTATATCTCTTTATATATGTGTAAAGATCATTAATTTAACATTCAATATTGTTTATATGATATTATACATGAGTTACACTGACATCTAGGAAAAATATATGCTGTACAACTAGTGTTTTATGTTCGTTCTTTCTTTATTTCTAGGTTAAGAAGCACGAGGAGTTGCTGGTGGTTTGCACCGGGTAAGTTCCACAACTTGTTATATCTAGTTTTCAACATAAAAAGATAGTTTAAGTGAGTCCTTCTTGAATGGTATGCCCCTGATCTGTGAAGGTTGCCGACCCAAAAACCTTTAGGGAGTTATTTCCCGAAACACTATGAAATTCAGTGGACATTCATTTCTTGGGTACTTCCTGGTACATCTAGGAAAAAATACAGCCAAGGCTCTTTCTGCTTCCTCTTGCTTCCTCTTGACCTGCATGGTGTCCATTTTTAAAGCAAGGATGTGTAGCATGTCACTCTTGAATTCCTCTAACATATTCCCAATCTCATTTTTGATGGAGGTGGAAGAGGAAGGGGTATTGGATGTACTTTGGCTAGCTCTACCCTTCTTCCTAAATTCCCTAGAATGGTTCTATAAGACAATTTTAATTGTTTCATAGGGTTGTTGGTAGATATATCCTCCTGATAGCATATTAAAGGTTGTTATCATCTCTTCTCTGATCCCTCGAAGAAGTACAAGTTTAAGTGAGTCAGGATCAAGAGTACAATTGGCTCTCTTATAGTCCAATTGAAACCTCTCTTCATAGTCCTCTAAGGATTCATCTGGCCCTAGAGTCATCCTAAAGATCTCATCCTTAGTTTCCTTGGACCTACAATAGTCTTTGTATTTATTGTTGAAGGTCTCTTCCATCTGTGCCCAAGTAGTGATGTTATCCCCAGGTAGACCCATGAACCAACACGAGGCTGCATCCTTAAGGGTGGATGGGAATAGCTTCAACTTTTGATCATCAGAGGTGTAGTCATAAGTCCTACAAACAACAAAAAATTAAAACATGAATGTGTTAGGTTCCTCAGAGGTAAGTCCATGAAAGTTCGGAAGACCTAAGGGGCTAATGTTTTTTATTCTAGTCTCCCCATTTACCTCTCTTATGGGAAAGGATCTCTGGATCCTAGCCATGGTTAAGATAGGTGAAGCAAGTCCCTCAGTTGGACCAAGGTATTCTTCTTCTTCCGCAATAGTTTCCTCAGAGTATTCCTATAGGAATTTCAGTCTCACTACCACTGAAGAAGAGTGAAGGATGGCTAGGCGGTGATGTGGGGGTTTTAGGTAAGATTTGTCTTTGATTATTCCTACTCCTATGAGACATGAAAATTGGATCTTTTTTTTTCAATATTTCTGAAATAACTTGAAAAGAAAGGAAAGCAGAAAATAATGCTAAAACAAAATCAAATCATCTACTAGACACCTCCCCAGCAACGACGCCAAAAAGTGGTGAACCTTGGTATTACACCATGAGTGCTACAACTCCCATGGGCTGCCCTACTTTACTTTATCAGCCCGGGGTTCATACAAAATTGGAGGTGACAGTGCTATATACACAAAAAATGCATTCTACTCAAATCATCCTCTTCTACTTTACAAAGGGGTGCTATTTCTTAAAATATGATAAGAACTGGAAAGTAAATTTCTAGAAGGAACTGACAGGAATGAAACTAACATAAATTGTAGAAAGGAAACTAATTTAATATGCAAAAAGGAAATGAATGAAAAGAAACTAAACTAAGTTGCACCTAGCTAGGCCAATCGGCTAAAGACACCCTACTTATCCCCTGATCTATTTACCATGCTATCATGCTTCTAACCATGCAACTATTCATGATAAACTAAACTTGACAAAGTGTGGATTGCAGTTTGGAGGAAAACGGGCTAAAGGTGCTAATGGAGGGCTCACCACATGAAACAAGGCTTAGAGGTGGAAAGAGGGGGTTTAAACCTTATTAAAATTTTATTATAGCGCACAAATTCTTTATAGCGAAATTATTTGAAAAGTGCGATGACGGAGTTGCGATGGAGGGCTGGCAGTGCGATATGCGATATGTGATATCGTAATATCACATTATTGGAGGAGTGGCGGAAGTGTTGTTCGGGAACGAGCTGCGATATGCGATGAGTCGAATGACATGGCAGTGGGACTAGTGGTGGAGCGTGATACAAATATCGCAATTGGAAGACAGAGTGGTAAGTGTTAACAAGGAGTGGATGGAGAGTGCAAAATGCGATTTGAAAAAAGGCCAAAGGTTGTGATTTACGATAGGCGATATTGCAATGTTGCAATATCGCACGGTTGGAGGAGTGGCGGAAGTGTTTTTTGGGAACAAGCTACGATATGCGATGAGTTGGATGATGTGGCGGTGGGACCGGTGGCAGAGCGTGATACCAATATCAGAATTGGTAGACAGGAGCAGTAAGTGTTAACAAGGAGCGGATCGAGAGTGCGAAATATGATTTGCGAAAAGACGAGAGGGAGATGCAGTAAGTTAAAAGGTAAGGAAAAGGATTGGGTTTTCCAATGTTTTTGAATGATTTTATTAACAAGCGGAAAAGGTAAGGCACAAAGGAAATATTGCAATCGGGACTTGGAAGAGGAGAGCATAAACAAAGACCTTGGATGATTTGTGTTTTGTGATGGAGAGAATTACGGTAGCAGGAAGTTAGATGAGCAAGGGCGGAGGTCGAATTCCAATGGTTTTCAAGCGTTTTGCATTAAAAAGGATAAGGAAACTGTGACTAATAAAAAAAAAGGAATAAGGCGGGATGAATGGTTTAAGTGTTTTTATGAATAAAAAGGTGGGTGCGGTAGTGACAATAAGCAGGAAAAAGAGGAAATGGAGGGCGTAACGGCAGTGCACAGATTGTGAAGATAGAGATGGAGAATGAATCAGGGAGGCGCCATGGAGATTCTTTGGTGTTTTAACAATAATTCCTGCAATCAAAATGCTAACTTATGTGCAAATAAACAGACAAATGCGTAAAAATATAGTGCAAAAGGAAGACTAAAAAAATGGTAATGCAACTCTACTTTTAATATAAAAAATAGTGAACATAAATAATTTTTTGGGTCTGTGGGAAGGTTTTCCCTCCTTGAGCTTTATTGACAGAGATGAGAAGGGGGTCTTGATCCACATATTTTTTTGGTTTGTCTCCTCTATTCTATTACTCACAAACAAATGAAACCTACAACATCACACTGAAAGAAAAACTAAACAACAACTGAAACATAAAAAAAATTATCATAAGTGGAACTAATGAAATGATAGAAAGCAAAGAAAAAATACAGCAGAGAGGTTGATGCACATGGATTGGGCCCTAACCCATAATCCTAACTCTCTAAAACTTAAATCAATAAAATGAAATCGGTCTGCTCATTTCATAAAATAATAGCCTCATACATTTATGAAAGTTCATTCATCGAGTAAAATAATAAAAAGCTCAATAGATTGCAACAAATTTATGACCCTTCATAACTCTAGCTTTGCTCTATTTATTCTACAGGGAAGCTACCAACAGCTCCCTAGAAAATAGTGATTGAGTCCACTTGACTCCAAGTAAACAAATATTGAGTGCACTCCTCTTTGAGTTGCTTGGCTGCCTCTGGAATTCGAATTGTTGGAGAGAATTCTTGGGGGTCCTTTGGGTGCCTTTGGAATTCGAATTGATGGAGAGAACCTTTGGATCCTTTGGCTACCTTTGAGAGTTAAGGAGGGTGGAAAATCCTCCTATAATTTCTCCTTGCTATCTTCTCCAAGTCTTTATGATAAAATCCTTATAAAAATGCTAATAATTCATGATTTTTTGCACTCAACCTCATATTAGGAAATCAGAGTATGTTAGCCTTAATCACCACCTATACTAGCATCATTAAAAAAAAAAAAAAAAAAATGAAAGAAAAAGAGATCTAATAAGGCAAAAAGGTGACAATTAATCCCTCCGAATATGTCTAATGATGGAGCTCATGAAGTGATTCGAGCAGTCACCTGCTACTATGAGCACCACGTGGGGGGATAACATCCCTATTTTTACATTTTTGTACTGATGTAGGCTCAGAGATCCATTTTTGTAACATACCACATATTTTTTGAGATTTTGGATGTAACACACTTGACAAGCTGATACACACACACACACACACATATGCATGTTTCTATGACTACTTGTGTATCATGATGATGTCTTGATTTTACATATTGTGAAAATGTATATCTAATACATGGTTTTATAATGTATCTGTTAATGTATTTAAGCATATTTGAATATTTTGATATGTGATAAAATCAAAATGTATTTCCAAAAATCTAACACGCAAATACATATGCAAAATTTTAGGATTGCACACATAATAATGTCCATTTAATTGTAACACAATGAGATGTGAGTCTAACTAAACTACCAAATCTCTAATCCCAAGATCGATGGCATCTGATAATAGCTCGATCACTGCACTATACTCAGAAATATTGTTATTTTTTTGACCCAAACAAATACCTTGTAAATTAATCAAATCACCATAAGGAGAAAAGAGCGGCCATGCTGCAGAAGACAGGTTCTGTGTGCTACCGCAATCACCATAAGAAAAACCAACGTAATGATTTGAGGAAATATGCAAACCAAGTGGAACACAACGTGAGCAGAGGAAACATGTATGAAAGGAAAAAAATCACACAAAAAATCAACTCAAATCTCACTAATGAATAAAACACTAATGTACAAAGTATCGCACTTATGATTAAGTGTAATATTTTTTCAGATAGAGCCCATTTCGGGGCTCAACCAATGGATTGCCTTCATAATCTACTAGCTCATAGGCTCCTCATTCCAATTCTCATTGAATGATATAGGGCCCATGCGACATTGGATCAATATTTTCTACTCCCAACCTATCATGGACTTGGTCATAAAGCATGACCAAGTCACCTTCAGAGAAAATGTGGGGGGTGACGATTTTTTCATATTGAACCTTAACTCATAGTTTCTATGCTTCAAGAACTAAAGCAGCAAGCCTTTGGGTCTCATAGAGACGCTCGAGGTATGAGAGACGTTCCTCTTCCGACAAAGTACTAGGAAGTATTTCGATGGCTAGCTTCATAGAAGGAATCTCACACTCGATCGGGAGTGTGGCCTCTAGACCGTACACCAATTGGAAGGGTGTGAATCCAGTGGAACCTTAGAAGAGGTTTGGTACACCCACAAACTTGAGAAAATCATGAGGTGCCAATCTCGTTTGTGCTTCATAATGGTACGTTGAAGCATAGTCACCAAGACATTATTGACAGCCTCAACCTGGAAATTGGCTTGTGGATAATAAGGGCTGGAGTTATTGTGACATACCTAACTGAGAAGCGAGCTTTGTCATCATATTATTATGAAAATGAGAGCCATGATTAGTGAAAATCACTTTCGAGACACCAAACCAAGCTATGACATGATTGAACATGAATTGTGTCGTATTTAGACCTTCATTATCTTATGTAGGAATTGGTTCAGCCTGTTTAGTGAAATAATCGATGGAAATGATGATATAACCATGCCCCCTAGCCGAGCGAGGGTTACAGGTCATGAAATATATGCTCCATTTTGAAAAATTTCTGACAGTCACAACTCGGTGCAAGGGTGAGGGTGGGGCACACTCTTTTTGAGAGTAGATTTGGGAATCATGGCATTTTTCGTAATGTGATAATGCAATATATAAAAATGGACAACCAAAAATACCCTACGCAAAGGATATTTTGAGCAGTAGCGTAAATAGACATGTAACCACCACAAGCCCCAGAGTGGCAGTCATTAGAGCTTTCTCAACTTCCTCGAGAGTCAAACATCGACAAAGGACAGAGTCAATACTAGTGTGATAGAGGGTGTCTCCAACCATACGATAAGGTTGGGACTGGTAGTGAATCCATCATCGCTCAAAGTGTGATAGATCTGGCCAAAAATTTTGGGTCTGGAGATAGACAATGATGTCTCCATACGATGGATAAAGAGTACTCATGATAAAGAGATTCTCATCGGGAATGGACTTCTCAAAAGGAGTGGGATCATCCGTGGTGGGAAGATCACAGATCAAATCAACAAAGACCAGGAATTTCTTAGACTTAGAAGTAGTGAATTCTAAGTTGAACTCTTGAAGGATGACAATCCATTTCGATTACTTTCCCCCAAGAAACTGACGTGTGAGAATGTAAGTCATGGGGTTGCAATTAGAAATCACCAAAGTTTTTCACAGGAGAATGTAGTGACGGAAACACTGAACATCATGGACAATAGCCAGTGCGAGTTTCTCTACGTGAGCGTAATGAGTCTTAGTATCAAAGAGATTGCAGCTCAAGTAGTACACTACATGATCTTAACCATCGTCATCTTCCTGAACCAACACCATACCAATAGTGTTGTAGGCGGCGGCCAAATACGGGCAGTAATCACAATGATAATTCGGAGGATGCAGTAGTGGAGCACTAATGAGGTCTAATTTCAATGCATCAAAATAGCTTTGAGAAATTTCGTCACATAAGAATGAGAATCCATTTTTCAACAAGCACATAAAGCCATTGGCAAGCTTAGCATAATTCAACGTGAAGTGACAAAGGAAATTGACTTTCCCCTGCAAACTCTATAGTTGATAAACATAAGAGGGAGGAGGAAAATTGATGAGTGCCTCGACTTTAAGAGGATCGATGCAGATGCCTTATTTGGACACCACAAAATCCAGGAGTTGATCGCATTCGATGCAGAAGACACACTTGTGAGGATTCAATCTAATATTATAGTGTCGACAATGAAGGAAGATATCTCTAGGGAGTTCAGGGTGATATCAACGTTTCACAGAATGAGCAGGAATATCATCGAGATATGGTTGAACTATGTGCTTGATGTCATAAAAAGAATATGACATAGCTCGCTAGAAGATGGCCCGACATTCTTCAAGCCAAAAGGGAGCTTTTTATAGGCAAATGTCCCCCATGGGCAGATAAACATGGCTTTGTGTTGATCATTTGGAGCAATTTTAATCTGGTTATAGCTAGAGAAACTATCCATAAAGGAAAAAATATCACTCTTGGCACATTCATCAATGCTCTAGTTGATAAAAGGAGTGGGGTAATTGTCCTTAGGAAAGGCTCGATTGATATCACGGTAATTAATGCAAACCAGAATATTCCCTTACTTCTTATTGACATGAACAATATTCAAGACCCAATATGTGAATGGTATAGGGTAAATAAAACCAGATTTTAGAAGTTTTTCAACTTCACCCTTTATGGCAGCAGCCTTTTTCGGGTGCACAGGATGAGGTCGTTGACGAATGAGCTTCAAATCCATATAGGTAGGAATTTCGTGCACAAGGATACTTGAATCAATGCCAAGAATTTCTTTGTATGACCATGTGAAGACATCGTGGAATTCTTGAAAAATTTAAGTATAGATCTGGATCTCATCGGGAGACCAAGATGCATCGATATGAAAATTCTCTACAACCACTGTTTGACAGAGATGTCGATGGGAATGGTCGAAGTGATATTTCCCATGTTCCCTTCAGAAAACACTTCATGAATCAAATTCAGACTCTGAAGTGGGTCAGTTAGTACTAGGGAAGCATGGGATTCCAGATAGGTGGAGATGTCACCTGGGATTGGGAGAAACGAGGAACGATGATGTCCATCATCCCAAAGAGTTTCTTCGAGAGACATTACCTCCACTATACTCTTGTTGGTGAGGAAAGTCTCATTCAAATGATCATCAAAATCCCAAGAACCAAACCAGAGATACTACACATAAGTGTCCAGAGAGGAAACCAAATGAATGTTGGTTTTGGATGCAGCCTCAGAAGCTGTGAGAATACTTTGATACATTTTCTCAGCTGGGCTTAGAGGCATAACATCACCAAAAATATAAATTTGGTTGGGATTGGGAACAATCCATGGATCATGACCAAATGAAATCATATTGATGGAGGCGACATTTGGAGGTGGAAGCGGAAAAACTCCCATAAGGGATGAGTCTTTGAACAAACTCAACCTAATGTTCTCATAAGGAGTAGTGGTCTTCCCAAGATACAAAATGTTTCCTAGTGAAGAATCAGAGGGGAAGAAAGCCAATAGATCGCAATAACTATCTTCCCTTTATGAAGGAAGTAGAGGACACAAAAAATGGTGGAGACCATGCAAACCATAGCGTTCATCCAACTACGTCTAAGAAGGATATTATAGTTCAAGTTGTCGTCTACCACTTCAAATTCCATGGTTACAATTTTCCCCTCCAACAACATGGTAAATGCCTTGAGAATACCATACGACCAAGAAACTCTACCATCGAAATATTCTAAGGTATTCAGGGACTGACTCAATGGGGGAGAGTCGATGGCTTTCCAGCATGCAACAGGCATGATGTAGGTCAAAGAACCTTCATCCGCAATAGTCTGTTGAATATTATTTCCCATAATGGTAACTTGAATCATAAAAGATACATGAGTTGGGAGGCGAGGAATGAAATTCTCGAGATCGAAAGTAATCAGATTAGAATCTGCAAGATCAATCCCTCCAATAGCAGAGAGTAGTGCCTTCCATTGTCATGGGCACGACTAAAGGACCTCTAAACCCGACATCACCAAAGGCGTTTGAGCCAGATATTCCATAATATTGTAGTGTTGTGCTACTCTTGCATTCAGATTATAAGACGATTTATGAAGAACACTTTTTGGGGGTGGCCGGATGATGGAGTCACTACTCGGTCTCTCAATATAGAGAGGACCAGAAGTAGGGGGCACGAAAGAGGAAGGGTGATCTGTAACTTATGATTCCACAGGAGCCTTGGATGGATTGGGATAATCTTTCATTCTCATGGTAATGGAAATAGATTGCGTTCCATCCATGAAAACCTGAGAGATTCCAGAAAATTGAGCTTGATCTACCATTAGCGTTTGTTGAGAAGGGAAAGGTTCTTTCAAAACGGTAAGAGTCTCAGGTGTGCCCTTCAGAAGATAGGCAACTTTAGCACGTTGAAGAAAATCCTCAATGTAATGATTTTCATCAGATATCAAAAAAGGATATTTGGGCTTACGTGTTGAAGAGTCGTCAGCAGATGACTTCTTTGAATCCTATTTAGGGTTTTGGGATTTAGAATTTCTGTTACCATTTTTATTACCTTTTGAGGATTTATCTGCTGCGGTAGACTGAACAAGATTTACCTCTGAGGTTTTACCAGGATTATTTTGGTTATTGGAAGGAGTAGGGGGCATAACGGTAGCAGTGGATTTATACCTCGAAGAATTTTTAGGCGCATTACTATCAGTATGAGCGACTGTCCCAATAACACCATCTACTTGAGGCGTAACATGAGGTTGAATGATGCGGGATTAGTCGAAGGTCACAACGCGTCAGGTAATAACTCATATAGAGTCCCAGACTGGGAATAAACTAAATCGAGGTATTGAGCTCTGGAATTGATCTCCTATTTTGTGACACACCTAGCCATGGTAATATATTTAGCAATCTTGGGAACAAATTATTTCGTAAACCATTTAGTCAACAATTGAGCAGGGATCTCAAATTTGATGAGGCGACAACGCCACCACCATTCATGAATGTGATCTGAAATATCTGTAGCAATTGACTGCTTCAACGAAGTGAGAAGAAGGGTGTCAGTTTCCTACCGGAAAGGTAGCTAGAAGTGAGTGAGGAAATCCATAGCTAATGAATTGAAATCGAAGAAAATTCCTCGAGGGAGCTCAATATACCACTTGGACACTGTACCAGTCAATGTACACTGGAAAAGACGAAGACGAATAGAATCGTCTACCCAAGAATTAGAGGAACACCACAATTGGTATGTCATAACATGGGTTTAGGGGTCTTCACCATGTTGTAGCTCCTAGAGACAAACTTGAGTTGCAAAAGACCAGTGCCGAGGACATATTAATATCATAGGTTAAAAGTGGAAAATTGTATAAATACCTCTAACAGGATATGGGTCATGAGAATAATGGATTTGGTGGTTCAATAATGGAGAAGACCATTTGAGCCTACTTCATGTTAATTCCCAAAATGATGAGAGAGCTCAGGAGGCTATGAGGCCAATGGGTTTTAGATGGGCCAAGTATAAAAAAATGAGCAGAAGCTTTAAAATGTGTAGAGGCGTTGAGGAAGAATGGAGAAGGAACCCACAAGAGACAGGCTCAAGAGATTTAAGAATTTGTCCCCCGCAACCTTAGAGGAAGCGGATATGAATGAGATATGGGAAACAACAGAGGTTCATGGGGTACAAATTAAGGGAGTGATTCAAGCTTAATACATGAGCATTAACAGCTAAGTGTTATGCAAAAACGAATTCATGAATAAAATTGTAGACTACCAATAGCTACATTACACGGACCATCAAAGCAACATAGCATGACAGATGATTATACATAAAAAGGAGATTAATGATAACATAAGGAAAAAGATACATACTACTCATTTCTCCATCTGGAATCCATATAACATCTTTGTATCATATTAAGTTTAGACAACTCTCCCAAATATGTATCTCAGGGCACTGGGAGCACAATCATACAAAACTACAACAAAATTCTTCCAAATTCCAGAACCCCACTTTCATCTTAGGACTTACTATATATAGAGTTCTCCTTGAGGGTATACGGTACTTAATCATTTATGATTGACCCATATCTATGAAATAAAAACATCCTACCTAACTTGCAAAATGTACATTGATCAATTACTTATGTATTGAGAGAATTAAAACAAGAATGGGGTGAAATTGAGATTTCACCAGGAAAATCATCAAAATTAAAGGAAAAATAGAAAGGACATGGTCGCCCATTGCGACCAATAATGGGAGCCTTCAAGATGTTATGGCGAGGAGTGATCGTAGGTGGACAGGTTTACTATAATTTTACGATTCCATCTATTTCTTAAAAACCTCCACTCCCTCAGTCTAGTGATTTCCACTTAATCCATTATGAAGTGGCATGTAGTACTGCGCGCACCTGGTTCTTTAGCGGAGATCTCCTGAGTATACTGCATAACCTATAATTACATGTTCTGCCTCAAAATCCCATGCGATGTTTTTGAATTGAAAAATGGGAATTGGATTTCAGAGGGGGTCTCAAGTGGTAAGTGGTTTCGGAGAGGGGGGGTGCGAAATGATGAGAGGACGACACGTGGAGGGGTGATTGGAGATGGAGGAAAGGTGGAGGGCAATGAGGAGAAGGAAATGGAGTGGCAGGTTAGGTGGGACCGGAATCGACCCTTTTTGAACAAAACATTGTAAAAAACCCATATATCCGGACTTGAAAATATGTGGACTTCAATTTCGGAAGCCGCATCGCATCCACGTACTTCGCATGTTTTACAGTTACATTATAAGAAATGGAATCAACGATGCAATGCAAAGTATGGAGGCGACGTGGCAGGATGATGATGGTGTGGAGCAATTGAATGGGAATGATAGCTTAGGAATGGCGTATTTGCAGTGAGCGGAGTATTATGGTGGGGCCAAACCACGTTGCAATCGCAATTCTTTACCATGAAGCAATAAAGGTAAACCCTTAAAACGAGTGAAGTGCAAAGCGCAAGGAGGAAGGAGGTGACGTGGAGGGAAGGTAGGACCTGACCGCATCGTAAGTTAAACAAAATAGGTTACGGGCGTTTCAAAAGGTAAGTTAAAAACTGTGCGACGTGATATCACAGGTTTAAACATTTGGAAGAATGGAATAAGTTGTAATTTTTCGAAATGCGATGCAAGGTGGGGGAAGGGTGACGTGGCACAGAGGTGGGACCATGCCCACAAGTCACAGATCACAAGTTTTATAATGCATACAATGGGGGTTAAATGTTATTTTTTTCGAAGTGCGAAGTGTGGGGAGGAGTGACGTGGCAGGACAGGGGTGGGACCACCTACAGATCGCATATTGCATATCGTAAGATTTGTAGGTTAGCGGTGAAGGGTAAATGGTAGGGTTCATGAAGTGCACTATGCGGGCATTTAGACATCGGGAAGTATGAAAAGGCGAAAAGGTAAGGGAAAGGTGGAAACAAAGGATTGCATGTTATTTAGTAATGCGGTAAGGTTGGATGGGTCCCATCAAATCGCATCGGCTGACAAAAAAATTTCGGCTAAGTATTAAGAGGTAAAAGCTAAAACTTTCTGGTAGCGATGTGTGATTTAATCTCTGTCGTCCATATCTCTGCTCCAAATCTACGCTTTTGATCCTAACCACCTATTTTCCCCTTTGCACCTCCTCCAAACCCTAAAAATACTCCATTTCTCTGCTTTTTATTATTATTTAAAAGTAAAGGGTGCAGGCTCCGACTCTTGAAATGTTCTCGTTGATTATGGGGTGTCCTTCCAGCTGGTGCTTGAATAGCTTGGCCTTCGTCTTAAACCTTCACGCCTCTGCCCTGTGATTTCCTTATAGGGATTGGCTCTTCATGTTATGTGTGGTCACAGGCCAACATTGGCTCCATATGGGGACAACGTGTTGTTCTAAGTGCGTTGAGAACCTGCAGACCTTGAATGCTTGTGTTTATTGGGCTCATGGAGTCACAAATACATACTGATTAGATGAAGTTTTATACCAACATTCAAGTGGACACGAAAATGGAAGATAGAATTAAAGATGATATGGAAGATGAAATGGGAGGAATGTACACAAAATGGAGTATAGAAAGTGGAATGATATATACAATGAGCTTGATTAGCCCTTGTCAGTGATGAAAATATAACTTGAGGATCTACCCATTCACAGGCACCTCAAGTATATCTCCTTCTAAGTTCTCCAGGGCAAAATTATTGTTTCCATTGACCTCTGCCACCCTAAAAGGACCAAACCAGTGGGGGTAAAACTTCCCATGTTTCCATTTGTCCACTCTCCTGACATCCCATCGCAGCACCAAATCCCCTACCTAGATTTCTCTATCTTTAGCTCTTTGGTCAAATAAGCCTTTCTTTTTTTCTTGATATTTTGCTAGTCTGAGGCTTACCTGTTCCCGTGTTACATTCAACTCCACCAACTGATTCATTCTTAGGATAAGGTTATTTGGCTCCTCCTCAATTTATTGTAAGAATCGGGCCAAAGGTAATGCAATTTGAATAGGGAAGACTGCGGCCCTGCCATACACCAGTTCATAAGGGGACTTTCATGTGGATCTTTTTGTGGTGATGCGATTTGCCCAAAGTGAAAAATTGAGCTGGGAATCCCAGTTCTTTTGATTTTCATTTACGGTCTTCTTCAAGATCCTCACCAGTGTCATTTTGGATGATTCTGCCACCTTGCTCCCCTATGGGTAGTATGCAGTGGAGTGACCCAACAGGATGTTGTAACGCTGACGGAAATTAACAAATTTAGTTGACTTGAAAGCATGGGCATTATCTGCAATGATTTTAGTTGGTCATCAGAACCTAGCTAGTATGCTCCCCTCCAAGAACTTGATCACCACCGAATTTTTAGCATTTATTACAAGCACAACCTCTACCCACTTGGTGAAGTAATCTGTAGCAGTGAGGATCCATCGATGCTGATTTCTAGAGGTAGGGTGAATCTCTCCTATGAAGTCAATCCCCCATTGTTCAAAAGGTTCCTCAACATGTACTATAATTAATGGGATAGGTGCATACCTTTGTTTTTCGGTGAACGCCTGACACTTCTCGCAGGCCCGGACTCGGGCATGTACATCGCCAAATAGCTTAGGCCAAAAGAACCCTACCTTTAGAATATTTGGTATAGTGGATCACCAACTGTAATGCTCGTCGCATATCCCTTCGTGGAACTCGATCATCACGTCGTCAACTTCTTTCTCTGTCAAACACAATAATAAGATTCACGCTGGGTCTCTCCAATATAATCACCCATTTTCCACAATGTACTTTTGATATATCAGTCTTAAAGTGTGATACTTGGTTTTCTCATAGTGAGGGTGACACCTCAGCGTTAAAATATATTCCACTATAGCTTCATATCATGAGGATAGGAGGTACTTGACATGTGTTTTATGAGAGGAATATTCTATGCCTTGGTGTGCACCTGTGTCCTCCTATGTCTCTCCTCCCGTCATAGACAGATTTATTCCCAGAGCTTGACAGTTGGATTCAAATAGGATTTTTGCCAGTCCCTGGCCTTTGATGAGTTTAGTAGGCTTTATCTCCAATTCATACTCCTATATTTTAGCTATCCATTTTCCCCTCTTCCCTTCACTGTCACCCTGTACCAGAATATCCTTCACTACTGCAGTGGGTACATAAGCTATTATGGTTGATTGTAACACATACAGCTAGAATGCCTTCAGAAATTTGGCCAGAGCGTAAGCTTGCTTCTCCAGGATATCAAATTTCATTTCAACGTCTCGCAGGACATGACTGAAGAACGCAATGGGTTGTTCATGCCCATCAACATTTTTCTGTAAAAGTACTATAGCTATTGTGTGAGGAGAGGCGCAGGATAAAATCATGAACGACTTCCCATAATCAGGACCTACCAGCACTAGAACTTCTGCAAAGGCTTGTTTGACCCCGTTGAAAGAGTCCCTGGACTCAGGGGTCCATCTAACTTCACTATTCTTCTTCAGCATCCCGGTGATGTTGCGGACAATCTCGACATGGTTGGGAATGAACCTTCTAAGGAAATTTATTCTTCCTAAGGACACCTGTACTTCCTTTTTCTTTCTTGGCAGGGGAATTTATTTTATCACCCCTACCCACTTTGGGTCGATTTTCACTCCTTCCTTAGTTACTATGTTCCCTAGCAACTTTCCTTCCTCCAAGTCAAATATGGATTTTTGAGGATTCAGAGACAGGGCATACCTGTGGCATTTATCAAAGGTTCGTTGAAGGTGCTCTATATGTTCAACGTCACCCTTTGAAAAGACGGTGATGTAATCCAGGTATATCACCACAAACTTGTCTTGCTCTCCTATGAAAGAAATGTCCGTCGCCCGCTGGAATGTGGCACCAACGTTTATCAGGCCAAAGGGCATTTGGGCATACATAAAGGTCCCCTAAGGTGTAGTGAACGTCGTCTTCTTTTGGTCTTCTAGGAGCACTGCCACCTGATTATATCCTGAGAAGTCATCCATCATGGACATGCAGGAGGATCCCACCACCTTCTTCAAGATATGGTCCATCTTCGGGAGGGGATAGTTATCTTTGAGTGAGGCTCTTTTTAGATTTCGGAAATCTATGCAAATCCTGATTTCACCGTTCTTCTTTCTAACTGGCACCAGGTTCGCCACCCATTCAGAGTATCTTAGAGGGACAATGATCTTGGCCTGCAACAACTTCTTTATTTCCTTTTCAATGGCTGGGAGAAGAAGGGGATTGATCTGTCTCAGCTTTTTCTTATGAGGCTTGGTGTCCTCTTTGACCAATATCTTGTGTTGTATAATATCAATATCAAAAGTCTTCAGATCTGGGTATGAGCAGGAAAATACATCACTATATGATTGAAACAGCCGGAGGCACTGATCTTAGTATTCTTCAGGGACCCATTTCGACAACTTTACCACCTTTGGATCTTCCTCTGTCCCAATGTTCACATCCCTGATAGGCTTGTCGAGGGTAAGTTTGCTGGGATTCACTGGGATATCATTCTTATCAAACAATCTCTCCAATGGCACAAGACCCCTGGGGATGACATTTCCCTTTAATTGCATAACACGGTGCCCGACCAGTGTCTCTTCCCATCTGTTTTTTGGCTCCTCACTGTCATCCTTCGAGACTGAATCGATCACCATATTTGAGAACTCACCCACCGTTTCCATAAAACGCTGGAATTTCTCTTCATCTTCGAATACTTTCCAATTCTTAACGTTGTCTAGAATGGAGGGGCGGTATCGCACTTCAACCTCATATCTGAGCAAAGGATTCTGCGGGGGGTAGAAATTACTAGCAACCACAGCTAGTGAGTCTAACATTCTGTTCTTTTCCCTCGGCATGAACTAGATGTTAAAAGCATAAAATAAGTTCTCAGCTAAATCCCATACCTCATTCTTGTAATCTCTGATCCGTGGGTGTTTAGTTTGGTATTGGCTCTTGACTTGCCTCATTACAAGCTCTGAATATCCAAACATGTTGAGGTTTTGTATGTTCATGTTTTGCGCTATCTGCAACCCCAATAGCAGGGCTTCATACTCAGCCACATTATTTTTGGCTTCAAATTGCAACTTAAAGGAGATGGGAACCAAGCATCCTTCTGGTGATATCAAGAGTACCCCAGCCCCATTTACTTCTCATGAGTAAGATCCATCAAACTGCAAGTTCCATATTTCATTTTTCTCTCTTCTCATAAGATTCTCCTAGATTAGAGGATGGATCTTCGTTTCTTGCAGGAAATTTTCGTTCTCCTCGAGCATAAGACAAGAGAATTCACCCTCCTTAGTATATACTGGAGAATTTGTGGAACCATTAGCTTTAGTGACCATCTTCACGAATCTAGACTCATGGTATAATCATCTTTCATCCCCACCGAATACTGGAATAATGGAATAGGTGAGGTCAAGTTTTATGGATCCTCCAATCTTAGTACCCTAGGATCTGGAAAACCACATTCCAAACCAAGCTGGGATATCGGCCACAACAATTTCCATTACTACGCTTTTGTTCGAAATCTGGGCTAAATTTACTACTAGATCTTTTATCATGCCCAAGAATTTCACCCTCTTGGAATCAAAAGAATATAGATATTTATAAGGCCTGGTGATCTGCAACCCCAACTACTCCATGACAGACAATGACAAGAAATTATGTGAAGCCCCGAAATCTAGCATGAAGTTGTGCAATAATAGGTCATGTATAACTAGAGTCACATAGAATGGAGGAGTGGTTGAATCTAGCTCTTCTACATGAGGTCCAAAAACTACCATGGGTATTTCTTCTTGGAGATTGAGGCTGTCAGGGAAAGGGCCTATGCCCTGGGGCAGCATGAATTAAGAGACTTGGGCCATGTATGAGGGTTTTTTTAGGAGCTTGATGTGGGGGGTCGGGATCTTAACCTTTTCTAATTCTTTCTAGAGGCTAAAGGTCATGGGAGATTTTTCTGTGATAACTTCTTTGAACTTCTCTTTAGGAGGGTCAGGAAGTTTCAAGGGTATAACTCTGGATCTCTCATTTTGGGGAGGATCAGAGCCCTGTTTTGAGGAGGTGGGCGTAGAGGCTTTATGATGGGCAGACCCTTCTAAAGAATTTTTCCCCTTACTAGAAGAACTAGAAGGGGTCTGTTCTCTTGATGTCGACTCTTCATCTTGTTCTTGCACTTAGGTTCTCTTCCTGGAGGACCTGAGAACATACTTCTTGTGGAGTTGAGTTTGCATGAAATCCACAAACTGCCTACAGTAATTTTCAATATCTCAATTCTCTAGGGGGACTTCCTTCTCTTTTGGCTCTTCTTACATGGTGATTTCACCTTCTTCATCCTTTAAGTAAGCGAGGAATTGATATTCTTGATTTTCTGTGACTTCCTCAGCTTGTCCCTCCATTTCCCCTTCTAGGTATAGAGGAGGTTGGATGTGATATTTCTGCTCTTTCCTTTCTTGCTGCAACAACTGTAGAGCGGGCCTTCGATATTGGGGATTAAACCCATGGTTTGTAATCATTTGGTTAGGACGAGGAGGGGAATTCTTGGCCTCCAATTCAAGATTCACCATCTTATTTGAGAGGTTCTTGATCATCTTATTCATATCTTCGATTCTATACTCATGTGATTCCGTCTCTTGATTAGAGGTAGAAGCCTCATCCCTACCCCTTCTTCAGGCCTCATGCTCTATCTTTCCTTTGAATTTACCAGTAGAAGAAAATTTTTCTTCTACCTCTAGTGCATCAGTTTGAATCTGATCCAGAGATGCAGACTTTCTTTCTCTTAGGGTGAACCCAAACTTTGGTTCAAAAGCTCTTGCGAAAACCACCTTAGCAGCTACTTGGGGAGGCTTTATTTTAGAAGGAAGATTATTATAAAGCTTATTGAACCTCTTTATAAATTATGTTACATCATCATTATGTCTCTTCTTGAGAGCATTGAACTCTGTGAGGACATATCCATGATCCCTCTTTTCTCCCAATTTTAGTGTGAAGGAATTCTCCATTTCTTCCCAAGTGGTGATCGTGTGATCAACAAGATATTTGAACCATTTCCAAGCCCCTCCATCCAAGTATTGGATGAAAAACCTCAACACCACATCTAGGTGCTCTACATTTATGTTCCTAGCAAAGGCGCATAAGTTTTCAATATGTCTCTGCGTAGAAGTATTATCTTCCTCGATGAACCGAGGCAAGAGCTTTAGATAATCTTGAGGCATGTCATTCAATACTTGAGGTAAATCCAATGGAGCATATTTACTGAGGAGGAAGCTAGGTACAACCATGAGGGGCGGTGGAGGAAAATTTTGAGGATGAATTGGTTGTGGTATAACAGGTGTGCGTTGAATAGAGGTTGCTATATCGGTATGTAAAAAGATATGGAGTAATGTAACTTCTTTAATTTATTCGGCCTCGAGAGTAGGGTGCAAGGGAGGCGAAGAAATATCAGCGGATTCAGCTTCGTTTTTTATGAGTTAACTGGCTAAAGCAAAGGCTTCTGGAGAATACTCAAGTATTCAGGCTGTGGTTCCATGACCTGATTCTCCTTCCAGACTCTCCTAAATATAATATTTTCAAGATCAGACACAGAAGGGGTTTTTTTCTCGAAAGTATCTAATCGAGTATGAGGCCTTTTGTAAACTAGGATTATGACAGACTTGAACTTTAATAATAGTGGAGTCGCCAAGGTGACGATTATGCAAATCTCAACCCTTCATGCTCACTTGATTGAAGGGTGAAGGTAAATTCATATCCCAAGGAAAAGGTTTTCCAATTCGTTTCCCAGCCAACGACGCCAAAAATATGTTGTAGCTCCTAGAGACAGCCTTGAGTTTCAAAAGACTAGTGCCTAGGAAATCTTAAAATGAGAGGTTAGAAGTGGACAGTTGTATAAATACCTCTGACAGGATATGGGTCATGAGAATAATGGATTTGGTGGTTCAAGAATGGAGAAGACCATTTTAGCCTGCTTCACGTGAATTCCCCAAACGATGAGAGAGCTCAGGAGGCTATGAGCTTGATGGCTTTTAGATGGGCCAAGTATAAATCAATGAGCAGAAGCTTTAAAATGTGCAAAGGCGTTGAGGAAGAACGGAGAAGGAACCCATAAGAGACAGGCTTAAGAGATTTAATAATCTGTCCCCCACGACCTCAGAGGAAGCGGATATGAATGAGATATGGGCAAAAACAGAGGTTCGTGGGGCGTGAATTAAGGGAGTGCAGTAAGATTAATACATGAGCATTAACACCTAAGCGTTATGCAAACACGAATTCATGAATAAAATTGCAGACCAACTACAGCTACATTACACGGACCATCAAAACAACATAGCATGACAGATGATTGGATATTACTGATAACAGAAGGAAATAGATACATACTACTCATTTCTCCATTTGGAATCCAAATAAGAGCTCTGTATCATATGAACTTTAGACAACTCTCACAAATATGTATCTCAAGGCACCGGGAGCACAATAGTACCAAACTACAACAAAATTCTTCCAAATTCTAGAACCCCACTTTCATCTTAGGACTTACTATATATAGAGTTCTCCTTGAGGTTCTACAGTACTTAATCATTTATGATCAACCCATATCTATGAAATCAAAACATCCTACCTAAATTGCAGAGCGTATATTGAGAAATTATTTCTGTACTTAGAGAATTAAAACATGAATGGGGTGAAATTGAGATTTCACCAGCAAAATCATCAATATTAAACTGAAAACAGAAAGGACATGGTCGCCCATTGAGGCCAATAATGGGAGCCTTCAAGACGGTATGGTGAGGAGTGGTCATAGGTGGACAGGTTGACTGTCATTTTACGATTCCATCTATTCCTTACAAACCTCCACTCCCTCAGTTTGGTGATTTCCACTTAATTCATTATGAAGAGGCCTATAGTATTGTGCGCACCTGGTTCTTTAGAAGAGATCTCCTAAGCAGACCGTATAACCCATAACTACATGTTCCACCTCAAAAGCCCATGCAGTGTTTTTGAATTGCAAAACGGGAACTAGATTTCTGAGGGTGTCTCAAGTGGTAAGCGGTATCAGAGAGGGGGGTGAGAAATGACGAGAGGAAAACACGTGGAGGGGTGATTGGAGATGGAGGAAAGGTGGAGGGAAATGAAGAGAAGGAAATGGCGTGGAAGCTTAGGTGGGACAAGACTCGACCCTTTTTAAACAAAACATTGTAAAAAAACCATATATCCAGACTTGAAAATATGTGGACCTCAGTTTCAGAAGCCACATTACATCCACGCACTTCACATGTTTTACAGTTTACATTATAAGAAATGGAATCAGCGATGCGATGCAAAGTACGAAGGTGACGCAGCAAGAAGATGATGGCATGGAGCAATGGAATGGGAATGATAGCGGAGGAATGGCATATTTGCGGTGTGCAAAGTATTATGGTGGGGCCAAACCATGTCACAATCACAAATCTTTACCATGAAGCACTAAAGGTAAAGTCTTAAAATGAGTGAAGTGCGAAGCATGGGGAGGAAGGAGGTGAGGTGGAGGGAAGGGAGGAGTGACGTAGCAAGACGAAGGTGGGATCGACCGTAGATCGCATATCGCAAGATTTATAGGTTAGCGGCAAAGAGTAAATAGTAGGGTTCACGAAGTGCGATATGCAGGAATTTAGATGTCAGGAAGTGCGAAAAGGAAAAAAGGTAAGGGAAAGGTGGAAACAAAGGATTGCATGCGATTTAGTAATGTGGTAAGGTTGGATGGGTCCCACCAAATCGCATCAGCTGACAAACAAGTTTTGGCTAAGTCTTAAGAGGTAAAAGCTAAAACTTGCAGGGAGTGACATGTGATTTAATCTTCGTCGTTCATATCTCCGCTCCAAATCTGCGCTTTTGATCCTAACCGCCTATTTTCCCCTTTGTGCCTCCTCCAAACCCTGAAAATATGTCATTTCTCTTATTTTCTTTGATTTAAAAGTAAATGGCGTGGGCTCCGGCTCTTGAACTGTTCTCTTTGATTATGGGGCATCCTTTTGACCGGTGCTTATATAGCTTTGCCTTCCTCTTAAAACCTTCACGCCTATGCCCTGTGATTTCCTTATAGGGACCAGCTCTCCATGTTATGTGTGGTCACAGGCCAACACCCCAAATTTTCCTTCGATATTTGGAAAATCTGCTGGAATCTTAATCGGAATTGGCGGTCAATGCAATAGATGCTAGATGGGGTCATTTATGAGATTTGACACATCTGACGATTCCAATGTATCCATGAATGGCAAGGGTGGATGATGAGGTGAAAAATTCAAGGGTTCCAACCTGATTGATACAAATTCTTCCCCCAATCAGGAGGATTTTGTCCTGGATACGTATATTCCCCCCATCGCTGGTAAGGACCTTACTGTAGATATTGCTGGTAGGGACCTTGTTGGGGTTGTTGATAATACTCCTGCGGGAACTAAGGTTATGGACCTTGCTGGACATAGGATCCAAGATAAGGTCCCTACTGAACATGAGGTCCATTTTGTGGCCCCTTTTGAATGTAGGGTCCAGCCTGTGGTCCCTACTAAACATAAGGTCCAACTTGAGGTCCTTGCTAAATGTAGGATGCAACCTGTGGTCCTTGTTGAACATAGGGTCTAGCCTGAGGTCCTGATTGGGCCTACTGGTACTGAGGAATATTCTTATATGAAGCACCAGGTTGAGGCCCAGACTGGGGTTGCTGGTGCTGACCTTGACGAAATGACTTGTATTGAGTACCAAACTGATTGGGGAAAGGACAAAATCAACTGAGAAGGAGATTCAGACTAGCTTGGGTGTAAAAAACAAACTGAGGATTAGTCACAACAGCACTCACCGAAGGTTGAGACTATTGGATGTACTCCTGAGATACGTTTGGTTGAGGAACATACTGATACTGTACATTCAGCTGTTGAACATAAGGGATGTTAGGTTTTTGAACATAAAAATATGATACATTTGGTTGCTGAACCTAAGAATATTGAACATGAGGTGTTCCTGCCCCAGGAGTAGACCCAGAACTCGGCTTCCCGCCACCCAATAGGGGAGGTACATAAAGAGGTTTAGACTGCTCCACAGGCACAGACGGAACTGTGGATTTCCCACTCAGTGGTGGAACTACAGTAATCGTAGATGGTGAATAGGAGACAAAGGATCTGATCAACACAGTCATTTGACCAATGGTGATCGTAGGTCGAACAACAGGTTGAGACAAAGCGCCCACATTCGAAAAGAATGGGTCGGAAGAAGAAGGAATACCCGTTGACCAAACGGGATCCAGAAATAAAGGTGTACCACCAGAAGCTCGAGAAATAAGGTTTCCCAAAGAGGTATAACTGTGCGGGAGCGTGGACGCAACATGACTGCAAGGTATTTCAGTCCCACTGTCTGAATCGTGAGGTGTGGAACGAAACAAATCTCCTTTGGAGGGAAACACAGATGAAGTAGTTTTCGAGATATAAGAGCTAGTGGTTTTTTGAAGAGTGCCTCGAGGAGCGCTCACAAATGGAACTTCATCAGCATTGGATGCCATTTTGTAAAGAAATAACCGACGAACAATAGAGCAAGATGCTACTGGATGCGAAAGGGGATTATAGGTTTATCAAAAGCACTATAATGTTGTTGAGGTGAGACCACAATCAGATCAAAGAGCGGATTCGAAGGAAAGGCTCAGAACTGTGAAGATGTTTCAGGGCTTTCTGGCTGAGAGTCTTCCGATGTCATCCAAGGATAATCGTCAAGTGGTGGTCGAGATGATATGGGTTGAACACTAATGGAAATCCTAAGTTCCTCACCTTGCGCTTCAAGGGGTCCAACTGGAAACTAAGGGACCTTAGGAGGAGGTTCTTGAGATTTGTCAAAGGAGGGAATGGGTGAATTCGATGATTCAGCCATGATGTCCTTTCAAAAGAAGATAAAAAAAGGAAGAGGTGAACAAAATCACAATTTACCAAGCAATAAGGAGGTTGGAGAACTATACGGGTAAGATGTTTTGGTGGGAAGTTATTTTGATAATTAACAAAAAATAAATAAAAGAAGGTGTGCTAGGCATAAAGGTTTACCAAGTGTCCATGAACTACAATATACACCTTGGTGATAAATGATCGAAAAATGACCAAGGAATTAACGTACGACAGCCGATCTCCCCGAATGTTGTGTTCAGTGTATCACATTTACAAGGCGGCCGACTCGGTTACCTATGGTAGAATTACAACCTATTGGTGTCTCCCAAAATATACGTGATGGTACGTGGGAATCCATTCCGTAGTAGGGTTGTATAATGTGTAACCGTTCGATGAGAGTGCCCCAAAGATACTTATCGTACATCAATATACTTCCATACGTGGGACGGGATATCACCCCCGGGTTGTAACACAAACTGTTAGTGTTAGCTCCTATCTTTTATGATGCTAGAACATGTCTCTAGCCTAGACCACTAAATATGTTCGTTAGTTCCAATGCTCTTTAAGGTAAATTGGGTTTATTTTAAGTTTATCTTTATTAAAGTTTCAATTTCAAGGCTCAAAACGAGTGTCACCTGAATCCTTATAGTGCAATATAAATGCAGAAAAGAGATCTTTCCGTTTCAATGAAGCCTAAACTATTTATGGAAGAGATACAAGCGAAAATGAAATCAATGTAGCAACAATAGTGCCCCTCAAACTAGTTTAAAGCTATGAAATGTAATGCTTTTCAATCGAATTCACTTCTCCCAAACTAATTCAACTTATTGAAAAATGAAAATTCTTTTATTTTTACTAAGATGCACAAAGAAACCTTTTTTTATTTTTTCACTTTGAAATGCAATCGAAAGAAAAACAAATAAACGAAAGAAGAAATGTAAATCCTTTCACTTTTCTTTCAATTGAATTTTTTTTTTTTTTTTTTTTAAGGAATGCACGAATGAAATACTTTTCACTCTTCTTCAAACGACAAAGATAATATAAATCAAAACTAAAATGAAAAGAATTTCCAATTTCTTTTGAATTTAGATAAAAAAAACACTCTTCTAGACCTGTGAGTCAAAAAATTTATGATCCTATGTTTGACACTAAACTGAAGGGAGGTCAAAGACGTAGTGATGACCAGAGCATGCAACAAATCACTTTGAATCAAGTCAAGAACAATGCGACAAAGGGTGCTTGAAATAGTGAAGAATTCCCAAACTTACAAACAAATCAAAGAGATGAAAAATACTCGCTTAAAGAAGGCAAGTAATTCAAACACATAGCAAGGAGATCATTGAGATCCTACAGACTTCCTTCAAGGGTCAAGACACACTGGAAAATTAGAAGGGAAACTAAAATTTTCATAGGTCTAAGATCAACGCTTCTGTGCTAAGCAGAAGGCTGTTGAACGGAAAATCATCATGGCTCTACTATATAGAACAGTGCTGCCAGCGCTACTGTGAAAACATAAGGCTTGTTAGTCACTAAAAACAAGGGAAAATAAAGCAGAGTCTCACACAAACACCAGACCTGAAACAGTGGAGTGACTATCAATCCTTACACAAGCTGGCAGATGCCTAAGCAGATTTAGATTTCAAAAATCGGTGAAAAATGGCCCAATATCAGTTCGGGGAAGGAAGATTAAGAGGCTAAGCTCCCCAGTGGAGTCGTTAGTTCTGTTATCAAGATAAATCCCCTCTGCGAACGAAGGTGATCTCTCTAGCCCTATAGTGGGTCTAGCAACACAAGATTCTTTCTGATGCAAAGCTCACTTAACTAATGTTTACAATGCGACAAGAAAAGAGACAAAAATACTTTTTTCCCAACACCATGCTGGAGTCTGTTGATGGTGATCTCAATCCATGATCCTTGTAGGCCCACTCCCTGCTACTGATGGCACGCGAATACCTACGGATTATCAAGAGACAACAAAAAATGTAATACATTAGATAATAAACGTAAACATTAGCTATCTAGCATATCAAGGAGTACTAGAATATTTGCATAAACATTTAGAAAAATATAGAAAGAAAAAATCAAATGTTATTATTGATAAATAAAAAAGGAGATATTACAACCCAAGCCTTCATGTTGGAGGCATCCTTTGGTGAAAATTTGAGTTCTTCACCAAAGGTCAAAAGCATTCCTTCTCCCGAATACTTAGGCTTTATCACAATGCTAGGATGCAAAGGGATGAGAGTTCAGACGAGTCTGAAAATGATCAACCAAGCTCTAAAATTGGGGGAATGACAGATGTGAATTTATAGGAAGGGAGAAGAGGTTGGGAGCCCATGAAAGGAGGGGGAAGGCCCACTTTCTAAGGGATGAACCCCCATGGATGAGATCAAGGCTATGAAATCAGAGAGCTCGACCTTATCAACACCGTTTAACAACTAACTCGCCGCCCTTGAGCTTCTAGAGGTCGAAGATTCTCTTCCATTTGAGAAAACATTACTAGAAAGGGGATCAACGTGGTTTTCCAAGAAATTAGGGTGATGACAACACTAAGCTAGAACTGCGAAAAGGACATGAGTGCGGTCATGGCACCAGGAAGGATGCTGACCCAGGAAACTAGGAATTTGACCAAGTTTCTTCACTAAACTTCCAAGGCAGTCTTCTTTGAATCTTCAAGAGGATATGTTAACATATTCCTTGATGGTGGAAACATTGCACAAGATCCGTCACAGGGCATTTCAGGACCAGGGATGAGAAAATGAGCATGGTGACAAATTATTGTATAGCAATAGTCACATGGCCTAGTGTATTGATGCCTCGATATGTGTTCAATGGTTTGGGTGCTTGCTGCCATATCCAATGGTCAATGATGGTTTGAAATGTACCCTTGCTTAACCCTAACTCTAGCACCTCACTTGGACATATTCCTTCATGATACTTATCTGCAACATTATTTTTCAATCGAAACCTCCGCGTGTGGACCTGTTGTTGGGGAGGTGAAAGTGAAAATTTATGGCTTAGTGACACCCGTGTTTTTACCCACATTTCGTTTTGGTTGTTGGGAATTTTCTCATTGGGGGTTTTCACTTTCTTTTAGCATTATTACCAGGCATCAACCGATGCAATTGACAACCTTTTCTCTACTGATGACAGGTAAATCACAAGTCAATGTTTTTCAATTTATGTTCTTTTTTTTATTCCCCTATCACATTCAATGTTTTTTTCACTCATAATGTATTGGATTATTTTCTTCCTTCAGGATAACAATGGTTTCCATAGGGGGTTAGGTTCGGCCTCACCTGGTCGAAATCCTACCATATCATCTCTCGTAATTTCACCACTTTCTTTTCTCCCTTTCGATGGCATTACTCTCAAGTTTCGGTTTACTCTTGATTTACCTTTCTTGAGGATGACTGTGTGTACAACCTTCTAACACCCGCATATTGTTTTTGGTCTTTCTCAACCTAGGTTTTCCCAACCCAAGCGGATTCCCAACCTCCAATTCAGTGTATCCCATGATGGTTTTAGGTGTAGAAACAACATATTTTGGTAATAGACAAGTCACGCAGCAAATTTCGCGAAGGAAAAAATTTAAATCCACTTGAAAGTCACAGGAGGCCCGTTCAGGTGAGGACTCTGGGGTGTGTTCATCGACCACCCCGTCTCTCTGCCAAATCTTTTTTTTCCTTGGGATTTTAATTTATATCATATTGTTATGATGACTACCCTCCATTTACCCTTTTCTTCCTGTGTTTAGATCTCTATGCGTGCACCAAATATTGGCCTCCTGGTGCCACACATGTGAAGTGTTCATTTTTCCTCATGTTCATTCCCAGGTCTTTTTTAACTCTCACCATTTATTATTCTTATTTTCCCTGTTCATTCACAGTATGTTGTTTCTTTGACCCAGGTAATCTTGGAATGAATTTTATGGATGTGAGTGCTATTCTCAACCTAGTTTACAACGAGATCTAATTCACTGCATCTTTCCATAGGTCGGTCCTCATGGCTTATATTTTGGACAAAGGTATATGTCCTCAACAATATTCAGGACTGAAACCCTAAGTCATCATTCTCTTTTGGATAGGGATAATGTATATCTTTAATAGTTCAATGTAAGGGTATAATAACCAACACATAGATGGGAGAAATCTACTAGATTCATTGTTAAAGACTCAAATGGTCATTTCCTGTATTTCGTATTTTTGAGAGAGGCTAGACACTGGAACTATACAAGTGTTTTGTGCTAATTTTTCTTTCACTCCTCTTCAAGGAGATATGTATACTATTATTAGAATTTCTGGTTTCGAACAGTGAATTTCACTTACTGAATACACAACTTCTATTTATCAGATTTATTTTATATTTTTGGTCTCTTATTGAATTTTGTACATATACATATGCTGAATGATGTATGCTATCTTTGTTCACATTTTTTTAACAGTTTTGTTCTTCTTCTCTATACATAGGAATTTTCCTTATCTCAAGTACCACTAGTAGTAAAAGATTTGTTGATGTTTATATTCCATAGCATATTCAGGTATTGTTCTATCTAGGTTTCGATGTCAGGATTAGGATGGCATAAAAATACCCATAATAATTTCTTTTGAAGGTTTACAAGGAGAAAACAGCGGATTAAAAAATAACAATAAGCATTGATGCATAATATAAAAACTGCAAACTCATTTTCATAACCATAGAATAGCGAAGCAGCTACAACTGCATTACACTCGGACCAACTGTGCGTCCGGACTGTGCTACTTCCTTCTATACCTTATCTATTTATTTGGCCCTTCGACAATCAATAGATTAAGACAGTGACCCTTCAAATCTGAGGAGGTCACGGCGGTGAGGCGGTGATGGCAGGTCGGTGACTGTAGGGCGGTGAGGCGGTTTGTCAGAATAATTACTTCCAACACTCACCCTTAATTACGAATGACAAATTAACCATGACTTAACATAAATTAAACATGCTTGCTGGTCTAAGTCTCAGCTAGGCTTACAAAAAATTTTGACATCAAGTTTCTTTTTCTTTTTCTTGCAGATTCTGTGTCCATTAAATTGCTTCATCTTTGTCTTTTTGGTGTAGGCTCCAAATTTAAGTTTCTTCATTTGTTGTTGCAACTCGTCCGTCATTAAATCTTTGTTTATTATAAAAACATAAAAAATCATTTTAGGACATTCATGAATGTCATCTACTTCTTCAAAAATCTGCTTTTATGTGACTGTTGCCACATATAATCTTCTATAGTTTGTTCTTCATCGTTAATCTTCTGATTATCAATTTGCTGCAACATAAGTTCATAGTAAAATTTTATCTCTTCATGACTCCAATACATAAACATTTCAGTGACATTTTCATTTTCACCATCGTCCATGTTGTCTTCAATATTCATTGCTGCATCTTATATATAAACTTCATCACCGCCTGATGTTTCAAGTCATGCTTCAAGAAACTTTAATTCTTCTTCAAATTTTGTTGTTTCATCTCATTTCCTTCTGACATTTGCACACACAAAATCAATGTTAAGATTATATGAAAAAACATATTCATAACCATATTGGTTCTATTCATTCTGCTCTAAAATGAGAGCTTTCTTCCCTTCTTTTTTCTTCGACTCTGTCGACGCATGATAATTGTGATTCGCCATATATGTTTCTGCAAACAAGGTTTCTTCCATTTGGTTTCCAGGTTTCTGTCACCGAATAACAATACGTAAATAAGTTGTTTTTGTTGCACCATTTGCAACCACTCATCACTAGTGCATTCGTCGTCATCAAAGTTATCATCAGCAAGTTCTTCACAACTCACAACATTATCTATGCCAAAATCATCTCTTGCTGGTAACATACCATCAATATTTTGATCCACTTTCAAGTGAGATTCACAAAAATATTCCTCTTTCTGTAGATTTGCTACTACAGATCCATCTTCAATTTCATCTTCAAACACTTCTTCAACAGGTTGTACGACATTACGATCTTCGACTTGATTAATCCCCCTTGCACTAAATTCTACTTCTGAGATCTTCCATGCTCCCTTGGAAGTTGTAGCTTTTGCTACCTTCCACACAAACATCTATCCAATCCCTGTTTGATAAAATCTAATGTTAAAACATCACATACTTCATCATATGGGTTATTACAGTGACAATCATTAAACCTTTAGCTCGAAGAAAAGTTAACATTCTAATAACCCAAAGATCAAAACTTTTACCAGTAAACATAGGTGGTGGCAGCAGATCAAAGCTACACCATTCATCTTCCATCTCTTCTCTATCTTCTGCTAGACTTATTAGTTTCTCGACTCTGGTCTGAGCCGCAACGATCTTTTACATTTCTCTTCGATTCATTTTCTTAATCTTCTTCAGTCTTGCTTGACGACCCATGACCGCAGTCTTTCCTTTGCCTTATAGCTGAGGCATGAAGCTATCCTCCATATCGCCGCTGAAAAAAAAACTATTATTTTTAATATGCGCCCCCGTAAGGCACAAACTTCACCCAAGACACAGTTATGACATATCACTAATGCTTAACATATCACCAAAATGAATTGCATACAAACAAATTTTTGTAAATCCAAAAACTTTCTTCAAATAAACCTTTTTTATAAAACTCTTTAAAAGCTTTATAGATTTTTCAAAATATTTAATATCATCTTTGCCAAATCTTATGGTCCTAAAATCATTTTTCCCACTTAACTTAAAAAAATATCCTTTAAATTTGAACAAATGTAGGAAAAAGAACTTCGAGAACGACCATCTAATCTCACATGCAGATTATATAGTATAGGGTGTTGTAAACCTGGCAGTTGTTTAAATCCGAATTGCTGGTCCAATGTTGCCCTGTAAGTTGGGGTGATATGGGATGCTCACAAAAACAAACTTACACTGGAGGCCTCTAGCGTCTCCTCTTCTCTAGAACGCTCACTCCTTTGATAATTAGTCATAGTTCTCAACGACTACTGTGCAACTAGCACTCTTCTCTTCTCCATCTTCTGACTCCACAACAACATCAATAACTTTGACTATACGTGCAGAGCAGCTTTGTTGAATCTCACACAACGACGATGAATCCTCAAAAATAATTTTACAAATTCTCTCAACATTCCAAATTATGAACAATAATTGCAACACCAACAGAGTGATAAACACATCACAAATTACTTCAAGCTAAATGACGATGAGGAAAAAAAAAACGTGGGCCTCACTACGCCAAGAATCCATGCTCTGGAGGACATGATCAAAGTTGGATATAAGAAACAATATTCCATGCCCACGTGGATGCATACTATTTCAATATGTAAATTCTTCCGAACAAACCATGGACCTCGGGAGCAAAGTGCAAGATCCCTTATTGGAAACATGAACTCTAACAAAAACATCGGGTCATAACCAAGACCTCAGTATGGCTCCACTACGTCTGAGTAGAGGCGGATGTGGTCCCAATGGACAACGACAACTTTGTTCAAACTCAATACCTTGATTCAGTCTATCTTTTGCTCTTTTTTATGTCTGAAAATCTGAATCTAACTTTCTGGTTCTCAAATAATCTATTCAACTGATGCCCGATCGGATGGCAGAGAAGCTCATGACAACAATCAACTCCACCACCAATTCCGCATAGCTCAGTTGCTTCACAACAAAAATACTTTACGGCCTTCAAAGACAGTCAACATGCAGCTCCTTCCTCAACTGCTACTCAACGCTGGTCGAATCTGGCATATACTCTCGATTCCACTCTAGCTATAGGCTCCAATGTTGCACTTCTCTTAACAATAAGGATGGGTTCCTTGGAATGGCGGCTTCAATTTCAAACTTTCTACCTCTCACAAATACATGAGCAACTCTGGTTCACGTCCAAACAGTGCTATACAAAGCAAAGCTAGTTAACAATAACTTCACTTCACTGGCTTCGATACGAATTGAAGGTTTACAAAGGGAAAACAACGGATTACAAAATAACAATAAGCATTGACACATAACAGAAAAACTGCAAAATCATTTTCATAACCATAGAATAGCAAAGCAGCTACAGTTGCGTTACACTCGGACGGATTGTGCGTCCGGACTCTCCTACTTCCTTCTATACCTGATCTACATTTATACACAAAACAACGTCGGTTATTTGGCTCTTAGACAATCAATAGGTTAAGGCGGTGACCCTTCAAATCTAAGAAGGTCACCGCGGTGAGGCAATAATGTCAGGTCGGTGACGGCAGGGTGGTGAAGGCAGGGCGGTGAGGCGGTTTGTCACAGTAATTACTTCCAACCTCTTCTTTAACGTTGTCTAAGTATAGGGAAGGAGTCGGGAACACGTCTATAAGAAAGCGTACTGTTAAAATAGACACCATGCTACATTTATGTTTAAATTATGATTCCACCTCAATGATTGTTTACTTATAAATATCATTGGTGTAATCTAATTATGCATGTTCTCTTTAAGTTAATTATCCATCTTGCTGGAGAATTGTTGCTACTTCACCATTTGGGTGTGAGCATTCCTACCACACTCCTTTTTTCTTGTAGGTACTGCGACTAAATTAGGTGTTTTTTTTTTTTTTTTGTCATATTTATAGTTATAGCTTTAATAACTTGCTATACATGACAAATGTTTTGATACGTGACTCCTTCAATTCATTGAGTGAATCTTGTCTTAAGTAATATAATGTGTCTCTAGTTTACTCTACAATGATCCCTAAGCCAATCTGGGCTCATTAGGGTTAATTTAACATTTTATAATGGTTACTTTAATTGTTTATGCCTATAATATTCTTGGATCAACTATGATCTTACCCACATGGGTATTGCTCATGTTGTCGCTTCCCAAAATAAATAAAAGAGATTTCTAGTTTAACCAGACTTCTGGGAGAATTACTTCATATTTCTAATATTCAAGTACAAGTATAGACACATTTGCAAACCACCATAATCAGAAAATAAACATAACTTTAGTTATAAAAACAACAAATATTCTCTGCCTACTACACACGAGTAAAAATAATGAGCATTCCTTTTGACATTCTCGTAAATACTCTAACTGCAATATTTGATTTAGTACTCAACGTCAGCATGATTATTTTTCTGCAAATTTACATCAACCCTTAAACAATACTACAAAATTCCCTTCCTCCCCCCACACATTATATACATGCATCATATTTGCTTACATGGCCGTAAGGAAAACACTTTGTCATTAAAATCATTGACCAATCCATTCTTTACCTACGTTAACTCGAAATACTACTGTTATATAATAATAACAGGTTAGGGACTACCAAATAAAGTTTTCTTCAAGATCACAAGCTTCACTAGTTCATGTAGTCGAATTATCTTGGAAAGAATATTGCTCCTCCCAACCACGAACCATCACCTCTAGTCCTCTCCCATGCTAAGATATCTTGTTCTCCCAAATTCAAAAAACTCTTATTGATCTGGTAAATGCATTCTTATGCCTCATTTTACCCTGTAGACTTTCCATAACGATGTCTTATTTTTATGGGTTCTGCCAATCCCATAGCCTAGGCTTTTATGACTAAATTATAGGCTTTTATCCCCTACGATGCTTTATTCACCTATATCAATGTTGTTTCCCCATACTCTGTGATTTATTAGATTTTCTCACCCAATCTAAAAATCACTTAAATTCACTCCTATGGTTTTTTATCAATGTTGTGTGGAAAAGTATTTAATTACATCTTATTAGTGTTGTTTGGGAAAGTATCTAATTACATCTTATCCATTCCGATTGGAATAATGATATCATAAAAATATATTATTTTCCAAGTTAATTCTCAAATTTTTTCTTTAATATTATTCATCACTTAATACATCATCATAATTGTTCAGTGAAGTCAAATATGGCTTACTGGCCATTTCTAAAAATCGTCCAGTTACTAAAAATAAACACATAAACTTGGGGGTATTACAAGAACCCCTCATGTCCCATTTTGTTATAATTATATCCTTTGTCACTTTTATATTTACTAAGGAGACCTAGTCTTAGAGCATCAAATATTTTCGTGTTCATTGTATTTATTGTAAAAGTAAGTTTTACCATTTAAGAAGACTATAATAATTTATTTATTATCAGTTTTAAGGCACAAGGATCACAAAATTTAATATGAGAGCTCATGATCCTAGGGGTTTTCTACTTTAAACAAGTACTCATGGAATTTTTTCGATAACTTTCTTTTTGGGGTGTTTAACATGGTGAAACTTGGAGAAGATTGGGAAGACATATCCAAAAATATTTGGTTCAATTTGATGAAATCTTGACTAAAATGAGAGAGGGGAAGGGGCGGTGAATCATTTTATTCCATTCATTGACATTAAAATTATTTGCATTAAACTCATTAACTCAAACATTACATGAGAAACTTAACACATAATGACAAACAACTTAAATATATGAAGAACAAGTAATAACCTAACCAACACATCACATCAACACTTAATAACAATGCATATGGACACCAGATATAAGTGGAAACCCATAAGGGAGAGCACCACGATTTTATTATTGTTGTGATGAAAATGCAAGCTCCTACTCCTTATTACATCTAATTTTTTGTGGGCTCCAACCTACAGGAGGCTGCTAACTCAAATTTCTGCAAGCTACAACATGCAAGGAAGCTCAAACTCCCATATGTTTTCTACGGGCTACAACCCACGGGAGGTTCCTACCTCAACCAAAACCAACTAAATATTTATCAAGACACAACTTGAAAGGAAACGACAATCCCCTCACACAAAATGAAAACAATATGTTGATCTACCTGGTCATGAATTCTGCATACTTCCATATTTATTTCTACATTTTCTCCTCTTCAAATATATCTCACTTCAGCTTCATGTGTGTAAGGTAATCTCATGCATAACACCTCAATCAACTCTCATACGTTCTCCTACTCTCTAAATCCTTCATGCCCTAAGAAATGACATATTTTATAAAGATAGTTTGATGGATGTTTATATTCCACATAGGAATATGAAGTGAATAGGCTTGAATCTTTTCCTTCCACTCATTCGTTTCCAAACTATTCATATCTAGAATATTAGAAAAATAATAAATAATTCATCCAATATTAATTTCAGCCATATGTAATGATTAAATGCATCAACCTAATGCCAATATCAAATAACAATATTTATCATTAATGCATCACAATAATCTTTGCATCATCTTTTCCTTTGCCTTGGAGTCTTGCCTTTGCATCACAACAATTCAACTCAATCAACAATTTCATTGAGTTGAATTGAGAGAGGGGGGAGAGGGGAGGGGCTGAATCATTTTATTCCATTCATTGACATTAAAATTATTTTCATTAAACTCATTAACTCAAACATTACATGAGCAACTTAACACATAGTGACCAACAACTTGAAGCTGTGAAGAACAAGTAATAACTGGACCAATACATCACATCAACACATAATAACAATGCATATGGACACTAGATATAAGTGGAAAACCATAAGGGAGAGCACCAAAATTTTATTATTTTTGTGATGAAAATGCAAGATCCTACTCCTTATTACATCTTATTTTCTGTGGGCTCCAACCTACAGGAGGTATCTAACGCAAATTTCTGCAAGCTACAACATGCAAGGAAGCTCAAAATCCCATATGTTTTATACAGGCTACAACCCAGGGGAGGTTCCTACATTAACCATATCCAACTGAATATTTATCAAGACACAACTTGAAAGGAAACCACAATCCCCTCACACAAAATGAAAACAATATGTTGATCTACCTGGTCATGAATTCTGCATACTTCCATATTTATATTTTCATTTTCTCCTCTTGAAATATATTTCACATCAACTTCATGTGTGTAAGGTAATCTCATACATAACACCTCAATCAACTCTCACACATTCTCCTACTCTCTAAATTCTTCATTCCCTAAGAAATGACATCTTTTATAAAGATAGTTTGATGGATGTTTATATTCCACATAGGAATATGAAGTGAATAGGCTTGAATATTTTCCTTCCACTCATTCGTTTCCAAACCATTCATATCTAGAATATTCGAAAAATAATAAATAATTCATCCAATATTAATTTCAACCATATGTAATGATTAAATGTATCAACCTAATGCCAATATCAAATAACGATATTTATCATTAATGCATCACAATAATCTTTGCATCATCTTTTCCTTTGCCTTGGAGTCTTGCCTTTGCATCACAACAATTCAAATCAATCAACAATTTCATTGAGTTGAATTGAGAGAGAGAGAGAGGGGTGGGGGAGAGGTGTGGTGGTGAATCATTTTATTCGATTCATTGACATTAAAATTATTTTCATTAAACTTGTCAACTCAAACATTACATGAGAAACTTAACACATAATGACCAACAACTTGAATCTGTGAAGAACAAGTAATAACCGGACCAATACATCACATCAACACATAATAACAATGTATATGGACACCAGATATAAGTGAAAACCCATAAGGGAGAGCACCACGATTTTATTATTGTTGTGATGAAAATGCAAGCTCCTACTCCTTATTACATCTGATTTTCTGTGGGCTCCAACCTATAGGAGGCTGCTAACTCAAATCTCTGCAAGCTACAACATGCAAGGAAGCTCAAACTCCCATATGTTTTATGCAGGTTACAACCCACGGGAGGTTTCTACCTCAACCAGATCCAACTGAATATTTATCAAGACACAAATTGAAAGGAAACCACAATCCCCTCACACAAAATGAAAACAATATGTTGATCTATCTGGTCATGAATTTTGCATACTTCCATATTTATTTCTGCATTTTCTCCTCTTGAAATATATTTCACATCAACTTCATGTGTGTAAGGTAATCTCATGCATAACACCTCAATCAACTCTCACATATTCTCCTACTCTCTAAATCCTTCATGCCCTAAGAAATGACATATTTTATAAAGACAGTTTGATGGATGTTTATATTCCACATAGGAATATGAAGTGAATAGGCTTGACTCTTTGCCTTCCACTCATTCATTTCCAAACTATTCATATCTAGAATATTATAAAAATAATAAATAATTCATCCAATATTAATTTCAGCCATATGTAATGATTAAATGCATCAACCTAATGCCAATATCAAATAAAAATATTTATCATTAATTCATCACAATAATCTTTTCATCATCTTTTCCTTTGACTTGGAGTCTTGCCTTTTGTTGAAGCCCCGAAAATCGGGTATACAACAAGGGGGATACCCACCCGGTTCGGACCTTGGTTAGCAGCTCCTTTTCCGTTTGGTGTAGTGGGTCCGACTGGGGATAATGGGACCAGTTTCCCAATATGTGTGTGTGTGTTTGAGAATTGATATTTCCTTTCTAAAAAGTTCCTTTAAGTGAAATGCTTTTATTCTATTTCTAATCTAATAACATGCAAATTGTATTCTAATTAAATAGAAATATCTAATTCTAAACTAACCCGGGATGTAATCTTTCTATGATGTGATCTAAAAGGATTTCAAATAACAATTGGTAATAAAGATCATTCAACTGTTTTAAGAAAAGAATTCAATAAAGATAAACCACTTCGTATAAAAAGTTAGACGAAACAGTAGTGAAAAACATATCACATAATAAACTATTCATACATTAAGCATAAATAAATAGCTATCACCGTACAAAAGTGCCAAATGATAACTCAAGCATTCAAGCATTGATATATAAATAACTGAACATAAATATCACTTTAACATAGAAGCAGAAATAGTTATGAGATAAAAGTACCATTTATAACTAGTTCTACTCATGAACTTCAAGCAATAATGACTTATCTCTTCTTAATCCAACATCCACTAAGAGTACAGAAGTGCAACATCAGTAGCAGATATTAAACGTAGATATCAATAAATCTCGTTCCATTCATTCATCAAAACCTCCTCTGAGGGTGCAAAAGTGCATGTTCTGAGGACAAGTTTTTGACAAATTTCAGGACCCTTCTCTAAATGCATGAGAAGGGTTTAAATACTACTAACTAAATCTAAAAATAATTAATTACAAAAATGTAGGATACGGTTTAAATGACCGTCCTCTTTTTAGGAAAAAATAAAGCAAAACTAATACTAAATCTAAAATTAAAACTTAACAACTAACTAATTGTGAATCTATTCTTTGGAATTGCAAGTGTTTAGCATTGATCTGAGAAGAATAGGCTGGCCGACTTCAGACTTTAACTGTCCTGTGAAAACGGAATCGGCAAGAGCTGGCGCCATCTTCTCGGCAGAATTAATGATGCACTTGAGAGTCATACACTGGCTGTGTGGTTTTACCAGACATGCCCAGTAAGAATCCCAATTTAACTTTGTTAATCCTTTAATCAATTCTGCCTTTTCTTGGGCTTTCTGTTTCTAGTCTGTCTGCAGTTGTTGTGCTTTTGGTAGGTACCCTAGAGTAGTTTCAGAGATCAGATTTTCCTTGTGTAAATTTTCATTGATACAATCAATAATATCGTTGGCTGTTGTGGCTGCTTCTTCTGCCACTTGCTCTGCCTTCCTGATCTGTGCATCCCAATTATTAAAAAGTATTTCTTTCTGATTTTCATTGATTATAGGTGCATCTTCTCTTTTCCCCTCCTCATGTTTATCTTTCTTCAGTGGTTCGTCTCTCCTGGACCAGTCCTTGGTGCATTCTACCAAGTTTTCATTTTCTTTGGCAAACTTCTCCATGAACTGTTTGTTATAAGTTGCCTGTGGCTCCCGCAAATGATACATAAGCTTAAAATCTTGTGGAGTAAATGAGCCAATGAGCTCTTGACCCTAAGTCTTAAACTGTTTGTTCGTAATATCAGTGCTATCCAGCACCCATTTAATCATGTCTGTGTATGGAAGAATTCTAGGTCTCGCTGCTACTCGGTGTAAGAATGAACAAGCTAGCTCTGTAAGAGATGCTTCAGAAGACCCATGTGAGCCTGCAGTAGCCGTAACCTCCATTACTCTGGGGTTCTCTTCTTCAAATATATTATACATGCCCTCCCAAGTAGTGATACCAACGTCTTTGTTGCAGGCAGTGTCTGTGTACAAGGACGTCATTTCTTTATCTTCAGAACTTAGAGCTTTGTCTTTCTTTCCCATAATACTCTGAATACTGCTTTGTATAGTTCTATGTTATTCGCTCCTGCAGTTTACGAATTAAGTGAGAATAATGATATGAAAAAGGTAATGGGAAAGTTTTAAATGCTGAAGACGTATAAAATATACCACCTTACATGAAATAACTCTTTGATCAGAACGAAACCATTTCTCATTAATGAATGACAACCAATTCATTAATTTAACAGTAAAGCGCATAACGGGGTCTCGATTTATGGAAATATTTTTTCGTGTAATGAGCCTTTAAAGATCTGCGATAGCGATTTGCTTCACAATATCGCAAAATCGCAATATCGCAAATCACAATCTCGTGGAATCAAAATAACGCAATATTGTAACATCGCGAAATTGCTATATCGCAATATCGCAAGATCGCAAGACATAACATATGACAAACATCCATTAACATATTTTCTGCGACATGCGATTTGCGATATATGTTATCGTACATCGGTGATTTAAAGTTTTCAATGTAAGATATAACATTTTAAGCATGCGATGCGATGAATATTCCTTTAGCGCGTAGTTTTGCATCGCGATCTCGCAATTTTTAGAATTCTACTTATAAAGAGGCGTTCATTACCTTTTTGCGATGCGATATTCCTCAAAGAATGATTCTATTCTAAGCTATCATAAAACTTAAGTTTTTTAGATTTTTCAAGGAATTTTCTCCTAAGTTTATGATAGTAAGTTTTATTGGAAAAAAGGAAAACAAACACTAATTGATTTTTTAGATTTTTTGACTAAGGGTCCCCACTTATTTAGTATTATCACTAATACTAAATAAGAAGGGGGGTTTTTGCTGGCCACAACAATTGGCGATTCACTCGGAAGAACCAGTTATCTCTGCTTTTCTTTTGAATTTTCTAAACTTTCAAAATAGAAAATTTTCTAGAAAATCAAACTTTATTATAGAAAGACAAAGTATATTATGCTTCTATCTATCAATGATATTTCATTTCTTCTATATTCAACTTTGACTATTTAATTCTTCAAGCTAGTCCTTGTATCTATATCAGTCATTACTTAGTTTATAAAGACAAAAACAAAGGCTTCTCTGTAAATCAGTTTTAAATATGCTCATTTGTCGTAGGTAGAGCCCTTGCTGCCAGCAGGCGTTTATAGCCTCGACAGGGTTACCTATTATCCAGCAATGATCTTGTGTCCCACTTAGAGAAATATACAATTTTCAAAGAGAAATCCATTTCATTTTTCTTTTTAATCCTTAAAGAACAATGTCTTGGTTTGGTAGCCAATTTATGATAGTGCCATTCACTTGATTTATAACTTTGCTGAACAAGCTGGCTCGTGATGAGACCCCTTGTCTTTTGATTACAACAATCTTGAGTCATTGCTCTGTTGTGGTATGCAATATTGGCAAAGTCAGCAAGCTATAATATCTATGATCATGATAATTCGGCTCGTGATGAGACCTCTTACTCTTTAAGTTAAAAGTGTATCATTGGATTATTCCCTGAACGTTGTAATTTCCTAGGTGGGGAGGAAGTCATTGTTTCCTTAAGATAGCTCTGGACGACAATGGTAGACTTTTTTGGAAAGAAATTTTCTACAGAGAATATTTGTTTTGTTATTGATACCTTTCATTAGACTGACATAAAACAATTTCCCACTAAAAGTTGCTTTTTATCAAAATTTTCAAAGTTGAAACTAGTATCATTTCTAGGCCTAAAGCTTTTAACTGTATCTTTGAATAATAGTGATCACTTTTTTAGAAGAATTCTATTTATACAAGTGAAAAACAAAAATCAAAAAGAGAATTTGTGTATTTTTCGTGAATTTCCAAATGTAACCATTTACAACCGGTTTTATTATGACAATAAAGAAAACTAATATACAAAATAGAAGAGTGATCTTCTATGGAAAATATTTTTTGAGGATCTGTCCCTTAACAGGTAAAGACTCTCTTTTTCCTGTTAAATCCTGTAACATAAAAGTAGATGGACCTATGATCTCTGTAATTTGGAAAGGACCAAGCCACATTCGTTGAAATTTCGTATGTTTCCCTTTTTCCTCATGAGCCTTGTCCCATTTTAAAACTAGATCTCCAACCTGAAAGTCCTTTCTGGATGTCATGTTTGAATCAAAAGAAGCTTTAACTAACGCTTGGTGATGAGCATGAGTTATTTTGGCCTTTTCTCATTGTTCTTCTAGCTTAATTATTTCCATCTGCCTTAGTTGTAAGGAAGAAGTTGGTGCTTCATCAATATATTGAACTAAGGTAAAGAAGGAATTGCTATATGAGTTGGAAGAACCGCTTCTTTCCCATAAACTAAATTAAAGGGAGAAGTGCCAATGGAGGCCTTCTCCGTTATTCGATCTGCCCATAAAGCATATTTAAAGACTTATGCCAACTTTTATGATTTTGATCAATGGTTCGCTTAATGATTCTGATTAAGTTTTTATTTGTAGATTCAGCTAACCCATTTCCCTGTGGATAATAATTGGTAGAGTATTTAAGTTTGAAACTTCTTTTAAGTGAAAATTCAGTCATAGCATTACTAGAAAAATATGACGCATTATCAAACATTAAAGCAGAAGGTAAACCAAACTTGGTGATTATGAACTGATCTATGAACTCGATGATATGCTCGGCATTAGCAGTCTTGAGAGGAACTACTTCTACCCATTTAGTAAAATAATCAGTTGCTGTAATGATATACTTATGTTGCTTAGAAGAGTGAGGAACGATCTCACCTATTATATCCAATCCCCATTGATCAAAAGGTTGTTCAATGTTAACTGGTTGTAATGGCAATGATGGTTTCTTTTGTCTTCCAGCAACGGTTTGACAAACTTGACATTTCCTTACGTAGCTATGTGAGTCCTTGAATAGTGTGGGTCAGTAATAGCCTGCATGAAGGATTTTATGTGCAGTAGTATCTCCAGCATAATGTCCACCTGCTGGCCCATCGTGAAGTTCTTGCAAGACTTTTTCAGCTTCAGATTTCTCAAGACATCTAAGGAGAACAAAATCATAATTTATTCTAAAAAGAACATCATTTACAAGCTGATATTGTTTAGCCTTCAACCTTAGAGCTCTTTTCTTGGTGTAATCGAGATTTGGAGGAGCATATCCATTCTTTAGATAAAAAATGATATCAGTATATAATGATTCAACATCGTTTAGGCTTACCACATATGTTTGTATCTCTGCAGATGGTTTCTCGGAAATAAGTGATGCCCCAGCTAGTATTTTGCAAAAGCCTTGACCTCTTACAATACTTGCTGGTTTGATTTCTACATCATATTCTTGTAAGGCAGTAATATAATTGGCTCTTTTCTCACCCACATCTTTTTGAACTAAAATATTTCTTACCGCTGGAAACGATACTATGATTTTTGTATGGGTTTTAAGTATAAAGGGTCTGAAATATTTAATTGCTTTGAAAACAGCATAAGCTTGTTTCTCCACATCTGAATAATTTAATTCAGCCCCCTGTAAATTTGAACTGAAGAAAGCAATTGGGGCTTCTGCCTTGTCTTGATTTGCTTGAGTGAGTATCATAGCATATGATTTATCAGAGGCAAATGTATACAAAATAAAAGGATCGGAAAAATTTGGAGTTGCTAAAGATGGAGCATTAACAATTTCTTGTTTGATCAGATTGAATGCCTCATATTCGTTTTGGCCCCATTTGAAGTTTGAATTCTTTTTAATCATTGCTTGTAAAGGACATACAATTCTTGAAAAATATGGCATGAATCTCTTTACAAAATTAATTTGGCCAAGGAAAGATTGCATAGCTTTCTTGTTATGAGGTAAGGGTATTTTAGAAATCTCCTTGATTCTATCAGGATCAGTATGAATTCCAGGTTTTGATACTATGAATCCAAGAAGTTTTCCTTCACTTAATGCAAAAAAGGATTTTTTGGGATTAAGTGAAATTCCATACCTTTGACAACGTTAAAATATCTTTTTTAAATCTTTAAGATGATTTCTTCGTTTCTTGGAATATACAGTTATATCATCCAAGTAGATTACCACTGATTTGTTAACTAATCCCTTGAAAGCGATGTCCATGGCTCTCTGAAATGTGGCACCAGCGTTGATCAAACCAAAAGGCATCTTTTGATATGCATAAGTGCCCCATTTGGTTCTGAATGTGGTTTTCAATTGGTCATCAGGATGAACCAATACTTATTTATAGCCCGAGAAACCATCTAAGAAAGACATTAATTCTGATCCTGCAACTGCCTGCAATATTTGCTCCATAGGAGGCAAAGCAAAATTATCTTTTTGGCAAGCTTTGTTTAGATTTCGAAAGTCAATGCAAATTCTAATGTCTCCGTCCTTCTTTCTAACGGGAACCATATTGGAAACCCATTTAGAATGTCAAACGGGAAAAATAATCTTTGCTTCCAATAACTTATTGAGTTCCGATTTGATCTGATTTTCTAGGTTGGGATGGATCTTTCTCAGCTTTTGTTGGACAGGTTTTTCATCATTTATCATTGGGATAGTATGTTGGATGATAGAAGTGTCATAAGTTTTGAGTTCATCATAGTTCCAAGCAAAGACACTTTTGTATTGTTTCAAAAGACGGACATACGCTAATTTTTCTTCAGGAGCTAGGCCGAGGCCTAGGTTGATATTCTGTGGTTTGGTATCAGTTCCTAGATTTACTAATTCATAATTCAAAGTTGAACTTTGCAATTTTGAATTGGTAGATCTTTTGAATCGATCTTTCAAATCATAAAGGTCTTCTAACTTGACTACTGACTTTGGCATAGCATTATTAGTGCTATCTTGTTGCAATTATCTGTCATGTTGGTCTTCATCAATTATCTGATTGGTGTAAGATCCTTCAGATGTGAGGAAGCTTACAATATCAGGATCATCGTTGAAAATCCTCCAATTGGTAATGTTATCAGGAATTGAGGGTCTAAAGATTAATTCGATTGAAAATCGATCAGGGCTATAGTCTTCTGAAGGAATGAGCTTGGAAGCTACGTTAGCTAGGAGGTCTGCACTAGCATTCTGGAGTCTGGGAATTGATGAAATATTAAATGCTATAAAGTGTTCAGTCAGATCTTGAACTAAAGATTGATAATGCTTTAAATGACCTGATAAACAATGTATAGTATTGCGTACCTGTTTGATTACAATTTCAGAATCTTCGAAAACTTGTAGATATTTGATGTCTAATCTGATTGCTTTGTATAATCCTTGGACTAAAGCCTCGTATTCTGTGGTATTATTGGTGCAATCGAACTCGAGTCTGCAAGTTAGCATAATTTTGTTTCCTTCTGGACTAACCAACACGCATCCAGCTCCTGCTCCTTCATTAGACTTAGAACCGTCAAAAAATAACTTCCAAAATAAAGATTTATTTACAGGAGTATCTACAAAATTAATACATTTAGAACTATCTGTTTGAGAAAAAATTTCTACTTGAGTTAAAACAGAATGTTCTAAGTAAGGTGAAGTATGAGCATTGAAATTTCCAAAGAAAGAATCAACTGAATAATTGCCAATGATATTATTTTTGTATGCAACCGGTTCATTTTCTCCTTCTAATTCCGTTACTATATACTTCTGATGTTTTTCACGCTCAACCTTTATCTGATTTGGTTTACCATTGTAAGGAAGCCACATGTGCGACCAATCAGTTGCAAAGTATCCATGAAGTTTTTTTGACCAATCTCTGCTAAGAATTAAGCCATAAAATTCTGGAATATCTGCAACTAAAATATCGATAACTTGACATACCTTTGGATTAGATGATCTTCCCATCTCGTTGGAAGCTTGAGAAATTGCAGAATCGGGTAAAGGTTTTTCTGGTACAGCATGTAATTCTTTCAAAAGTACCTTTTGCTGGTGTTTTAACTTGCTCAATTCATAAAAAGTGATGTTAGCCCTAGTCTTCTTCATGTCTTCTATGATATTATACTCCATTTCATCCGAAACGATCAGTGTTTTTGATGGAGTTGATGAATCTGTTTGGACTGGGCTAGTTTGAGTTGCTTTGGATGTCGTTTTCTTGGCTACAACTTTATCCTTATTCATTGAGCTTGCGATCTTTGGCTTAGGAATAGGTTGAGGAGGATCAAGTTGATTTCTACTTCGAGTGCTAACCGGGGATGCTTCTTGATCTTCCTCATCTGGGAGGATGAAATCCCACATACCTTGTACTTCTATAACTTCTTCTTCATCGGTAGTTTCTTTAGTAGCAATCTCCTCTTCTTCTTCTTCTGATTCAACATTAGTAATAGCATTTGGCGGCTTTGAATCAGTTGAAGGGTTTCTTCTAAAAGGCTTGAAAGGCTTTTTAGAAGATGTTTCTGCCACTTGTTTCTTAATGTCAACCATTTCGTTGGACATGGTTTTCAAAAATTTCTGCAATCTTTCTAAATCGAATGGATCTTTCGGTTGTTTTTTCTTGGGATCTTCCTTAAAAGTAACCTTCTTGGATTTCTGTTCCTCTATCGCATTTTTCTTTTCTAGAGAAATAATACATTTCTCTACTGCTATTGCTTCCTTCATATTGTCTGCTAAAGTTGTTTTGTTAGCCCTATCAACGAAGATTTCTATATTTGATGGTAAAGCAGAGATATACCATTCACTTCGCACTTCTTCACTAGGCTTGGAAGCAGTAGGAATTTTATTTAACAATTTATTGAAACGTGAATTAAAATCCTTGATAGGCTCTTTTGACTCAGCTCTAAGATTAGACAAGTCATTGATCAGTGTTAGTCAAAAATTGATCTTGAAAGATATCCCAACTAGTGATAGATCCAGATGGTAATGAGAAATACCATGATCCAGCTGCTCCTTGAAGAGTATAGGGAAAAATTTGGACAACAACATCTTCATTAATAACTCCATTGAGATTTATGGACAACATAAAATTATTTATATGTTCTTCCGCTAGCATGCCTACTTCAGGATTAAACTTAGGCGCAGCCATTTTTCAGGATGGGCCGGTAATTGACTCAAGCGTGCAGGCATTAGGACTGCCCCTGGGTTATTCCATGGCATTTGGGCCATTGCTGAACTACTAATAGAGGAAAGTGCAGAAGATGATCCTTGTGATTGGGAAGATGAGGGTATTAAAATTCCAGATGTTTGAGAAGGAGATGTGGAAGTTCCAATAGACTGACGGACAATAGTCTGAAGTGGACGGGTGGATGGTTGACTTCGCGGTGAAAAGGTTGAGATGGATGATGATGATGAAAGAGTCTCACTGTCAGATCCTTTAGGTGATTTCCTTGCTCTCTTCCTTGTAGGTAGAGGTAACTCAGTTGGCTGAATGCCAAGCTTTTCGCTCTGTAATCTGGTAAGAGGATGAGCAGGATTATATTGCGAAGTCACACTGCCTTGAGATTTATCAGATCTTTGAGGTGATATTGAAAATCACTAAAGTTTATGAATTAAAGATTCAACTTCAGGAGGTTCAATAGTAGATTCTTCTAAAAAGTCAGGGTTTGTGGCAGTGGCTGTTGTTCTTTCGACCTCTGGCTCTAGATTTAAAAATTCTATGTGCGATGGAGAAGTCGGGGGAGATGGTGAGGGTGATTTAATCTCAGAATGGTATTTAGATTTTGACTTACTTGCCATTCATAGTTTGATGCCCTCCTTCTAGCGCCAAATATTTTGAAGCCCCGAAAATCGGGTATACAACAAGGGGGATACCCACCTGGTCCGGACCTTGGTTAGCAGCTCCTTTTTCGTTTGGTGTAGTGGGTCTGACTGGGGATAATGGGAACAGTTTCCCAATATGTGTGTGTGTGTTTGAGAATTGATATTTCCTTTCTAAAAAGTTCCTAAGTGAAATGCTTTTATTCTATTTCTAATCTAATAACATGCAAATTGTATTCTAATTAAACAGAAATATCTAATTCTAAACTAACCCGGGATGTAATCTTTCTATTATGTGATCTAAAAGGATTTCAAATAACAATTGGTAATAAAGATCATTCAACTGTTTTAAGAAAAGAATTCAATAAAGATAAATCACTTCGTATAAAAGTTAGACGAAACAGTAGTGAAAAACATATCACATAATAAGCTATTCATACATTAAGCATAAATAAATAGCTATCACAGTACAAAAGTGCCAAATGATAACTCAAGCATTCCAGCATTGATATATAAATAACTGAACATAAATATCACTTTAACACAGAAGCAGAAATAGTTATGAGATAAAAGTACCATTTATAACTAGTTCTACTCATGAACTTCAAGCAATAATGACTTATCTCTTCTTAATCCAACATCCACTAAGAGTACAGAAGTGCAACATCAGTAGCAGATATTAAACGCAGATATCAATAAATCCTGTTCCATTCATTCATCAAAACCTCCTCTGAGGGTGCAAAAGTGCATGTTCTGAGGAAATTTTTTTGACAAATTTCAGGACCCTTCTCTAAATGCATGAGAAGGGTTTAAATACTACTAACTAAATCTAAAAATAATTAATTATGAAAATGTAGGATACGGTTTAAATGACCGTCCTCTTTTTAGGCAAAAATTAAGCAAAACTAATACTAAATCTAAAATTAAAGCTTAACAACTAACTAATTGTGTATCTGTTCTTTGGAATTGCAAGCATTCAGCATTGATCTGAGAAGAATAGGTTGGCCAACTTCAGACTTTAACTGTCCTGTGAAAACGGAATCGGCAAGAGTTGGCGCCATCTTCTCGGCAGAATTAATGATGCACTTGAGAGTCATACACTGGCTGTGTGGTTGTACCAGACATGCCGAGTAAGAATCCCAATTTAACTTTGTTAATCCTTTAATCAATTCTGCCTTTTCTTGGGCTTTCTGTTTCTAGTCTGCCTGCAGTTGTTGTTCTTTTGGTAGGTACCCTGGAGTAGTTTCAGAGATAAGATTTTCCTTGTGTAAATTTTCATTGATACAATCAATAATATTGCTGGCTGTTGTGGCTGCTTCTTCTGCCACTTGCTCTGCCTTCCTGATCTGTGCATCCCAATTATTAAAAAGTATTTCTTTCTGATTTTCATTGATTATAGGTGCATCTGCTCTTTTCCCCTCCTCGTGTTTATCTTTCTTCAGTGGTTCGTCTCTCCTGGACCAGTCCTTGGTGCATTCTGCCAGGTTTTCATTTTCTTTGGAAAACTTCTCCATGAACAGTTTGTTATAAGTTGCCTGTGGCTCCGGAAAATGATACATAAGCTTAAAATCTTGTGGAGTAAATGAGCCAATGAGCTCTTGACCCTGAGTCTTAAACTGTCTGTTTGTAATATCAGTGCTATCCAGCACCCATTTAATCATGTCTGTGTATGGAAGAATTCTAGGTCTCGCTGCTACTCGGTGCAAGAATGAACAAGCTAGCTCTGTAAGAGATGCTTCAGAAGACCCATGTGAGCCTGCAGTAGCCGTAACCTCCATTACTCTGGGGTTCTCTTCTTCAAATAGATTATACATGCTCTCCCAAGTAGTGATACTAGCGTCTTTGTTGCAGACGGTGTCTATGTACAAGGACGTCATTTCTTTATCTTCAGAACTTAGAGCTTTTTCTTTCTTTCCCATAATACTCTGAATACTGCTTTGTATAGTTCTCTATTCTTCGCTCCTGCAGTTTACGAATTAAGTGAGAATAATGATATGAAAAAGGTAACGGGAAATTTTTAAATGCTAAAGACGTATAAAATATACCACCTTACGTGAAATAACCCTTTGATCAGAACGAAACCATTTCTCATTAATGAATGACAACCAATTCATTAATTTAACATTAAAGCGCATAACGGGGTCTTGATTTATGGAAAGATTTTTTCGTGTGATGAGCCTTTAAAGATCTGCGATAAGGCGAATCACAATATCGCAAATCGCAATCTCGTGGAATCAAAATAGCGCAATATTGTAACATCACGAAATCGCTATATTGCAATATCGCAAGATCGCAAGAAATAACATATGACAAACATCCGTTAACATATTTTCTGCGACATGCGATTTGTGATATATGTTATTTTACATCGGTTATTTGAAGTTTTCATCGTAAGATATAACATTTTAAGCATGCGATGCGATGAATATTCCTTTAGCGCGTAGTTTTGCATCGCGATATCGCAATTTTTAGAATTCCACTTATAAAGAGGCGTTCATTAACTTTTTGCGATGCGATATTCCTCAAAGAATGATTCTATTCTAAGCTATCATAAAACTTAAGTTTTTTATATTTTTCAAGGAATTTTCTCCTAAGTTTATGATAGTAAGTTTTATTGGAAAAAAGGAAAACAAGCACTAATTGATTTTTTAGATTTTTTGACTAAGGGTCCCCACTTATTTAGTATTATCACTAATACTAAATAAGAAGGGGGGTTTTTGCTGGCCACAACACCTTTGCATTACAATAATTCAACTCAATCAACAATTTCATTGAGTTGAATTGAGAGAGGGAGGTGGGAGAGGCGAAGTGAATCATTTTATTCCATTCATTGACATTAAAATTATTTTCATTAAACTCATCAACTGAAACATTACATGAGCAACTTAACATATAATGGCCAACAACTTGAATCTGTGAAGAACAAGTAATAACCGTACCAATAGATCACATTAACAAATAATAACAATGCATATGGACACCAGATATAAGTGGAAACCCGTAAGGGAGAGCACCACAATTTTATTATTGTTGTGATGAAAATGCAAGCTCCTACTCCTTATTACATCTAATTTTTTGTGGGCTCCAACCTACAGGAGGCTGCTAACTCAAATTTCTGCAAGCTACAACATGCAAGGAAGCTCAAACTCCCATATGTTTTCTGCAGGTTACAACCCACGGGAGGTTCCTACCTCAACCGAATACAACTAAATATTTATCAAGAGAAAACTTGAAAGGAAACCACAATCCCCTCACACAAAATGAAAACAATATGTTGATCTACCTGGTCATGAATTCTGCATACTTCCATATTTATTTCTACATTTTCTCCTCTTCAAATATATTTCACATCAGCTTCATGTATGTAAGGTAATCTCATGCATAACACCTCAATCAACTCTCACACATTCTCCTACTCTCTAAATTCTTCATGCCCTAAGAAATGACATCGTTTATAAAAATAGTTTGATGGATGTTTATATTCCACATAGGAATATGAAGTGAATAGGCTTGACTCTTTTCCTTCCACTCATTCGTTTCCAAACTATTCATATCTAGAATATTAGAAAAATAATAAATAATTCATCCAATATTAATTTCAGCCATATGTAATGATTAAATGTATCAACCTAATGCCGATATCAATAACAATATTTATCATTAATGCATCACAATAATATTTTCATAATATTTTCCTTTGCCTTAGAGTCTTGCCTTTGCATCAAAACAATTAAACTCAATCAACAATTTCACATCACAACAAAATCTTCAATATAGAAATCTTTGCAACATTATAAAAAACATTTAAATGTATCACAATTCCTCCTCCTTCTTCTACTCCTTTGCATGGTTGATCTTATGCTACTTCTTTTCTTGCTTCGCCTTTCCTTGATGTTCCTTTTCTTGCTTCTCCTTTCCTTTCTACTCCTTTTCTTTTCTGATCATTTCCCTTATTTTCCTTGTTGTTCTTCTTGCATACCTTGTTGACCCTCTTTGTCTTTGTTGCTGCTCCTGTATACCTTTGTTGATCCTGATATGCTCCTTTGCTATCAATGATAATATTTCCAACAATATTCCCCTTTAGCATTGATGGAAACACATTTTTCCTCCCCATTCCGTCATGAGAATCATCTCATATAACTTTTACTTACCTCCCCCTTTCGCATTAATAGCATGGGGGTGTGGTTTATAATGAAAATAAATCATAAAAAGAAAAATAAAATATTATTTTTACTGCATATTTTTATATTTTCAGCATCACTTGGCAGCTGAAACCAACACACAACAAGTATGTGTGAAAGAAACAAGAGATCCAAGTTTCTCATTTATACCAAACACGAACTTCTAAAATTAGCTCATCATTTTTAGGATCACACTTTATTTGTAAGTTAGCCCATAGTAAACTTGAATGCATCCTGCATATGCGATCAAGTTAATTGTAATAGTTGTTTGAAAACTTCAAGAGAGTTTTTAAATATCCCTCTGCAATTATTTCCCATGTTTTATCAATAGGTTTTTCTGTCCCTTCTAAAACATTCTCAAGAACTAACTCAGCCTTGTCCATCAATCCTTTCTTGACATAAGAATTGAGACATATATTGAGCACTTTGAAATCATAATTTAAGTCAACATATTCCCATTCTTTGAAGATGCTATCGTCTCCCACAATATCTCCAAGCTTCAACAATGAAACAAGCAAGCATATAAAGCTCATATTAGTTCATTTGAGAAATGACAATTTTAATAATTTCCACATCTTATTTACCCCATCTTTATTACCAAGGCTTGCATATAGAGTGATAAGAAATTAAAATGCCTCTTTTTCCTTTCTATTAATTTTATTTTCCATCTCCTTCAGTGTGATCTTTGCCTTATCAATAATTCCAACCTTGATATAGATGTTTTCCAAATTTCCACATGTGCTCAAAACTATATCAACCATGGGATTAAACTGTATTTCCTTTAATATCTACTCCACTCCATAAATATCTAACAAAGTAGCTCAAATTCTCATCCTAATGTTATGGGTGAATTTGTATCGTGAGATATTTTTGTTTTCCATAGAGTTACCATTATCCTGTATGCTAGCCCAAAAATGAACCAATGATTGGAATTGAAACTTGAATCGACCTTTGGCATCCAAGCTTTTGGAATATGAGTAGGAATATATTCCTCTACATTTTTTGGTGAATACCAAAATTGATGGGTTGAGCATAAATCTAAAATGGAAGTTTGATCGTTATAGCACATGCAAAGTCATTGATTAGAAACTCCTCGACGGGAAGAAAAAACAATTGTTGAAATTATGAATTATTTAATGGTGAACATGGGATAATATTTTGCCAACTTCATTTTCTACCCTCTGAGAATTATTGTGGCATGATTTTCACCAACAAGTATCCTCTTTCTCCACTGAAAGTAGATACCATCAAGCTACAAAAACATGACTTGCAAGCATGTATAGAATTAAATTGTATGCAGCCCCAGCCCATGTCATTTCAATAAATACTCCGGTTGTATTTACCACCTCTGACGTAAGTGGATATACATGACACAATCTTGGGAAATATTTAAATAAGGCAATAAAATTCAAAAAATATTCACATTCAAGACAATTGAACTTGTTCGACTTCAGATGTATATCCATGTAATGACCTGAGGAAGGGGCAACACCGAAAGAGTATATATTCTGAAGGATGTCAAAAAGTACCGCTTTGCAATTTGTACAGGATCTATCACAAGCTATCATCTTCCAAAAACCCTAGAAGATGGAGTTATCGAGGTTGTTCAAAACTGAAAGGCCATGTGAACTAAATAAAAGGCATCTAGAAGAGTCTGAAGAATAGTAGTAGTAACTGCCAAGTTCTAATATATATCAAGGAATCTTGATGAATCATCAAAAAATGACAAATAAAAGAACGATGCATCAACAACCACTGCTATTATGCACGAGAAAAAAACAAAATATATTCCACCTCTAGAGAGACTTGTCTTGAGTATCAAATACCTTCCTCTTTGACGTCTTAAGATCCGTTGGAAATTAATTATAATTGCTGCATGCAGAAGCAGGACAAAAAGTTTAATATTGATGGGAGCTCTTGAAGGACGATGACAGCAATTACCTGTTCTGACTTGCACTCCACGCAACCATGGTCTTATCTGCATTCAAACCATTCATCTACCACATTAATCACTGCACCAACCACATTTGATTTTAATTAAATTTGCAGCCAACACCATTCCGTCGGCACCAAAAATGAGCTGCGAAGGGTAAAGTTAACCCACCGGAGAAGGTGACGTCACCTTCCTCCAGACCAACCAACGTAGCTCTGTGGGGCAAAGAAAAAGGTTTTTGAAAAGTGATTTGACTCAACGGAATATGGAGTGAATGAAGTTTTAATGTTTTGTTTTTACTTCCCATGACATAGTTTTATTTTTTAAAAACATTAGGTTATAAATATTATATAATATATATTGTAAATATATTATATTTAAAATATATATAATTATTGTAATGAAACGTGAAAAGAAAGATATATGCCGTGTGCATTGATAATGTTTTTTTAAAGGAAAAAGCATAATATAAAAGCCCGAAGGAAGAAGATAGAAAGAGGACTGTGTATTGTAATTTCTTGCCCGAAGGCAGAAAAGAAAAAAACAGAGAGACAGAGAGAAATTTTTGTTAGCATTGTGTTGTGTAGCAGCGTGAAGCACATTAACTGTGTGTATTGTTTTTATGCCAGAATATAAAAAGGACAGAGAGTGAAGACAAAGTCTTTGTAACACTGCGTGTGTAGCAATTGAAAGAATATTTCTGAATGTAATCCAGAACATAGAAGTTCTGAAGAAGACTGACATTTTGTAACAGTTTTTTAGGTTAATAGAAACATAGTTTTCACTCCATCCACCTCTCTGTGCATGAATTTTATTTAAATCTCTATGTTTAAAATAGGGATTTTTTTTATTCCTCTGCGTGTTCCAAATACCCAAAAATTCCAACATGGTATCAGAGCTAGTCCAAGCTCTTTGCATTTGCCAAAGAAGCTGAAGGAAGGAAGAAGAAGTTGTTGAAGATTTCTCCAGCAACATGAAGGTTCAACAAAGCAAGGTATTTATCAAAAAAAGAGTTTTTTTTTTGTGTTAAAGAGTGCAATCCAGAAAAGTCTTTTAAAGACAGAGTTTGTCTCTTAAACAAAGAGACAGTTTGTTTAAAAAAAAACACAGTCAATTTTTATTTCATAGTTCAGAAAGCTAGCTATGGCAAGAGCCAGCACAAGCACAAGTATGGGAAATACTCAACTCCCATAGTTCAATGGGAAGAACTATGACTATTGGGCAATCACAATGAGAGCCCTATTTTCCTCTCAAGATTTATGGGAGCTAGTTGAAGATGGTCTAGAAGAACCAGTAGATGAATAAGCATATAATGCCTTAATACAGGCAGAGAAGGATTTTCTGAAGAGTAATAAGAATAAGGACTCAAAAACCCTCTTCTATCTATATCAGGCAGTGCATGAAAGCATATTTCCAAGGATTGCAGCAACAAAGAGGTCCAATGATTCATGGGATACCCTCCAGATAGCCTATCAAGGAATGTAGAAGGTAAACACAGCAAAGCTTCAATTAATGTGAAGATATTTTTAAGTTATTTGTATGAAAGATTCTGATACAATAGACTCACTCTTCACAGTGTTGATGGGTTGGTCACCCAAATGAGATCTCATTGAGAGACCATAGAAGAAAGAAGAATAGTGGAGAAAGTATTGAGGAGCTTACCCTCAAGGTTTGATGTGATAGTCACAACCATTGAAGAGACAAAGGATCTCTCAAATTTTACAGTTGATGAGCTACATGCATTTGATGACACATGAACAAAGATTGGGTAGAATAGCAAACTCATATTTGGAGCATGCCTTCAAGACCCAAATGTCCTTTGGAAAAGGAAGAGGTCAAGGCAAAGGAAACTACAAAGGAAAAGGTAGAGGCAGAAGCCAGGACTGAGGAGGAAGAAACAACGCAACAAATACAAGTGGAAGGGGCAGCAATCAAAATCAGAACCAAAGCCAAGGCAATAGCTAACAAGGTGGAAAAATTCAAGCACATGGACAAAGGTATGATAAATCCCAAGTCCAATTTCATTACTGTAAGAAGTATGGCCATTATGCCAATGAATGTAGGAAGAAACAGAGTGACATGGGTAATAGACCCAGTGCTAATTTTACTAAAGAAAATATCAGTGAAGAAAAATTATTTTTAGCATGTAATTTGGCTCAAGAAAAAAATGAAGATATATGGTTTCTAGATTCAGGATGTAGCAACCATATGACTGGAAAGATTTCTATGTTTTCCATGATTTATGAAAACGTAAAGTCTCAAGTAACATTGGGGACAGATAGTAAAGTCTATGTCATGGGAAAAGGTAGATTAAATGTTTAAACAAAGAAAAGAGATAGAAAAACCATATCAGATGTTTATTATGTGCCTGGTATGAAGTGTAACCTTTTGAGCATTGGATAGCTCATTAAAAAATGCTACAATGTATTATTTGAATATGATTTATGCACCATCATGGATAAACCACCAAGCAAGAAATGCATTGCAGAAGTGAATATGAAAAGAAACAAAATTTTTCCTCTCAAGATGAGAGCTGACTTGAAGAAAGGAGCTGGAATGGAAGTAGTAATACAAGAGACATTCCAAAGAGAAGAAAAAGATGAAAAATGGTTATGGCACTTGAGATTTGGACATCTCAACTTTGGAGGTCTGAATTTGTTACACAGAAAAGGAATGGTAAAGGGATTACCATTGATTTAAAATCCAGACATCCTGTGTGAAGACTGCATCTTGGGTAAACAACACAGAGAAAGCTTGCCATCGGGAAAGAGAATAAGGGCAAAAGCACCCTTAGAAATTGTCCATTCATATTTGTGTGGACCAATGCAAACACCATCATTGGTAGGCATCCACTATATGCTAACCTTTATTGATGATTTCACAAGAAAAACATGGGTTTATTTCTTGAAATTTAAAAGTGAAGTGTTTGAGAAATTCTGCCACTTTAAAGCTCTTGTAGAGAATCAAAGTGGGCAGCATATTAAGGTCTTAAGAATAGAAAGAGGAGGAGAATACATCTCCAAAGAATTTCTGCGTTTTTGCAAAGAAAATGGGATTCATAAATAATTTACAGCAAGGTATACACCACAACAAAATGGAGTTGCTGAAAGGAAAAATAGAACCATTTTTTTGGATATCCATGATGGTTCTATTTTTCCTTTCAGCAACTCCATTTTTTTGGGCATCTATTCAGCACCACCTCCACCAACACAAGGGCAACAAGGGACACCACAAGCAGGTATGAGAACACCTTTGACAAGTGATGACAGTTCTTCTCCAAGCACATCACAAGGTGCAGATTTGAGTGCTTCTACAAGCACAAGTTTAGCAAGTGAAAGAGGAATCAGATTCAGAAGTCTGAATGAAATTTATGAGCAAGAGGCAACAAATGAAGGTATGAACTCTTTATTTGCATTGTATTGTCATGTAGAGGATCCTATTCATTTTTAAGAATTTGTAAAATATAAGAAATGGATAGATGTTATGGATGAAGAAATAAAAGCCACAGAGAAAAAAAAGACATGGGAATTAATTGATCTTCCTAAAGGCAAGGAAGTGATTAGAGTAAAATGGGTCTACAAGACCAAAAGCAATGCTGAAGGTAAGATTGATATGCACAAGGCCAGACTTGTTGTCAAAGGCTACAAGCAGCAACAAGGAAGAGATTATGAGGCAACTTTTGCACCAGTTGCAAGAATGGAAACAGTAAAAGCAGTGTTGTCCATAGCAGCACAACACAAGTGGAAATTTTACCAAATGGATGTGAAATCAGCATTCCTAAATGGAGTATTGATGGAAAAGGTTTATGTTGAACAACCTCTGGCCTATGATAAAGAAGGCCAAGAGAACGAAGTATGCAGATTGAAGAAAGCTCTGTATGGGCTGAAACAAACACCAAGAGCATGGTACAGTAGGATAGATGCCTATCGACTGGAAAATGGGTTTGAGAAATGTGAAGGAGAACCCACATTATACATCAAAGAAAAATATGGTAAGGCACTCATTGTTGTTTTTTATGTTGATGATGTGATATTCACAAGTAATGATTCTTACCTCATTGAGAATTTTAAAACAGTCATGAAGGATTAATTTGAGATGACCAATATGGGATTGCTGAGATACTTCTTAGGAATAGAAGTAGAGAAAAATGAAAATAAGATTTTTATCTCTCAAGCTAAATATATTAAAAAAAAATTGGAAATATTTAACATATAGGATTGCAAAGCAGCAATTACTCCTACAGTGATGGGATTGAAGTTAAGCAAGGAAGACAGCAGCAAGGATGTTGATCCAAGTTTATATAAGAGCATAGTTGGCAGCCTCATGTATTTTACTACAACTAGGCCAGATATTATGCATGTTGTAAGTTTAATTTCCAGATTCATGGGAAGGCCAAAGGAAGCACATTGGCAAGCAACAAAAATAATTCTAAGGTATGTGAAAGGAAGAAAGAGGTATGGAATTTTAAACACCACTTCAGAAAATTTTGAATTGATTGGTTATACTGACAGTGATTGGGCTGGAAGTATAGATGACAAGAAAAGCACCTCTGGATATGTTTCTCATATGAGATCAGCAGCCATTTCATGGGCTTCTAAGAAATAGCCAATTATGGCTTTATCAACAACAAAGGCAGAGTATGTGGCCGCTACAGCAACATCATGTCAAGCAGTATGGATGAGGAGAATGTTAAGAAGTTTGTGTCATGAACAGGTAAAAGGCACAACAATTTATTGTGATAATAGCTCAGCAATAGCATTATCAAAGAATTTAGTGTTTCATAAGAGGACCAAACACATTGATGCCAAGTATCACTACATCAAAGAGTTAGTGAGCAATGGAGAAATTGTTTTGAAGCATTGCAGAACAGAGGAGAAGTTTGCTAATATATTGACAAAACCATTGGGGCGGAAGAGTTTTAATTATCTCAGGAAATGCCTGGGTATGAAAAAAACAACAATTGAAATTAAGGGGGAGTGTTGGAAATTAATTCAAACTGTTGTACACAGAAGCAGGATGGAAAGTTTAATATTGATGGGAGCTCTTGAAGGACGACGAAAAAAATTACCTATTCTGACTTGCACTCCATGCAACCACGGTCTTATCCGCATTCAAACCATTCATCTACTACATTAAAAACTGCACCATCCACATTTGATTTTAATTAAATTTGCAGCCAGCACCATTTCGTTGGCACCAAAAATGAGTTGCGAAGGGGAAAGTTAACCCACCAGAGAAGGTCACGTCAGCTTCCTCCGGACCAATGAATGCAGCTCCGTGGGGCAAAGAAAAAGGTTTTTGGAAATTTTTTTGACTCCATAGAATATGGAGTGAATGAAGTTTTAATGTTTTGTTTTTACTTTCCGTGACATAGTTTTATTTTGTTTAAACATTAGGTTATAAATATTATATAATATATATTGTAAATATATTATATTTACAAAATATATATATATATATATTGTAATTAAATGTGAAAAGAAAGATATATGCCATGTGCATTGATAATGTTTTTCTAAAGGAAAAAGAAGAATATAAAAGTCCGAAAGCAGAAGACAGAAAGAGTACTGTGTATTGTAATTTCTTGCCCAAAGGCAGAAAAGAAAAAAACAGAGAGACAAAGAGAAATTTTTGTTAGTGTTGTGTTGTGTAGCAGCTTGAAGCACATTGACTGTGTGTATTGTTTTTATGCCAAAATATAAAAAGGACAGAGAGTGAAGACATAGTATTTGTAACGTTGTGTGTGCAGTAGTTGAAAGAAGATTTCTGAATGTAATCCAGAACATAGAAGTTCTGAAGAAAACTGTCATTTTGTAATAGTTTTTTAGTTTAATAGAAACATAGTTTTTACTCCATCCACCTCTCTGTGCATGAATTTTATTTAAATCTCTGTGTTTAAAAGAGGGATTTATTTTATTCCTCTGTGTGTTCAGAATACCCAGAAATTCCAACAAGATCCTCTCAAAAGACTACCCTAGAAACTCAAGAGCATAATAACTTACTGATATTTTTCAGTCCTTCTGAGCCTTTTTTCCAGTCCTCTTATTACAGAACATGATATGGAGCTTGATTTCCTTCCAAAATTATCATATTTGAGGCCATAATTATGTGCAGTGATAATTTGATATAAGACTAAATACATTAAATGGTAATAATTGATCCATTATTTCTTCTTGGAGGATTCAACCAAGTGCAAACTATCTAATTAGTAGAGTGAAATTACTTTCCTTATGGCATGCTGCCTCATACCTCTCTCAAATATAGATCCGTATTTAAATGTCAGAGAAAAAAAAACCAACAATGTTTACGTCCATTCAACGGTGGGTGATAGATGTATTATATGGAATAAAATCATTAGAGAGGAGACCGTAGAGAATATATTAGACACCATAGTAATTATGTACCAAGAATTATAATATATATCGCTTGCCATAATATATAACTCCCGGTGTCACGATATCATTTATCACTAACTAATAAGCTCTATCATGTGTTATAAAAACCACTGCAATGATACACCTCTGCGATAATATACTGCTATGATTCTCTCGGTTATGAAACACCCATGTCTGCTAGCAAGAGAAACATAAAGACATTTTGATAATAATAATTAAATTTATGAAAAATTGCATCACCAATGCTTTGACCTCTACAGATTCTTCTGAAATCTTTTGAATTCATGTATGGTCACCATAATATACCTCTGTCATAATGCCAAATGTTCCATTATCATAGTGCTACCATTCAGGTTTGCTCACTGATTTTTGAGTAACGCATAACCAGAAACATTCCTCTTATCATTATCTTCTGCCACCAAGCCCTATCACTTATCCTAGAACTTTCTCTCTCATTTTGAACTATAGGTGTTTCTGACAAAATTTTCTTCCACATCAACATTCATGAATTCGTTTTACAATAATACACAGAACCCACATCATTTTCTCATCAGTAGTCTTCGAAATAAGTTTTTTCTTCCCCTATATTGGACATGGTGGTAAGGTATTCTAAGAGAGAATTTGATGCAGTAATTGGAAAACTTCAGGCATGTTCTATGATGTCTTTTTCCATTACATGTGAGTCAATTATGATAAATCATTGAAAACAGAATCCTCATCTCTTTTCCATTTCAAAAGAAGAGGTCCACCTACAGATATCTACAACAACAACCAAACAAGATGCCAACTCTACGTCTTTCATATTGTAGATGTAGTGCTCTAGATCACACAACCAAAATTTTAAACTTATGTTCTTAGAAGGGACAAATCATTGGAAATTATGGAACTGTTAGTGCTAGAACTTCCAATGCTAGAGCTTCTTCTTCACATGTTAGATCCAAACTGTCATGGGAGAAGTACTCTTCATGCCAAATCACATATGTGATTTTATTTCATGAGAATAAACCCAAGGAAGTGCATATATCATTTTCTATTTTTCTAATGCATCAATTGGAGGCAAAATATTTTCCTCATTAATAATACTTGCTACTTTGGATGTGAATTATTTCACTATCCAATCCTTTGATTTCCTCCCAACATGGCACCATTACTTACAATTCTATTGTGTAGAGCCATGTATCTTCCACAATGATTTCATAAAGGATATTATTCTCTTTTGTAACTTCTCTAATTGTCCTAATATTCTCTTTGAAATTTTATCATGCTTGGTTCGCAATTGCCAATGAGATGTGGCTCATCCATTCCATTCCTCATTGAGATTTTTCAGGTTACCAATTTATTATGAGGTATGCCCATTTGAGATTGATTTTAGAAAATGAGGAATTTCACAGCAACCAAAATTTGTTTCTATATGTTATAGTAGATACATTATACTTATTTTATTTTTCACATTGTGCAGACTTGACCACTTTCTAGCTGGTGAATGTTAGATGCTCATTTTTTTCTCATATGCTTCCCCTCATCTTTTAGCATGGGATTGAGACAATAGAAATTTTGCATCTTCATCTAGGCTTATAATCAATAGATACTAAAATTTTATTTTATCAATACAAATTGCTGCTTTGTTGATTTATTTGATGATAAATAATCTGGAAATTTGAGTGTTGTTTGATGTTGAGCATTCAATTATATCATACTAGTTATTATCTCTATGATGATGAGCTACTCTTCCCATGAGCTACTCTTCCCTGTGAAACTTCACATTTCATAATTGTTTCTATACCATTGATTAGTTTCTTCAATGCTTCCTTGGGAATATCCCCCTAAGATGAAGCTAGGTCACTAGCTATTCTTAATTCTTCATCTTCCACACTTTAGTAGGTTTCCTTCTACTATCTATATTTATTTTTGATCCAGTGTTTGGTATGCTTTGATTTTTATTCCATCATCTGCTTAGGATCCTTTAGGGTATATGGAAACCTGCAGTCATTTTCTTTGTGTCAAATATTGTGGCATAAATAACATCTTATTTTACCTATGTATGGTTGAGTTGATGTTTGGCCTTTTGTGCCCCTTTTTGCATACATTTTACATTGAAGAAGTTTATGTCCAAATTCGTTGCACAAATAACAGTAACCATGGAAATGATTTGTGTAACTGGTGAAAAATTGTCCTTTATATTTTCTTGCTTGAGGGAGTCTTCTCATTTGTTGCTTAAACTTGATTTTCTTGGTCTTACATTTTGTTGAAACATGTCCTAGTTCATGACAAGAAAAACACTTGATATTTTTCCCAAGAGAAAAAAATATCCTTTGATATCTTCCGAATTTGTTCCACTCATTTTCAGGAGACAATATTCTTCTTGCATTGGACCCTTTATTCATCTCATTAATTTTCTTTTGACATTGTTGCTTGTTTTTGTTTCCTTCTTTATTAATCAGGGTGATTTTCCCTTCTTCTATAGGTCCTTTTAGGAAATCTTCATTATCATCTTTAATGCCTTCCTTTTCCGAGTTCTTCATGGAGGTAAGGTCCTCTTCTAGCTTCTTACACAACTTGTTATTTTCATCTAACTGTCTTCTAGTTGAAATAATTCTAATCCTTCACATTGCACCTCTTTCTCCTTTAGTTGGTTATTCATAATCCCTTATATTCTCCTTTCTTCTTCAAGATGTGTCTTTAAGCCAATAATTTCCTCCTTGTACTTATGCTCTCTCTCATCACATATTTGTACCAATTTCTTTATATATTTGTTTTCACTCTTCAATATTTCGATTTCAGCCAAGGCTATTCCAAGCTTTTGTTTTTCTTCAACTGCCTTTTCTTCATAGTAATAAGGTCCATTCACACTAGTAGAGACCTCATTTGACAGAATACTTTCCTTTTGATAGGATTTTTTATTTTTCTTCTTTATCTTCTCCTTCTTTAAAGTGTTGCTACTAGTGTCTCCTTCATGCATGAGATGCAATCTATCCAAACTTTCTTTTGAATAATTTAAGTATATTACAGTATCAAGATCCTTATTATGAAGATTATTAAATATACCACATTTTTATTTAACATTCCATTATTTTTATTGCAAGGAGGCAGAGTCTTTGCAATAAAAATCACACACAAACTTCCATACACCAGGACCATAAGATATCAGTTCAAATTTTACCTTATCTCTCCATTCATGAAACTTTTATACACTCAACACAGGTACACATTGATATTCCATGACTCAACGAGACCTACCTTCAAGTTTTTAGGATTATACATAAGGAACCGGCTCTGATACTAATTGAAAAAAATCTTGACGAAACTGAGATGGGGGGTGAATCAGGTTAGTCCATTCATTGAAATCAAAATTAATTTCATTAAACTCATTAACTGAAACATTACATGAGCATAGAAAACTGAATATGTGAATAACAAGTAATAACCTTACCAATACATCACATCAGCACATAATAAAAATGCATATGGACACCATATATAAGTGGAAACTCTTAAGGGATAAAACCACGATTTTATTATTGTGGTGATGCAAATGCAATCTCCCACTCCTTATTACATCTGATTTTCTGTAGGCTGCAACCTACAAGAGGATGCTACCTCAAATTTTTGCAAGCTACAACATGCAAGGAAGCTCCAACTCCCATATGTTTTCTGTAGGCTACAACACACAACTTGAAAGGAGACCACAATCCCATCACACAAAATGAAAACAATATGCTGATTTACCTGTTCATCAATTCTGTATACTTCCATATTTATTTTTTCCTCTTCTCCTCTTAAAATCTGTTTCATATCAGCTTCATGTGTGTAAGGTAATCTCATGCATAACACCTCAATCAACTCTCACACATTCTCCTCCTCTCTAACTTCTTCATAACCTCCAAAATGACATATTTTATAAAGTTAATTTGATGGTTGTTTGTATTCCACATAGGAATATGAAGTGAATAGGCTTGACTCTTTTCCTTCCACTCATTCATTTCCACAATCTTCATATCTTGAATATTATAAAAATAATAATAATTCATCCAGTATTAATTTCAGCCATATGTAATGATTAAATGCATCAACCTAATGGCAATATCAAATAACAATATTTATCATTAATGCATCACAACAATATTTGCAACATCTTTTCATTTTCGATGGAGTCTTTTCCTTTTCATCACAACAATTTAGCTCAATCAAAATTTCACATCACTACAAAATATTCAATTTAGCAATCTCAGAAACATTATAAAAACATTTCAATGTATCACAATTCCTCCTTCTTCTGCTCCTTTGGATGGTTGATCTTGTGTTGCTTCTTTTATTTCTTCTCCTTGCCTTGATGTTCATTTTCATTCTGCTCCTTGCATTGCTACTCCTTTTCTTTGCTAATATTTTGCCTTATTTTCCTTCTTGTTGCTCTTGCATACCTTGTTGCTACTATTTGTCTTTGTTGTTGCTCCTGTATACCTTTGTTGATCCTCATATTCTCCTTTGTTGATCATGATCTTCTCCTTAGGCCTTTATTTGTTATATTTTTGGATATATGGTCCAAGGAAGTTACAAATTCTGAGTGCTCCTAAATTCTATGTTAAATAGACGAGTTAGACATTTTGTGTATAACGTTTTTACTATGAGGCTTCATACGGTGAGGCTTCCACTAAAATTTAAACCATGTTTAGGAAAAATTGTGATGAAAATTTGGTTCATGTTAAGAATATTTGAGATATGCACAAATGGAATTAGGGTTTTTTTATTCTCTAGAAATTAGGGTTTCTGTATGCTCTCTAGATTAATCTCAAATAGGTCAATTTGGGATTTTTTATATAACTTTGTTTCTGTAAGGCTTCATAAATTGAAAGTTAGAATATATTAAGGATAAATATTGGGGAATATCTCATTCCATTTTCAAAATTTGATTATATACTATCAAAGCTAGGGTTTATGAACAATCATGAAATAAATTTTAAACACTTCAACTTGATATTTTTCTATATCTTCTTATATGGGAGTTTTGAACCTATGAAATATTCAAGAATTTTAGAAGACATAAAAATGCCTCAAATAAAATTTTTATAACTATATTTTCATAATTGTACACATGTCACGCTATACAAATTTGCATTGGGAAGAGGCCAAAAAATTAGCAATTTTTGGGAAATTTGCTATAACTTTTAGTTGGCACACCAAATTTAGTTCACACTTATGGAATTGTATAAAGTACATATCATAGTATTATAGAACAAATTTTCAAATCCAAAATGCCTCAAATCTCAGAGATATATCAATAAATCTTCAACCATCGTTGATATTCTCTAAATTAAGGTACATAACTTACTACTAACCTAACTATTGATTAGAAGATCAATTTTTTTTGTTGTACTAAAAATAAGTACTATTATTATTTTACAACTTTCCTGAGAGGAAAGATTCTACACCAATTAAATCTACTGAAGGGTCATCCTGGACTCATGAATAAAGTCATGACTTAGCATTTAGGTTATCTCATTTAGAGAAATAAATTATTGAAATGGAAGGTAGTATGTTGAAAAAGGTAGATTTTTCTTCTCAAGGATGTATTAAAAGAGGTGGAAAATAAGATGAATGAAAATAAGAAATACAAAAATCCTTGATTTCTGTGGAAAATATTCTCTTGGAGAGGCTTCCAAAAGGGATGTGGAGGTCCAAGGAAATCATAAACATAAGGAAAAGCGTGTTGTTGAGAATTGTTTCATATGGGGAGTATCCTACAAAAATTGGAGGGAGTACATGATGAATATGCCATTAAAGAATAAGATCATCACATTGGGTGCTTATATGATAAGAAAACCCAAGTATTCGCCACAAAATTATAAGAACATGAAATTTATGTTGGATGCTCAAGAGAAAATGAAAATATTCATCATTTTTATTTGATTGTTTATTAATAGGGATATAATAATGCGGTGGAAATTTTTCAAAGGAAATACAACCTCGGAAACCGAAATTTCCCCATCAAAGCTCTGCCACAAAAGACAACAATTGAAAAAAATATGAACCTAGAAAAGAGATATTGAAGAAACTAGAGGAGCTAAAGAAGGACAATCCAATGAGAATTGAAGAAGCAAAAAAGGAGATCAAAGGTGCGGAAAAATCACAATGAGAATTTAATCTAGAATTTGTAATTAGTAAGTTAAAAGTTTATATTCCTTTTGCTGAACTTTTAAGAAATGAGCATTATAGAAAGATAATTTTTTCCATGGTTAAATATTTGGAAAATGAAAAAGGAATCATAAATTCACAAGGTTCTTTGAATTTAGATGATGATGCCTCTGTTGAAGAATGTAACTAGGTTCAGTCTTCATTATTATTTTAATTGTAAGAAGAATTTATTATTAATTGAATTACTGAAGCACGAGTTTCATGCTTGAAACATATTTATATTAAGGTCCAAATTGTGGACATATAGGTTAGTTGTTACAAATTTAAATTGATCCTATTTAGGATTTTAAATCAATGTAATGTTAGGTTTTTGGTCAAAAGGCTCCTCCATTTAGTGATCTCCTTCAAAGGTTATCATCCTTGGCTTCAACAAAATCTTCTTCATAAAGCAGCTTGAAATCAAGTGATAAAAGTACTCAAATGATATATAAATCAGCCTCCATCAATCTCCTACAAGTTATCTTCACTAAAAGGCATGTCGTCCTATTATATGGATGCATCTCTTCATTCAATACATGTTGTCTTATTAATATGGGTAAATCACTATATATATACCACACTGGGATCTTCTCATTTCATGATCTGAGCATCTCAGATTAGTACCAAAGAGCTATCACAAAACTCGGGTTAAGTACAGACTTCAGATATCATAGAAAGGCTTGGTGCTTTTGCAAAGGTCGTAGTTTGATGCCATTACAGGTCTGGTGCAAATTACAGTATGAAAGAAGGTTCGGTGAAATCACAGTAGTGAAGTAATTCAGTGATAGTGCAATGGTTCAGTATCTATGATAATTATCTATGTATATAGTGATGCTATATGATACAATGATGTTATATGAATATGGTAATTCTATATGATGTTGCCTCATCTCAATGCTACATGGAGTTAGTGGTATGTAAACTCATGCTACAAGAACTAGTTGTTGATGATAGTGACATGATGCCATCTCATGTTGCTATCTTAATCTCGGTAAAATTAATGAGGATGAAGTTCTCATGCAATAAAAGGAGATCCCAGTGATCAGATTTGGATCAAGGACCTAAGTGATAGCTCAAATTATAAAGTGTTCGAAATTGTGTTGAACCTAAGTGACCAAATAGATCTCGTCTTCCTGATTCCAGCACCATGAACGGTTCGAAAAACTGACACCATATGAAGAATTTATAGCGATTCGAAAAGTCCAGTAAACTGCAATTTTTGGCTTTTGACCAAGTTTGACTGGGTTTTTGGAAATTAAAAAAAGAGAATATTCTAGGGAATATTTCTAGAATATTTCTTAGAATATTCCCCAAAATATTTCTTCCAGGCCAGTCAGATCATGCCAAGTGGCAGATGTTAATTGGTCAAGGGGATGTACGTTGGAATTTTAGGCCAATCACAGGCTGCCACATGGCAAGCCCGGAGGCCACCATGTGGCCCAGGAAATTCGTTTAAAATTTTGTGGAGGGGCTAGAGGATCGATCGCATGACCTCTCGCGTAGCCCGCCCAATTCATAACCGTTTGTGCTACATGTAGGTTTTAACTACTATAGTCACACGACAATATTTAAAGTTTGCAATGGGCACATATGGGGGCCCAGAGGGGCCAGCCCCTCCCCATGCGGCCAAGCGCTGAGACCGAGCACTAGCCATAACCACTAGCGTTTAAATATTTTTGTATTAATATTGGTCACATGCAATGTGGTGTAACATTTTATGTTTAACGCGCAATTTAACTCCTCCACAACCGTGATTTCAAACTGGAGTTTGGAACTTTTACCCATGGTTTAATGCAGGTTCCGCTCCAATGCTAGCGGTCAATGCAGAATGGGCTTTGGCATGTGGGCACCCCTAAATGCCCACATTTATTGTTGTGGTTTTCTTGGTGGAGCTTTTGGGACGTGCCCATATTTAGGGCAGTTCCTATTTTAACTTGAGTATAACTTAAGTTTCCCAATTTTGGTGGAGCTGATTTAGGGGTCACTGGAAAAATATTGAATAGGCTCTATATTGAGCAAGATTAGTCCATTCTGAGAGTGCCAATAGTCAATTTAGACGATATCAGATATTCCAGACTAATTGGTGATGGTTTCAGAGCCATCAGAGGACTTCTAAGTGATTTTTTGCATCAGATAAGTTCTAGGGGCCACTAGGGCCACCAAGGGCCAGCAACAGAAAGAGGCTTAGCCAGGGCAGCTCGAGGCCTTTCTCAGTAATCCAATAGTCAATTTTGGATGTTTCAGACATTATGGAACTAATAGTGAGGTTTTTAGAAATATTAGAGGACTTTTTAAAGCCAAGTTGCTTCAAAGAAGTTCCAAGGGTCACTAGGGCCACCCAGTACTAGCAGGAGAATGAGGCCTATCTAGAGCAACTAGTATCCATTCTCAGCAAACCAATAGTAATTTCTAATTGTATTGATACTTTTGAATCCATTTATGGATTTTTCAGAAGCTTTTGAGGACTTATGAAAGTCGAGATGCTTTAGGGAAGTTTTCAGTGAACCAAGAGCCAAGGGGTGCCACCAGGTGTTGGAGGCGAAACCGGAGTAGCTGAAGGCCAATTGATGCAAGTGAATAGTCTATTATGACTATTTTTGACATTTTGAATCTGATGTAAGGATTTTTAGAGCCATTTGAAGAATTTTTAAGGTCAAGAAGACACAGGGAAGTTTTGGGCAGCCCAGGGCCATCAGTGGATGGAGGCCTAGATTGGGAAGCAACTGCTCATTTTGAGAAAATGATCAGCCTATTTTGGATTTCTGATGTATGATGGATATATTATAAAAGGTTTCAAGGACAGAAAATGGATTCTGAGGGATTTAGTGCCAAAGAGAAGCTAAGGGAAGCTTAAGGGCACCGACTCAAGGAGTCAAATCTAAGGGAGTCGAGGTTCATCTTCAGAAATATTTTAGCCATACCAGGGATATAAATGGTATTCTAAACCCATTGGTTCAGTTCAGATAACCATTGGAGTTGAGTTTGTGACTTGTAAAATAAATTTTCCATCCTAATCCCAAAGAGCCAAATCAGTTGAAAAAGGCTCAAGGGAACGTAGCCCATGATATTGGGGTGAAATCCTTTCTTAAATTTGTTGTTATGTGTTGATGTTTATTTTCTGCATTATATTGTTGTTTCACATGCTTAATATCTACAAAAAACAAATGTTCTTAAAGTACTTAAACAATTAAGAAAATATACACCGGTTTCAAGTATTCAATTCCGGACAAGTCAAGAATAAGCTAGATCTTAATTTGTTTAAATGAGTGGGAGGTTCTTGAAAATCATAACAAGTTATCCAACCCATTTTCAGATCAGGTTGGTATCAAAGCATAGTTTCTTGATTAACAGAGAACTAGGTTGCAAAGAATTTAACTGTTTTCAAATTGATTGATGTGAGTTTACTAGAGGTGAAGGGAAAGCTACTATTAGCTAAGTCCAGAAGAGGAAAAGAAGTAAGAAGGTTGAAATTATTCTCCTTACCCAAAGGACCGCAAGGAAAACCTTGAAGCATAAGAGGTTTTGTTTTTAAAAGGATGCTTGAAGAAGAGCTTGACTCTAAAACCATTTTGTTCAGAAGCCTTGTCAATTTTTTATGAAAGCTTTGTGAATTTTTGTTGAAGTTATTAATTCATTTTCATAAGATGAAAACTTCATCAAGTGAGGTTTAAAAATCCTCCACCTTCACAAGATTCTTCGATGAAGATATTAAGCGAGACTTCTACATCCTGAAGGATATGGTGCAGATTTTGTATGAAGATAGAAGAGAAAGCACTAGACTTCATGAGAAATTGCTACTATGAAGAAAAATAAGGAAGGAATTCTTCTAAGAATGCATGAGATGGAGATGCAGCTCCATCAAGCCCAAGAGGCCTTAACCAAGAACATGCTTTAAGCAGAGGTAAAACACTCAAATTTATCTTCAAATTCCTCTTTAGAAAAATGTGTAGATTCATTTGAAAAGCACACTAGAGGTATGGGGTCCAAGTTGATGTTAAAAATGGGCTATGAAGGCAAGGGTTTAGGCAAACATGCACAAGGCATGATTGATCCTATTTTGGTTGAGGAAAGACCTAAGAAGTTTGGTCTAGGCTATGTTCAATATTATGGCGAAAACTCTGCAACCATGAAGGCATTTGAGACAACTTCAAGAAGAAATTTTGTTGCAAGTTCTAAACCACAAACATGTCAAGTTTGTTTTCAAGTTGATTTCCATTGTTTTAAGCCTATGTTACAGCAAAATGTTTGTAGACATGCAGCTTATGGCGAGCATGAAAGTTCAGACAGCTATCAAGACAAGAACACTGATGTTAGTCTTCAAACGAAAGCTAGAACCTCTACAAGTTCATCTCCTTGAGAAGGTAAAAAGGATGGACATGCAAAGCAGCATTTGAGGTATAATTCTTCCCATAGTCAAGTTGATTATGTTTCTGATAAGCATGACAAATCTGCATGCTTGAATGGAAGAAAGAGTTGTTGTTCCTATTGTGGTCTGTGTAACCATGATGTTTCAAAATGCTGGAAGAGGTTGAAGGCATACAGGAAACAGATGAGGCAAAGGAAAATTGCAAAGAAGGTGCAAAATACTTGCACGTATTGTCGAAGAAGAGACATGTTATTGCCCAATGTTGGACATTTCATCCAAATAATCATCCCGAGCACATGAATCAAGAGGATAGAAATATTGGCGAAAGTAGAACCAAATATTCCATCATTGCTGTGAGAACAAATGTTTCACATGAAGAATATTTTCAGCAGCAAAAATCGCCATGGAATTGGCTTGGTAAGAAGTGGTTTGACTTCTTAACCCAATAAGACATACATTCATTTGTGCATATGCAAATTTCAGTTATGTATGCATTTATGTTGGAACTTATGTTTGTTTTAGCCACCTTGGATCGATGATCAAGGACATGATGTTCAGCTACCTTCTATAAATTTCTCGCCAGAAACTTCTAGTTGAGTTCAAGGAAGACAATTCTTGACAGGAGGACAAGAGCATTCAGGAAGGGAAGTGTTGACTACCTTCGAGTTGGGTGCAAAGGCACTAATCCAAGCAAGTCAATGTGTATGGAGGCTGAAAAGTGAGGGTTCTATACTCTCATATATTGAACAGATCAGGTAATCAGTCTTTTGGGGTCCAAAATATTCCCAATGGGGAGGTGTGATCAGATTTGGATCAAGGACCTAAGTGATATCTCAAATTTAAAAATGTTTGAAAGTGTGTCGAACCTGAGTGAATAGATAGATCTCGTCTTCATGATTCTCGTGCTATGAAATATTCGAAAAACTGACAACGTATGAAGAAGTTATCGCGATTTGAAAAGTCCAATAAACTACAATTTTTGGCTTTTGACCAAGTTTGAATGGGTTTTTGGAAATCCAAAATAGAGAATATTCTAGGGAATATTTTTGGAATATTCCTAGAATATTCCTCAGAATATTTCTTCTGGGCTAGTCAAATCATGCCAAGTGGCAGATGTTAATTGGTCAAGGGGTTGTACGTTGGAATTTTAGGCCAATCACAGGCCGCCACGGAGCAAGCTCAGAGGCCGCCACGTGGCCCAGGAAATTAGTTTAAAATTTTGTGGAGGGGTCGGAGGATTGATTGCGCGACCTCCCACGTAGCCCGCCCAAGTCATAACTATCTACGTTGCATGTATTTCTTAACTACTATAGTCACATGAAAATATTTAAAGTTTACAATGGGCGCATATGGGGGCTTGGAGGGGCCAGCCCCTCCCCATGCGTCCAAGCGCCAAGACCGAGCAATAACCGTAACCACCAAAGCTCAAATATTCACATATTCGTATTGGTCACATGTGATGTGGTGTAATGGTTTATATTTGATGCACAATTTAACTACTCCACAGCTGTGATTTCAAACTAGAGTTTGGAACTTTTACCCACTGTTTACTACAAGTTCTGCTCCAGTGCTAGCAGTCAATGCAGAACTGGGTTTTGCATGTGGCCACCCCTAATTTCCCACATTATCATTGCGGTTTTCTTGGTGGAGCTTTTGGGAAGTACCCAGATTTAGGGCAATTCCTATTTTAACTTGAGTTTAACTTAAGTTTCCCAATTTTGGTGGAGTTGATTTAGGGGTCAGTGGGAAAAAATTAAATAGGCTCTATATTGAGCAAGATTCGTCACTTATGAGAGTGCCAATAGTCATTTTAGACTATATCAAACATTCTAGACTCATTGGTGAGGGTTGCAGAGCCATCATAGGATTTCTGAGCAATTTTTTGCATAAGAGAAGTTTTGGGGGCCACTATGGGCCAGCAACATAAAGAGGCTTAGCCAGGGAAGATAGAGGCCTTTCTCAGTAATACAATAGTCAATTTTGGATGTTTCAGACATTTTGGAACTAATGGTAAGTTTTTTATAAGTATTAGAGGAATTTTGAAAGCCTAGTTGCTTCAGAGAAGTTCCAAGGGTCACTAGGGCCACCTAGTGCCAACAAGAGAATGAGGCCTATCTAGAGCAACCAGTATCCATTCTCAGCAAACCAATAGTCATTTCTAACTGTATTGATAATTCTGAATCCATTGATGTAGTTTTAAAAATATTTTGAGGACTTATTAAAGTCTATATGCTTCAGGGAAGTTTTCAGTGAACCTAGAGCCAGGGGGTGCCACCAGGTGTTGGAGGCGAAACTGGAGCAGTTGGAGGCCAATTGATGCAAGCGAATAGTCTATTCTAAATATTTTGGACATTTTGAATCCAATGAAAGGATTTTCAGAGCCTTTTGAAGACTTATGAAGGTCAAGAAGACACAGGTAAGTTTTGGGCAGCCTAGGGCCATCAGTGGATGGAGGCCTAGATTGGGAAGCCAGTGTTCATTTTGAGCAAATGATTAGCCTATTTTGGATTTTTGATATATGGTGGAGACAGTATAAAAGGTTTCAAGGATAGAAAAGGGACTCTGAGGGAGTTAGTTCCAAAGAGAAGCTTAGGGAAGCTTAAGGGCACCGACTCAAGGAGTCAAGTCTAAGGGGGCCTAGGTTCATATTGAGAAATATTTCAGCCATAACAGGGATATAAATGGTATTATAAACCCATTGGTTCAGTTCAGATAACCATTGGAGTTGAGTTTTGTAACTTGTAAAAGAAATTTTCCATCCTAATCCCAAAGAGCCAAGTTAGTTGACAAAGGCTCAAGGGGATGTAGCCCACGATATTCGGGTGAACTCCTTTATTAAATTTGATGTTATATGTTGATGTTTATTTGCTGCATTATATGGTTTCTACACATGCTTAATATTAGCAAAAAACAAATGTTCTTAAAGCACTTAAACAATTAAGAAAATATACACTGGTTTCAAGTATTCATTTCCGCACAAGTCAAGAATAAGCTAGATCTTAATTTTTTTAACTGAGTGGGAGGTTCTTGAAAATCATAAAAGGTTATCCAACCCATTTTCATATCACTCGGTATCTTGGAGATCTTGGTGCTAACGAAGTCAAGCGCTGACTTGATGGAGGAAGCCTATAGTCTAAAGGTCTTGGTCGTCTCATATTGAAACTATTGAAGGAAGAATTTTGAATGGATTTTCCCCAAAGAGTATGGTTTTTCCCTGGAAGAGTGCCTACATCTTGTGTCCTCTTCTATTTTTTTTTGCATTAGTCTTGATGATAAAATATAAAACGCAAAAAAAAATAACAATATTCACTAGATATTGTCATGATAAGAGAAACTAATTAACTGCCATTTCTCTAACATGGTATCATAGCTATGGTCATGATCCAAGGTAGTTTAAAGGTCAATAATATCAATTCAAAGAAGGACTCAAAGACTAACTTCATAATTCAAGTTCAAAAGGTTATTGAAAAACATAAATGAACAATTCTGGGTCAACGAACCTTGGTGCACTAAGCTTAGTCCTAAAAGGAACCTTGAAGAAGTATGAGAACCTTTCATTTCAGAGATAAGTTTTGAAATTCAGATAAAGGATGATGTTTATCATAGAATTTTCATAATAATATAAATAGTGCTCTCACAGTTTGACTGCCTAGATACTACACATTTCAGAAGCAGACTTTATAGACATTACAATGTATGTTATACAAATGAAGATCAACAGAATCGGTGCAGTCATTATTTTGATGAATATTCAGTAATAAGGGTGTGAATGTAGTTCATAAATAATACCATTACAATTCGAAATATCACAATGAGAATTCCATCACTATTTGGTGAGAAGGATGCCACTTCAGTTCGGTAACCTTAGCGACAGTGATAAGGTCTCACAACGTATACTATAGTAATAAGTCTTGACAATTCCAACAAGAAAGAGGAGCTGTACACTACCATAATAATTAGATTTCATTATTGTATGAGGGGTTCATTGCATTAAGAATGAATTGAGCATGGTACAAGTCCTATGAAATTTTATTGAATACAAGCACAAGAAAATCAAGTATCACAAATAATCCAACAAGCTACAAATCAAAGGTATGCTACTACGAGGTACGCATGAGATTCTAGATCTGTATAAATTCTTATAGCTAGCCTAATTTGTGATAACATACATGTTAGAATCTTGATATTCACGATATTCAAAGTAATCTACTTAAATTTCTTATTTTCAATTAAATTTAAAATTCCATCCCTCGTAGTTTCATAAAACATCTAACTTTAAAAATGAGGTCATGTTATTGGTATCACCGTTTTTCTTGAAAGCATGTACTGTAGATCACGACTTACTCTTCTAGGAAAGGACATGCTAAAAGATAAAGGAGTATTAATGAAGGCATCACAAGAATTTTTTTCAAGAAATAAAGGTATGCCTTAAATTACAAAGCTTTGTTAAATATATTTGGTAAATCCTTTTCTAAGCTACTAACATTTGTTGTGCTTAGCTCTCCTGAATCTTGAAAGGTTATTGTTTGGGATGATTCTTAATCTAATGAATCTACCACCTTATAAAACTCTAATTGTCTGCATAAAAATAACCCTGAAAGGTTATCATAAAAACCCTAACCTAAGGGTATATTGATAATGTATGAAACCCTAAACCTAATTAGTGCGATTAATGAAGAAATTTCTATACTCATCGATGTATTAATAATGTCATATTTAGGATTTGATAAGATCATATAAGCTCTAACTTATGAGGGTTCAAATTATGTTATTCGAAATCTCAAACTCTTGAAGCCTTGGTATAATGAGGGTTTTCTTTGACAATGAACCGAAACCCTAAGTTTTGGTTAGGCCTACAAGAAAATTACTTACCATGAAAAGTCCTAGAGTGAAACCCTAAGTATGTGTTCCTTTGAATGAATCCCTAGTTTAGTCTAGTTCAATGTATTTTTGGTATATTAAATATTGAATGATCATATGATGTGCTTTTTCATGATGATAATCACCTATATAACTGAGTTGACCAAATTTCTAATGGTCATAAGTCCTAGGGTTTGGGGACAAGCCCTAGTCAAAGTTTGAAAGTTCTAGGATGATGATTGAAAAGTCTAGAGTCTATAAATGAATATTATTAATGATTAAATTCTCTAGTATGTATGTTGATTTGAATCTATATGATGTGTGCTGAGAATTTATAGATGGTGAATCTATGGTTTACATCGAATCACAGTGGATGTTTCTTATATTGTGTTTATTAAATTCTAGGATCTATATTAAACCCTAGTAGACGAACTTCATGACATATTTTGATAATTTATTTGAAAATATAGAGTCTGCAACTAACTCTAATGAAATCTACTCATGATAATTCCTGAGATGTGATTAATCTTGATTGACTTTATTGTATGAAATCTAGGATTTGTGTGAAACCCTAGTGAAATTTCTATCATGTGAAGGTTGTTAGATATCTTGTAAATATATGTTGGTTCTAGGGTTTTATATATGTTGTAGCAAGGTATGTTATACCTTTGAAAGAAACATTGAAACCCTAGATAAGAATGAAAGATATAATCTAGGGTTTATCCCTATAAAAAATGTTAAAGAATATATGTATTAGTACCTGATATGTGTAAAGTTGAAAATTATCCCGTGATTCTGATATGGCTAGCTTTATGCTTCTATATTTTTTCTTGTACTTGTTATCTAAAGTTCTGCAAGTATATCATGAATATGAGAAGCTAGTAAGTACGATGAAAAGGATGGAAGGCATAAAATATTCTCCAAGACCAGATAGAATAAATCTCCCTACATTAAGAGGTATCTTGGATAGAAGTACTCTCCCTAGTTAAGAGAAAGGGCACAATGAAGTTTCTGGTTGGAGAATATATTATGCAAAGTTGTGTTGCCACATGTAAAGTAGGAAGAGGAATATTCTCCTGAAATATTCTATTGATAGTCCTACTGGAATTAGTTGAAGGGAAACATTGAAACCCCAAAGTTTGTTTTGATTATGAATTTAAGATTATTGATGATTGGGGTCTGTGTTTGCACAAGTGAATCTCTTGAAGGACTTGATAGCATGCTAGTTACCAATCAGTTTGATTGGGAGAGATTGGTTGTTCTTGATCTATTGGATCAAGGTGTATTGAGGCTTTGTGAGTGGAGCATTTCCTAAGGATTTGTGAATGAATAATTGCCTGAAAATGTTGTGTTCATGCTTTGTGAGTGAAGCATTTCCTAGAAATACATGAGGCTGGCACTTTGTGTCGATGTCTGGTTGGGAGGGTGGCATCGGGTGGATGTGCACCTAGTTCCCTGGGTTGATGGTTAGTAAGTAAGCCTAATGGTACCTATAGAGACTGAAAGATTTATTCCATATTAGTCACACATGGATAGAGTTCTCTGGCCAAGAATATAGCCCATGGAATTTCTATGCCAAAATTTTTGAGTGACCAATGGATAGATTTCTCTAGTTAGTAATCTAGTCTATGAAATTTACGTTTATAAAAATTCTTCATAGTTAAAGTGAGATATTCCATGTATTTATTTTATATATGAATACCTCCCTAGTTAAGAGGGAGTGTTGACGAATGTAACTAGGTTCAGTCTTCATTATCATTGTAATTGTCAAAATAATTTATTATTAAATGGCTTATTAAATCATTTTTGGCTGATATTTGTTGATAAGTGGTTGTCATTGATGTCAACCCAAGCAGCACCAGGGGCTACCCCGATCTTTCATGGTAATTTTGACCTACAAAATTACTATATTCTGGTTCAATAATATTTTTGATGGTTTCTACTTGTCGAGATGTTTCTGTTGATATATGGCACGCCATGTAATTCTTCACGGTTTGAGAGATATTCATGTTTGAATTTTGTAATCCCAGTTAGTGGGCTAAAACCCCATGGGGTTGTGGCATGGGTCATTGAAAAGTCAATAACTAATAATTTTTAAGCTCCTAAATCCCCTCCCACATTCACTTGTTGAAGACCCTCTCAACCTAAACATTTATATAAATTTTGATCCTCATATCCTCCTTATGTAGGGATTTCGCTACCTGAAATAGGTAATCGTGGAATTTGTGCTCTAAATTTTTTTCTATGAAGGTTCAGAAGCTGAAATTTTTATGAGGCAAATTTGAAATCCTGAAGAAGCTCCTGTAAAAATTTTAGATCAAGGTACGCAACATTTTCAGAGATATAATCTATGGACGTCAATTTCTTTGAAGGCTCCTGAACTTCATCTCAAAGAAGCAACCTTCGGAAAATCGTCATAACTCTCTCTCTAAGTATCGAATTGGAATTATGTAAAAGTGGAAGATAGTGCATGGACTGTAGGTTTTTCTATTTTAGAGCCGAATGAAGAAACAGTGACACGTGGTATGCCGTACAAGTTTTCTCTACTGAACTAGTCCATAATTAGGTCATTGTGAGAGATTGGGTATAACTCTCTCTTTAAGAATCCAAATTCGATCAGACCTGTGGAATTGGAAATAAGACTCAGAGGACTACTACAGAACTGAAAATCACATATTGTGGATCTGAAATAACAGAGATACACCAGATTCAATATCAAGATCCTAGAAGGCAAGAAAAATCTAGATCATGTGTTGTCAAGGGCTGCAAAGGACCAGTATTTCTATGGCAGCAAAGCAAAGCAAGGTGCAACAAAGGGTAGCATGACAAGAGAAAAAATCAAGGTGCATAACAGAAGCAATAAGTTCACCACATGAAGTCTTCAAGTGGGCAGCACTGCATATAGTCTTTATAAAGGTATCATTGTACTAAGTCATTGTAAAGGCATCATTGTAAAATTTGTACAAGTGTATATCTACCAAGAGTTGAAGAGGCAGTGTTGGGAGGTTTAGGATCATCATTAGGTGGTTGTGTAATATTTGGGGTTATGGTCTAGTGTGTATTCTTCTTCTACATCATTCTATATCATTGTAAAGTGGACCATTTTCCCTGGTACGGGATTCCATTCTTCTTTTATTCTTCTAAAGGGTGGTAGGGTGGTGCTAGGTTGGTGCATGAAGTCACCAATAGGTTCAAGCCTGTGAAAAATTTAGGGTGGTAGGGTGGTGCTAGGGTGAGTTGTATCTCATTGGGTGTTGGGGCATCTGTTCAGTTAACTACTGAAGAATCTCGAGCGTTGGAGCGTCCATCCAGTAGGAGATGGAGAAGAATGATTTTCTAGATTCTAGGAAGTTGGAGCTTTATTTTCAATTGGAGTTTAATATTAAAAAATTATTAGAAAAGCAATCAGGTGGTTTTGTCTTGGAGAGGGTTTCCACCTTAAAAACTGTGTGCATTTGTGTTCCTTTTGTTTACTACTATCATTGTACAAACACTGATAATAATTGAAGATTAAGTAATGATCTAAAAGATTAATAATAATACTAATTGAAAGGAATACGGATTCTTCCCCCCCCCCCCCCTCTCGGTATTTCCAACGATTGTTATCGGAAGCTTAGTTCCTTGATAAGTTGGGTTGGAAGGAGGTCATGGAGCATACCAAGAATGGTGTACCTCTGTTCAATGAAAATAATTATGCACTCTAGAAAGGAAGAATGGAGGTCTATCTCTTGGCACAAGGTTACGAAGTATGGGACACTGTTCAAAATGGATTTACATCAACCGCGGATGAACAAGGTAAGAAGAATTTGGTAAATGATGCAAAAGAAAAGAATATTATTATCAGTGGACTTATTGAATTTTCTTATCATAAGGTGTTGGGTTGTAAAACCACCAAAAATGTATGGGACAAGGTTGAGAATATATATGCAGGTGACTCAAATGTCAAAGAAGCAAAGCTTCAAATCTACAAAGCAAAATTTGAACAACTCAGAATGAAAGAAGATAACAACATTGTTGCATACTTCCAACATGTTGATGAAATAACCAACACTCTGGAAGGATTGGGAGAGCCTGTTGATGAGAAGATTATTTTATAAAATATTCTTAGAACATTACCAGGGATATTCAACCCAAAGGTGTTGGTCTTAGAATATAGTGCAAATCTGGACAAACTCAGCAAAGAGGAATGACATGGAATTCTCATAGCATATGAAATGAGACTTGATGAAGAATAGGGTACTTCGCATCTAGAAATTGCGTTTGGTGCATCTAAGAAAACCAATAAGGAGAAACAACCTTCAAAGACACAAACCTACACCTGCAAGTGTGAAGAAAAGGAAGATGATGAAGAAGACCTTTCAGATGGAGAATATGATTACTTTACAAGAAAACTAAAAATTGGTTGAGGGAAAATTCAAGTGTAAACTTCCATTGATATGTTTCGGCTGTGGTGAGGTTGGGAATTTCACAGAAAAATGTCCGAATGGAAGTGATGGAAACTCAAAAGAAAAGAAAGGATTTAATAAATTCAACAATCAAAGAAAAAAATAAAGGATTCAAAAGGAAATTTCTCTCTAAAGAGATAGTTCATCATTTGATGAAGACAATGACAATGAAGAAGAAGCCAATGAGAGAGTATTGTTTATGGCCAAGCACATTAAACAAGAGGTATCGAACATGAAGAAGAAGGGATGACCATAGAAGAATTTTCTAAGGAGGCAATCAAGCTTATTAAAGAGCTCAAGGTTGAGAAGATCTGTTCCAATACTCTTGAAAAACAAGTTCAATGTCTCAAAATTGAAGATGAAGAACACAAATGTATTGAAGAGTCACTTCAAAAGAAGTTGGAAGAAAGAAACCAAGAAAGGGAAGCATTAGAAGCCGAAGTAGTCTCGCTGCGTAAGGAAGTGAAGAAGGGAAAAACTGTCCAAAACTATGCCAACAACTCAAGGGCATTGGAAGAACTCATCAACAATCAATGATATTATAATGAAATAACTGACCTCGATTAAAAAGAAGAAGAAGCTGGACCTTATACAACAAAATAAAATGAACCTATGAGATCTGACATGCATGTAGACTTCATTGGACAATATTTTCAAGAACAACCATGGAAGAAAATTCCTCGATGAATATTTCCATCCAGGTACCAACATATTTTTTATGGCTATTGTTATTCATGTGGAAAATTTGGTCATAAAGCTGTAGAATGTCACACGTACCCTAGGAACCAATATAATTCCATGAGATCTGTCAAATATGAACCTCCCAGGGCTCAACGAAACATCAATAAATTTGAACATTTAATAAATAATTTTGAATTTTACAAATGTCGAAACTTTGGACACATAGCCAAAGACTGCAGACTTGAAAATCCTCCAGGGGAATCTTCAGAGCCAAAGAACGAATGAACATGGAAGAAGAAGAAGACTGATAATTGTGCTCTCACTCTCAAGGCTCAAAACAACAAAGATGTGTGGTATATTGACAACGGTTTCTCAACGCATATGACTGAAGATAGAAATAAATTTGTATCTCTAAAAGAGAAGATGGATGGAACCGTGTCGTTTGGAAATGATGGATCTTCAAATTTTATATGATCAGGTTTCGTCATTCTCAGAAGTAAAGATTCTCTGGCCAAGAATGTTCTATTGGTTGAGAACAAGAATCACAATCTGCTCAGTGTTGGAAAAATGTGTGATCAAGGACACACAATACTATTCAAATCCACAAAATGTCAAATCAGGAAAGGCAGGTATGGTGAAATCGTGGCTGCAGCAAGTCGAGCTCCAAACGACATATATGTTCTGGATGAAGCAACTAAAGCACATCTAATAGCTTAAGAGGATGATATTGGTAGCAATGATGATCGACTAAGTAAGAAATTTTCTACAAATATGCAAAGTGAGTTCGAGATGTCTTTACTTGGTGACATGACATACTTCTTAGGGCTTCAAATATCTCAGCAAGTGAAAGGAATATTTATATTTCATGCCAAGTACAACAAGGAAATTCTCAAGAAATTTAAAATGGAATATTGCAAACCCATACTTACTCCGATGGTAACAGGTTGAAAATTGAGCATAGACGACTCATCTAAGGATGTGGATCAAAGGTTGTACAGATCTATGATTGGTAGTCTTCTATATGTAATAGCCTCCTAGCCAGATGTTATGCAAGCAATTGGAGAAGTAGCAAGATTCCAAGAAACACCAAAAGAATCACATATTATTGTCATCAAAAGAATTCTTCGATATCTAAAGGGAACAATAGAATATGTCTTGTGGTATCCCAAGGGTAACAATATCATTATTCAAGCCTTTACAGATGCAGATTGGGCAGGAAGTGTTGATGATCGTAAGAGTAGTCATGAAGCATTTGAACATCTTCACCAGAAGCTTGGGATTCTCCCAAGTTCTCATTAGATTTTCCTTATTCAGAATATAAAGGGGGAGTGGAAGTGTGTACAGGTCCACAGGATGGTTGTGTTTCAGGGGAGTTACACTTTTCCATTGATGTAAAAGGGGGAGATAATGTTGTAGGAAGAGGTGTCATGGTTGCAGGGGGAGTACTTGTGTTGCCATCAATCCCAAAGGGGGAGATTGTTGATCAGTGGTTGTCATTGATGTCAACCCAAGCAACACCAGGGGCTACGTCGATCTTGCATGGTAATTTTTACCTACAAAATTACTATATTTTAGGTCAAGAATATTTATGATGGTATCTACTTGTCGAGATGTTTCTGTTGATATATGGAACGCCATGTAATTCTTCACGTTTTGAGTGATATTCATGTTTGAAGTTTGTAACCCCAGTTAGTGGGCTAAAACCCCATGTGGTTATTGCATGGGTCATTGAAAATTCAATAATTAATAATTTTTAAGCTCCTAAAATCCCTCCCACATTCACTTGTTGAAGACCCTCTCAACCTAAGCATTTATATAAATTGTGATCCTCATATCCTCCTTATGTAGAGATTTTTCTACTTGAAACAGGTCATCGTGGAATTTTCCCTCTAACTATATTTCTACAAAGGTTCAGAAGCTAAAATATTTATGAGTCGAAGCCTAAATCCTAAGGAAGCTCCTGTAAAAATTTCAGATCAAGTTGCATAACATTTTCAGAGATATGATTTGTGGAAGTCAGTGTTTTTGCAGGCTCTTGAACACCATCTCAAAGAACTGACCTTGGGAAAATCATCATAACTCTCTCTCTCTGAGTATTGGATTGGAAATTTGTAAAAAGTGGCAGATATTGCACAGATGTTAGTTTTTTTTTGTATCAATTTCAGAGCTAAATGAAGAAACAGTGACACGTGGCACACCGTACACATTATCTCTACTCAACTAGTCCATAATTAGGTCATTGTGAGAGATTGGGCATAACTCTCTCTTGAAGAATCCAAATTGGATCAGACTTGTGGCATTGGAAAGAAGACTCAGAGGAATAATACAGAACCAAAAATTACATATTGGTGATCTGAAATAACAGAGATGCACCAGATTAAATATCGATATCATAGAAGGCAAGAAAAAGCTAGATCATGTGTTGTCAAAGGCTACAAAGGGCCAGACTTTCTAGGGAAGAAAAGAAAATCAAGGTGCGGCAGAGGGTCACATGACAAGAGCATAAATCAAGGTGCAGAACAGCAGGAATAATTTCACCACATGAATTCTTCAAGTGGGCAACATTGCATACATTCTTTATAAAGGTATGGTTGTACTAAGTCATTGTAAATGCATCATTGTAAAAATTGTATAAGTGTCTATCTACCAAGAGTTGAAGAGGAAGTGTCGGGATGTCTAGGATCATCATTAGGTGGTTGTGTCATAGTTGGGGTTATGGTATAGTGTGTATTCTTCTTCTACATCATTGTAAAGTGGACCATTTTCCCTAGTACGGGAGTCCATTTTTCTTTTATTCTTCTATAGGGTGGTAGAGTGGTGCTAGGTTAGTGCATGAAGTCACCAACAGGTTCAAGCCTGTGAAAACTTTAGGGTGATAGGGTGGTGCTAGGGTGAGTTGTAGCTCATTGGGTGTTGGGACATCTGTTCAGTTGACTATTGAAGAATCTCGGGCATTGGAGCATCCATCCAGTGGGAGCTGGAGAAGAATGCTTTTCTATATTCTAGGAAGTTGGAGCTTTATTTTCAATTAGAGTTGAATATTAAAGAATTTTTAGAAAAGCATTCAGGTGGTTTTTGTCTCGGAGAGGGTTTCCACCTTAAAAACTGTGTGCATTTGTGTTCATTTTGTTTACTGCTATCATTGTACAAACACTGGTAATAATTGAAGATTAACTAATGCTCTGAAAGATTAATAATAATACTAATTTAAAGGAATATTGATTCACCCCCCCTCTCAGTATTTCCAACAATATTTTGATTAAGGTCAGAATTGTGGACTTATAGGTTAGCTATTACAAAATTAAATTGATCCTATTTGGTTTTTTAAATCATGTAATGTTAGGTTGTTGGTCAAAAGTCTCCTCCATTAATTCATCTCCTCCAAAGGTTATCATCCTCAGCTTCAACAAATTCTTCTTCATAAAGAAACCTTCAAATAAAATGATAAAAGTCCTCAAATGATATACAATTTGGCCTCCATCAATCTCCTGCAAGTTGGATTCAATAAAAGGAATCCTGGCCTATTATATGATTGCATCTCTTCATACAATACATGATAACTTATTAATATGGTTCAAACACTATATGTACCCCATTGGGCACTTCACACTTCATTATCGGAGAATATCAGATTAGTACCACAGAGCTATCACAGAACTTAGGTTAAGTACAGACTTTGGAGATCACAAAAAGGAGCTTGGTGCTTTTACAAAGGTCATAGTTTGATGCCATTATAGGTCTGATGAAAATTATAGTATGAAATAAGGTTCGGTGAATTCACAGTAGTGTAGTAATTCGGTGACAGTGCAATGGTTTAGTATCTATGATCAGTATCTGTGTATACATTGATGCTATATGATACAGTGATGTTATATGAATATATTAATGCTATACGATGCTACCTCATCTCAATGCTACATGGAGTTAGTGCTATGTAAACTCATGCTACAAGAAATAGTTGTTGATGTTAGTGATATGATGCCCTCTCATGTTACTACCCTAATATTGGTAAAAGTAATGAGGAGGAGGTTTTGGTGCAAGCAAAGGAGATCTCGGTGTCTTGGATATCTTGGTGCTATCACAATGGAGGGATGACTTGACGGAGGAAACCTATAGTATAAAGGTCTTGGTCATACCATCTTGAAACTATTGAAGGAATATTTTTTACTGGGTTTTCCTGAAAGAGTGAGGTTTTTCCCTCACAACATTCCTACATCTTATGTCCTCTTCTATTTTTTTTTTCATTAGTCTTGATGATAAAATATAAAACACAAGAACACATAATAATAATTACAAGATAATATCATGATAAGAGAAACTAATTAACGTTGATTTATCTAACAACCCTCGAGTTTTTTTTTGGCCCAAATGTTACAAGTATAAACGATAATGTTCCTCATTTCTATGTAAGTCTGAAAATACATGATATGATTCTCCATAACACAATGTTAGACTCTGGAGCCTCTCATAACCTTATGCCTAAGTCATATATGGACCATTTAGGACTCCAAATTACCCGACCTTACAAATATTTGTTCTCCTTTGATTCCATAAAAGTAAAATTTCTAGGGCTGATAAAAGATTTTGTTGTCACCTTAGCTTAAATTCCCGCTAAGAGTGTAATGATGAATGTAGCGGTAACAAACATTCCAACCAGATTTGGCATGCTACTATCTCGGTCTTGGGAAACAATATTGGGAGGAACCTTGCAGATGGATATGTCTTATGCTTCAATCCCATTGTTTGGTGAATTGAAAAGACTATACAGAGAAGCTTGAATGGCTTACATGGTGAGTAGTAGAAGCTAGCTGGACAATCATATTATATATGCAGTAGATACAAAATTGGGGTCACATATTTTCTTCAATGACTACCTTTCGGAGGCAGAAATATCAACAGAGGATCAAATTAATGTGCAACAAGAACATATTTAGGATTCCTCAAATGAAATTTGGAAATTACATTTTGATGGCTCCACTTGTGAGAAGGGTTCTGGAGTAGGTATTTGGATTGTTATTGTAACGACCCAACTCGAATTATATGGAACCTAGAGATATTAGCATGCATATGAGACCTGCATATGATAGCTACATATGCATGTATCACGTGTACGGCACTAGTACTTGCACTAAGCACTCGGTGTAGAGTAAGGAGTGAATTATTGAAGTATTGAGTAACTCCCTAACTCACCATAATATAATGAAGACTAATACTTTGTTCAAAGAAAATTAAAAGCATTGACTTAGGCAAATAAATGATGATATTTTAATAAATCCAAGATATTTAATAAATAATAATATTTTAATAAATCTAAGATATTTAATAAATAATATTATTTTAATAAATCCAAGATATTTAATAAATAATAATATTTTAATAAATCTAAGATATTTAATAAATAATATTATTTTAATAAAACCAAGATATTTATTAAATAATAATATTTTAATCAATCTGAGATATTTATTAAAATATAATATGTTAAAGATATTTTTCAAAGATATTTATTAAAAGATCATATTCTAATAAATATCAGGAGTTTGTGTATAAAAGGAGAAGAGGGGTAAAATTGATGAGCATGGGTAGTGAAGGGGAAAACTGACCCGGATGCTGTCAGAGGAGTTCTAAACTACATGGGACATACACAATGAGTTCGAGAGTTCTAACAGAGTTATGGAATGCTCTAGATTGTTATTGGAGTTTTGGGCATGGGGCCCAGAATACTTGTCTTCTGGATCTGGGGACCGGAGAGGTTGACCTCAGATAGGCTGAGAGGAAAACAACGGTTTGGTAACGGAAGCTGGAGATATGGCGGATTAGGAACATCTTCAAACACGGTTCCAGGAAAGTATCAATTAGTCAATCGATATATATTCTGTTCAAAAATCCCACTCTAAATGGTGTAGTATGAATTATGTGAATGATTGTAAATTTTGAAAATTAAGGGCTTTACACTTATGTATTTTGAGATTGATGGTTAAATTCTGAAAGTTAAAAATTTAAGGTTCCTACACATGGTATCTGTGATATTGACCCTTGAGTTCATATAACATACTTGGTTAAAACACTTGTCCACATATGTATCAATATGTTCAATACAAATTTCTACCCATATAACAATTTCTACACATTCTAAAATAAGTCTGTAAATTTATTTTCACCTTGAATAGTCAAGTGTCGTCACTCTTTCATTTCAACCTCATTATTTTAGGTTGATATGTAAAATTATAGATAAAATATCTATAACATAAATCATCTTTCTTTTATATCTCTATGTCATGGTTACTTTACAGGTTTAGGCCACAGAGATGATCCATATAGTTTTGTCCCTTCCATTATGTACCTTGATGTGTTACGGAGAATGTGGTCTTTATGCACAAACTTTCGACCCTCTAACCACAGACTTCGATCCTTCTAGCACACTTATCCACTGATTCTGATCTTAATTGCACAGATAATATGTCATAAGATTTGGACCTTTCCCAGGAATCAAAACACAAAATATTATGTCACTTTGATCTGCCTTGAATTCGTATGCCCAGAATTTATCATTTGCAATATTCTTAGTGCCAACATAATGCCTTTGACCTTGATACTTTCCAAATAGATAATTTGAATTCTATGGATGGTTCAGACCTCCTGTCACAGAAGTAAATTCAGATACCTTCAAGTCATAAATTTTCTTTTCAAGGGGATATATCAGACTTCCTTACTTTGTCATCAAAATCAGTTACAAGGTGTCGGCCTTTTATCAACAATTAAATCAAATTTTATAGTGATGACAGCTTGGATTTCAGAGATATGGTACAATATGATGCCATAGTGAATTATGATATCATTTAAGCCACAGTAAGTTTGAATGCGAAAAAAAAAAAAATGATTATCCTCTTGTAGCTTGCGTTATTAATGATATAGTAGACTTCATGTGGCCTGCAATTTCCTGTAGCTCTCTTCAAGTCCTTCTTTGCTATCGATGACAATCTCCAATCCTCAGCTTTCTTCAATAGAGTGTCGGGGCTGATCTGGGTTTTCATTATTTGTTGTTGTATGTGGTTGGAATCTCGTCTCTCCTCGATTATATTGGGGGGAGATTGTTATAAGGGTCTGCACTGTTTCCGGCTTTAGGCCCCATAGAGAAGCCGGCACGAGGCACCTCGATCTCGTGACCAACTGTTTTGATTTTATTTTTGTGTTTGTTTTGGTATTTTCTTTTTGCTCTGGTTTATCCGCGCAATCAAGGTGGAGGAGGATTCGATTTGGAGCCTAGAGCAAAATAAATTGTTCGAAAATGCACTGGCGAAGTTTGACAAGGACACGCCAGATCGATGGGAGAACGTGACCACTTGCATGACGGGAAAACACCGACCGAGGTGAGGAGGAGGCATTACGAGCTTCTTGTTGAGGATGTGACTGTGATTGAGTCCGGTCGGGTTGCTCTGCCTGCTTATTTTGAAAATTCGTATACACCGCTCGAATTGATGTCAGATCAGTTGGGTGATTTCACAAAACAGCAGACAGTTTCTATGAAGGGTCCCTCGGCCAAAGCATCCGAACAGGAGCACAAAATGATGGTGCCCTGGTGAAATGGCACTTGAAGCTCGACTCATGGCTCTTTCAAGTGTATTCTGCATTGATTTTTCATATTCCAGACGCATATGTAGCTCTTCAACCTTTTCGACCGCGAATGATAGCTAGGCATAGCCTAGCTGCTCAACCGATTCCCAGTTTCACTCGACATATTAACATTACCCTTCCATAAAGCCGGCGAAGGGCCTCTCTCCTAAAGATGTTCGAACGCTCTGTCCCCTTTAACATTCTCTTCTACAATATCCATCGAACTAGACCTCATGTCCTTCAAATACGATCCATGACAGAACAAGCTCTCAAAACTTGTATTCTTCGCTTTTCGGCCCCTTCCTCACACCGCGTACTAAGCACGGCAAAGAACAGATACCCCGAGCGGGTATCTCCGGGGCATAGTTAACGCTCAAGGCTGTGAATGCGAGCCTGCCTCTATCGAAAAATTCCAGCAATATCACCAACAATTCCAGCTGTATTGTATTTCAGCTCGCAGATAGGAAGCTCTCTTTGAAAAAGCTTCTCTTATTACTGCGTCATTCACCTCATCATATGACTTTTCCAGACCCATTCGACCTGTTTGGTCCTCATCTGGTATCTCAATATCAGTTTCCTCAACTGCTTGTTTCTTTCAGAAGTTCATCCTCTTGCTCATTTAATCCGCCATTATATTTAGTTTCCAATTTTTGTTTCAAAAGTTCTGAACTTCTGAATCTTTTTTCTAATTTTGATTCCTCAGCTTCAGTTTCATTTGCTGTTAGATTCTCAGAAGCATCCTCGTCCTCCGAACCATCGAAGTTCTCTTGTAAAAGCTTCTTAATCAATTGCTTGTATGCATCCAACGTGAAAGTTTCCAGTCCCAGATCATCTTCCAAGAGTCGGCGAACACCTTCAAAGGTCAAAGAATCGGATTGTTTATTGAAGTAGGATGACCGAGAGCGCACTGCTTCAATGATGACCGCCTCCATATGAGAATCCTCACTAGCCATGGCTTTCTCTTCGCTATTTACTGCTTGCAATGCCCACTCCAACTGTTCTGTCCTCCAGCCTCTTTCGCTCGTCCAATATTGAATTGCATGAAAGGGGCTCCTTTTATTCGCATTTCAGTTCCACCAAAATGAATGCGGATAGCCCGAGACCAAAGCTTGGGAGGCGAGAATTGAATGAAAAGGAATTGAGTGTCCAGGACGCCACCTGACAGACCACCACCGTCACTTCATCCAAGACGTGGTCATCTCCTCCGACCAACTTGGGTAGAAACTGATGTGGTGACTCATGGTAAACCGACTCCATCCTTGAAGTTGACTGGTAGGGGATACAATTAGATATTTAGAATTTTTAGAATTTACTATATATTCAATAATCTTCCTTGTTAACTCCCCTAATGCTACAAAGTTAACAAAATTATAGTCCTTATAATGTAAAGAGTAAGTGAAATATTTTATTTAAAAGTCGATGAGTGTTACTTAAAACTTTAGGTATTATTGTGAAGGTGGATATATTCATTAATATTGTTTGTATTAGGAAGGTGGGTATCTCTATTAATAATTTTAAGAGATTTGTGTTATAAAAAAAATAAAAAAAATAAATTAATTAAATTTATAATAATAAAAAAATAATAATAAGTCTCAACATATATATATTGAATATTTCAAAACTTTAGTTAAAATTTATTAATTAAAGAAGAAGAAGAAGAAGAAGGAGGTGAAATATATGTCACAGCTCTAAGGACTGATGATCTCGTCATAAGGATGGACTGGTTAGGAATTCATCAAGCTTAGTGGGACTACATCTTCATCATGTCCAATATATTATCCAGATCAATGTGGAAAATTGAACTGATGACTTCACATCAAGGAATAGCCCTATCAAACTAGGAAAACATCACATATTACCAAGGTGCCAGGTCTTGAACCCTAGAATTATAATCAATCCGAAGAATTCTATTCCTCATTTGTTGCTTTGTTATCCATAACTTTGAGTTTTATGTAATTGAATCTTTTAGAACCTTATGTAGCAGAGGAAGTGATCAGTTCATTGCAATTAGGAAATTGCTTTGGGGAAGTTTGTAAACTAACAGAAAAGGGGAAGATCAAGTTATTAGGGACTTTAATGTATTTATTAATAGATTTATTAATAAATAAAGTGAAGGGAATCCTATGGTATATTCCAGTTAGTGAATATACGCTCAATGACTCTCCATTATATAAATAAACCTTATTTCGGTAAAATATATGTGTAAACAAATGATGGTTGAGTGATTAAAAATAATTTCAAGGAGATTCATTTGAGGGTTCACAGAGGTGGAATCTAGGAAATTAAGAATATGGCTTAGGAGCTAAACCTTTACAAGGGTTATGAGGCAGATTAACAAAGCCCTACTTAGTGCAAGCATTGTTTGTCAAAAAGAAACATTCTAATAATGATTTAGTTAATGTCTTTTGATTGTATGGTATAACTTAAGAGAGGGTATTGGAAGATAATATTTACTTGATGAAATGAAGTCACCTTCATTCAAGTGACATATTACCCACCAAAATTTAGTAACCCGTAGGAAAAATTTTTCACGTCTATAGACAACCAACCAGCCAGTAGCCCTCTATGATGAGCTCATAACATTATGACACTATATAAGATGATTCATGGTAATTAATTAGATATATATAAGGACTAGTTGGCGGAATTGCTCCAAAGAAATTAACTCTTGAAGAAAGGAAGAGTGGTAATAAGAGCATGACTATGGACATTATGGCAAGACCATTAGAAATGGAGCTACAACCACACCAAAAGAGTAAGCTAGTTTGAGGTAAATTAATGGATAAAAGAAGACACTAACTATTCAAAAAATATTGGGAGAAATCATGAGTAACCAACTTGAGAGGACAAGTATAGTTCACTAAAGGTACACATCAAAACAAAAACAAAATGGATGAAACATATGATAAGACGGTGAGAAACCACCCATAAGGTAGCAACCACACTATTAGAACAAGACGATATAGTTACCAAGAGAGTACAACATAAAATTTCAAAGTTTGATCTCCATTGTTACCCTATTATAATCAATATAGTACCTAGGGAGGACGAGAAAAGAACGAAATGACAAACTTCTGATGATGATAATAAATGTTAGTTATCATAATCAATTTAGAATGTTGAGATCAACAGAATAGCACCAAAGGTGAGTGAGTGAAAGTTTCACAAAGCAACATAAGAAGTCAATGACATTTGATTAAAGAGTAAATCTATCATAAAATTGATCAACTAGAGGATAATTTATGTGCATGGCAACATCTATAATAGTTTCTCCCTATAATGGGAGAGTCGCATTATAAAATTTTCTTTAAGTGACTACCTATATCCATGGATTATGGACATCCTGGAGAATGATTTGGGAATTCTATCCCGTGATGCCTTAAAACCTAAAATAATAAGTAGATTACATTTGATATCCGCGTTACTGAATTTATTTATAGGGTCTTACCCAAGTTGGGAAATAGTAACGACATTTCCAAGTGTAATAATTTATGCATTAAGAGAAGAAAAGAAAACCATGATGACTTTAGGTGAGAAAACAAAGTCAATTTGATAATATGTTCCTTTTCAAATTGAAGTAAACATGGAATATTAGGAATATCTGGTATAAAAAAGTGAAGGGATGTTTTCCATCAAGAAGAATTGTCTTAAGGATATGAGAAACATGATTGGTAAGGGACAAAGCAATGACTTATAAGGAGTTGTGAACACTCCTAATTTGTTAAGAATAACAAGTGACAAATTTGGAAAATGTTTAAAAATAAAAATTAAATATAATAATTGTACACCATAAGAAAAGAAGATACATTTGGTGATGAGATGAGGCCTAAGGACTAATAAGAAAATGATTGATGTGAAGAAAAGAAGAGAATATACCAGTGATGTATTATGTGTTTAGATTAAATGAGTCAAGATAATGGAAATGAAACAATGGTTTAAGGAATGATAGTAAAGTTAGTAATATCCTAGCTAGAGTTAAGAATCTAAATGGTGAAACTTGCAAGTAAAGAGACTATATCAAAACTATAAAATACTGATAATATGACTATGCATATCTTGTAAATTGTGAATTTCTTATTAAATGAGGAAATTATATGTTTGTCAACAATTGAGATCTTGTTGAAAACATGACACTCTTAGTAAACCAAGTATAATTCAAAGTGAGTAATGCATTTTCAAGCCGTAAAAAATTCCTTCAATGAAAATAAATGGCTCACTAAGGGATATTTAGAGTAGTCAATTAACTCTTCCTCTATCTCCAACATAACCCTAATGATTAGCCTTGCAAGACCCTACTCCTTGGCTTCTAGATTTTAGGTTGAAGATGAGCTGAAATAACATGATAAAGAAGTTAATGTTATTATTATCTCTTAGGATCTAGATTATAGATCAAAGATAATTAGACTTAAAAGACAAATAAATAACAAGAATTAAAAAATTGGTTGGATCCATTTGTAGTTTTGTGTTTCAGAGTTCTTTATCAACCTGTACCAAGAAATTAGATCATGCTTCGACTAAACAGTGAGTGTTTTGTGCTCTTGTTTCAATTCATTTCGTTTCTGTATATATGCAAAGGTTGGAGCATCTCTCCATTTATATTTAGAGCCTCAACCTATGAATTTTATCAAGTTAATCAGTTAATAGAGTATAGAAAATGGTGACTACATCCTTATTTGTATATCCGTGTTCGATTATTCTATATGAAAATTATAACTGTGGGTTATATTTATAAGCCTTTAAACTTATTTTGTATAATCTTACCATGTTTTGGATGGATACTTAAGACTGTCATTTTGTACTATAACATGTGAGAATATATTAATTGCTTAAACATTGCTGGTACATGGATACCAATATGAAGAAAGTTTTGCTTAAACACTGTTGGTATAGGGATACTAAAATAAATTATGAATTATGTTATAGATATAGTATCTATAATTTTACATATCAACCTAAAATAATGAGGTTGAAATGAAAGAGTGACGACACTTGACTATTCAGGGTGAAAATGAATTTACAGACCTATTTTAGAATGTGTAGAAATTTTTATATGGGTAGCAATTTGTTTTGAACATATTGATATATATGTGGACAAGTGTTTTAACCAAGTATGTTATATTAACTCAAGGATCAATATCACAGATAGCAACATATTTGGAATGTGTAGAAATTGTTATATGGGTAACAATTTGTTTTGAACATATTGATACATATGTTATAATTTGTGGACAATTGTTTTAAATTACAGATAATATCGTTACCAAACCGACCGCGTGATGAAAAAACTCCAAGAACAATTGAGATGCACTGAGATTCCCTGATAGGGTGTTGACCCTGGTCCTACTAGGAGGGGTGGAGCTGTTGCCCACCATTTATCCTCCAATACTTGGAGTCATGGGAGAACTGTGTGAGTCACGCTCCCCTAGACGTATGATGATGACTGTTGGATGCCTACAAATAAATCAGGTCGACGTAATTGACACTGCTACCCTTAAGGACTATGGATGGATCAGTGAAACTGATGCCATGGCATATTCCTATAGAGGATGGATAGGATGGGAGCGGAAGATATTAGGAAGGATAGGATGATTCTAGAATAGCTTGGGGACACTGTTGGGGCAAAACGTAACTACTAAATTGGTAACCCAATAAATGATCAAAACATAAATGTTAAAATTGTTCACACACATTAAACGAAAATTCATCTATGATACACCAACCTTATATGATTATACTAATCATTGATATAATTAATGATATACGACATAAAACTTAACTTAGAGACGAAGTTTTCCGAAGGGGGGGTGTATGTAACGACCCAACTCGAATTATATGGAACCTAGAGATATTAGCATGCATATGAGACCTGCATATGATAGCTACATATGCATGTATCACGTGTACGACACTAGTACTTGCATTAAGCAATTATGAAAAGAAACTCAGTGTAGAGTAAGGAGTGAATTATTGAAGTATTGAGTAACTCCCTAACTCACCATAATATAATGAAGACTAATACTTTGTTCAAAGAAAATTAAAAGCATTGACTTAGGCAAATAAATTATGATATTTTAATAAATCCAAGATATTTAATAAATAATATTATTTTAATAAATCCAAGATATTTAATAAATAATAATATTTTAATAAATCCAAGATATTTAATAAATAATAATATTTTAATAAATCTAAGATATTTAATAAATAATATTATTTTAATAAAACCAAGATATTTATTAAATAATAATATTTTGATAAATCTGAGATATTTATTAAAATATAATATTTTTAAGATATTTTTCAAAGATATTTATTAAAAGATCATATTCTAATAAATATAAGGAATGGAGTTTGTGTATAAAAGGAGAAGAGGGGTAAACTTGATGAGCGTGGGTAGTGAAGGGGAAAACTGACTCGGATGCTGTCAGAGGAGTTCTAAACTGCATGGGACATACGCGGTGAGTTCGAGAGTTCTAACAGAGTTATGGAATGCTCTCGATTATTATTGGAGTTTTGGGCACGAGGGCCAAAAGACTTGTCTTCTGGATCTGGGGACCGGAGAGGTTGACTTGAGATAGGCTAGGAGGAAAACGACGGTTTGGTAATCGAAGTTGGAGTTATGGCAGATTAGGAACATTTTCAAACATGGTTCCAGGAAAGTATCAATTAGTCAATCGATATATATTATGTTAAAAAATCCCACTCTGAATGATGTAGTATGAATTTTGTGAATGATTGTAAATTTTGAAAATTAAGGGCTTTACACTTATGTATTTTGAGACTGATTGTTGAATTCTGAAAGTTAAAATTTAAGGTTCTTACAGTTATGTCGGATTTTTCAAGTCAATTACATTCATTCAAATTGTATTTTGATTGTAAAAACAATGTGGCAGAGTATGAAGCTTTTATTTTGGGATAAATTTGTCGAGGGAACAAAAATCCAAGAAGATTCATGTTTTTTAAGATTCAGAGCTTATTGTAAATTTGGTCAAAAGTACTTTCCAATCCAGACATCCAATAATGAGAGCATACCAAAATGAGGTATGGGATCTATTTTCTAATTTTTTCACAAAGCATGAAATTTCATTGATTCCTAGAGAGGAAAATGAAGTTGCAGATTCTCTTGCAACTACTTCCATTGCTTTCAAAATCTCTATTTATCCTGAAGAAAAATATGAGATAGATGTTAGACACTAGCCTTCAATTCGAGATAATACAAAGCATTGGCAGGTTTTTGAAGATGATCAACAAATCAAAATATTTCTAGAAAGAATATATGAATTCCTTAGCACTCCAATAGAGAAGCATGAAGATGAAACTACATAAAAAAAATTTGAAGCAACAATATTTTTGAATCTTGTGGTTGGAAAAGAAATTATTCATTCAAGTAACAATCTAATTCCTAGAGGTTTGGCTACATTAGAAAGAATGATTAATTCTAATGATCTAGAAGTTAGGCCAAGAATTCTGCCAAGTGATGGTGATATGGAAGATTATAACTTGGGAACTGAAAATGACCCAAAAATAGTCAAATTCTCTAACATTTTGAAGGAGGAACAAAAACCAAAATATGCAGAATTATTAATAGAGTTTGTTGATATTTTTTCTTGGAGGTACGAATATTTGAAGATTTATGATCAGTCCATCATACATCATACTATACCACTTAAGGAGGATGAGAAACCATTTAAACAAAATATAAGGAGAATCAATCTAAAGTTACTACCATTGATTGATAAGGAAGGTAAGAGATTGCTTGCTACAAAAATCATCATCCCACTCAGATTTTCCAATTGGGTAGAAAATATGGTGCCAGTGAGAAGGAAAACTGGGGAAATTCATGTGTGTGTGGATTTTATAAATTTAAACAAAGTCTCACTGAAAGATAACTATACTTTTCCAAAAATGGATCACATTCTTCAAAAGGTGGTTGGTGCAGAAATAATTTCCATGTTTGATGGGTTTTCAGGATACAATCAGATCCTGGTTGACCCAAAAGATCGGGAGAAGAAAACCTTCACCACACTATGGGGTACATTTATGTATTCTAAGATCCCATTCAGACTTATGAATGTCAAAGCTACTTTGTAGTGTGAAATGGACAACGCTTTTTCTGATGAAAATGATAAATTCATGGTTATCTATCTAGATGACATTACGGTCTTCTCAAAATCTGAATCTACCCATCTGAAACATTTAAGGACAGGCTTTAGTAAGTGTAGGAAGTTTGTATTTTCTCTAAATTCAAAAAAGTCCCATTTCTCCATGAAAGAAGGCAAGTTGTTGGGACACATAGTTTCAAAAGACAATATTTAAATAGACCCCAGCAAAGTAACAACAATCCAAAAGATCGAGCAACCAAAAAGAAATAAGGAAGTGCAATCTCTCTTAGGTAAAGTAAATTTTCCACGGCGTTTCATTCAAAATTTTGCAGAAATTTTAAAGGTAATAACAGGCATGATTAAGAAAGGGATCGAAATTAAATGGAATGACCAAGAGAAGAATTATTTTAATGATATCAAGAAATATTTAAGCCAAGAACCTTTACTCACTAGTCCATATTTTTCAAAAGAGTTTATGATTTTCTCTTCCGCCTTTGAACATACTATCTCAATTTTATTGCTTCAGAAAAATGAGGTGGGGTAAGAAAAACCCATATCCTTTTTCAGTAGGTCATTTAGGGATGTTGAACTAAAGTACAACATTCTAGACAAACATGCATATGCATTAATCAAAGAACTAAAATATTTTAGAGTTTTTATTCTCCTTTCTCATGTGACTGTGTATGTGCCAGATGCTGCAATTAAAAGTATTTTAGTACAGCTGGATAGTGATGGAAGAAGAGGGATGTGGAGTGCTAAGATATTGGAGTTTGACTTGAAGCCTACCAGGTTAATTAAAAGTCAAGGTCTAGCTAGACTAACGACTGAAACCAATCTTGATGTTTTTGGTATAAATTCTATTTTTGAATTATCAGATATGCCAAATGAAGAATCAGTGGTTAAAGAAGAAGATCACTTTAAGGAAATATCATGGTATGCTGATGTTGTTTACATTCTGCAGAACCTACAAGTGCCACCCAGAATAGATAAAAAAAATAGCAGGAATATTAATTAAATTTGTATCTGGTTTTAATTAAGGGGGAGTGTTTTAGAATCTAATTCCAAGCAGTTGTTAGGTGTCGAAGTTGTCCATCCAAGTGTCCCAGTTCAGTTTTACTTAGTCTAGTTTTAGTTCAGTCCCACTGCAGTCATTTAATGTTGATGTATCTAATGTAATATTATTTAATTTATTCATAATATTGAGAAGATTAATCCTCCACTTCTTTTTTGCTTTCAATTCTTTTCAAAAACAAAAAAATGGGTATACGACATTCCAAACATTGTGAAAAGCGAGTGAAATTTCATTACCCAACGTGCATTTAGATGTGTTTGTATACCATCACCTTTGTCTAAAATATTTTTGTTGATTGCTAAACTTATTACTCCCCTCGGTCGAATGATGGCATTAAAAGCATTGTTCTTACACTCAAGTTTGGCTAAAGTAAGGTTAGGTCCAACATATGAAATTTAAAATGAAAAAACCTCCTTTGTCTTATATATATAGGAGTCCATGGAAGTGTTGCTACTCTTAGACTTTCATAACCTACAAGGTTGACACCACAAAAATTGGAAGAAAAAAGAGCAAAAGGGCTTTGCTACAGTTGCAATAGCAAATACATGATTAACATTTATTTTGTTCTCATCATGAGTTTCCAGTACTACCTTTTCGCCATTACGAATCATTTCTTGTATCAACTTTGTCAAACCTTCCTTCAAACCCTCCATGTCTTCTTTTATATCATTCTTCATGTCTTCCATGTTAGCTTCCATGTCATCCATCTTAGCTTCCATGCGATCCATATTAGCTTCCACGCCTTTCTTTAAACCATCCATATTAGCTTCCACGCATTTCTTCAAACCATCCATATTGGCTTCCACTCCTTTCTTCAAAAATTCCATTTCATTTTTTATTGCTCTTTGCGAGAGTGAAATTTGATGAACTTGCTCTTGTAATTTTGGTATATCATGTTGCACTTCTTCCTCTTCATGAGTCATAGTAGAGCCTTTAGAGGAATTAATGGGTGTTGAGTTCCTTTTAGGGGGAATTTTAACCCAATACTTATATCTATGCTTCAATATTCCCTTGGAATCACTTCAAACTTATTTTTCAAACAAGACTTATGCAATTTGAAAAAAAAATACACATTTTTCTTGCTTCTGATGAGCTTGATATTGAAATTGATGTATCCATGTAATCTTAAATCCATAGGATTTAAGCTTTGCTCCTGTAATATCCCTCTGAGTCTTCTTTCCAATTCCATAGGTTTGACTTGATTTGGATTCTTCAAGGCAAAGTTATTACCAATTTCCCACAATGACCTAATTATGGACTCATTTAGTAGAGCGATCTTGTACGGTGTGTCATGTTCATTGTTTCCCTCTTCAGGTCTCAAATTGATATAAAGAAAACTACATTCCATGTACTTTCAGAATTTTTTTACAAAATTCCAATCCGATTCTTAGAGAGAGAGTTATGACGATTTTGCCAAGGTCACCTCTTTGAGATGAAATTCGGAAGCCCGCAAAAACCCTAACTTCCACAGATCCTATCTCCGAAAATATTGTGAACCAAGATCTGAAATTTTTACACGAATTTCCTAAGTGTTTCTTCGCAAATGTTTTTTTTTTCAACAACTGAACCTTCATAGAAAAATAGTTATAGCGAAAATTCCACGATGACCTGTTTGAAGCAGTGAAACCCTAGAATCCAAAGCTCTGATACCAAATGTTATGAAACCAGCTCCAAAAATAGAAGAAAAGAGAGATCAATGCCTTATAAATCATCCACTTTGAGGTGGAAACCTCCTTTCCATTACATAAATGAACAATTCTTGGATGATTCAAATGACAAAACCTTCTTTCTATATGTAGGATTCCATGAGATCACAATATAATCCTAGCCAACCTAACAATAATAATATAAAGGCCAACAATACCAATAGTGGGGTTCTATGGGGCACAGTAATAACAATATGGGGACTACAGGGGTACAAATATAACAATAAGGTGGCTACACTACAACAATAAGGGACTGCACTAGTAATATAGGGACCTAACACATTGCAACTATCCTCCTTTGCATAAGCACGAATCCATGGCATTGTAATAGTTGGATCAAGAGTATGGCATTGTAGTTGCACAGAGGCATAACATCCATAACGATTCTTGTTACATGGAATAATTTGAATGATTGAATGAAATGAAGAGTTTACGTGGTCATTCCATTTAAATATATTAGATTGAAATTTCTCGAAAATCAAAATTTCAAAAAATAACTGATAAACATTAAATTCTAACCTTCCAGCTGTTAAAATTTTGAAGTCCAATTCCAAAATAGACTCTTTTTTATGAACTATAAACGTATATCATTGAAATAATTTACTAAACCAGAGTCACAAAAGACGCAGATCTTTAAACATAGATATCAAGTATAATGTACGACTTGTAATGATATTACAACATAAAAGAGGATATGCTCTCTGCATTGTAGCTAGTTCCTGTGTTATTCAATGAAGTTTCTAAAAAGAAATTGTCTTTCAATTCATTTTCAAAAATAATTTCATATTCATCTCATTTTCTCGATTCAAGTGTCAAGGTTGACCACTAATTCAGTATCTCTATTGTGAACAATTTTGTGCAGGTGTTTGGCTCGCTCCCTATGCAGCCATGGGGTGTCACTGACAAACCAATATTATATCACGTGCATTCATATTGGGGTAAAAAAAATTAAAATAACCCAAAACATTATATTGGCTATATAACTAAGGGTTAGTTGGTTTTTTTATTAGTATATAGGAAATACAAAATTTTTAATGTATTGTTTTTTTATTGTTTGGGCCAAGCGGGCTTGTTTTGCGGGTTTGGCAAGGGAGAGCATGCACATGAGGGGTAATTTTCTGCACATTTCATTCGTATGAGGGATTCACATTGCATCAAGCTAGGGTTCACAACATTCCTTGTCCAATTTCTTCAGGTACCATAAACAAAGATGTATAGCCTTATATATGAACAAGGCTCTCAATTAGCTTCATTTCCATATTCTTCAACCAACTTCCACCCAAAGAATCACTTCCTTTTTTACAATTCTGCAGGTCATATATTTTATGTTACAGTGGCACTTTAGAGTCAATGTAAGGATATTGAAAGGAAATATATCCTTATGAAGTTATACTACTAAATGGACCTCTGAAAATATCTTGAAACTACTTGAAATTATACCTCATAAATTCTAAAACATACTTGGATGAGGCTTCATGAATGAATACTATGGATGTCTTCTATGCTAATGCTCTGAACTGGATTTCTTGAAAGGTACTCTCCACGGACTCTATAGAGCATGAGAAATATCATTAGTTCAAATTTCCTAATCAAGGCCAGTTTAAATGCATCTACTTGGGTCTCTTTCATGCAGGCTTACACTGAATCTCAACTAAATGAGTGCTATGAAGAGTATGCAGCGTTGAATGTGTGTCAAATTGATCCCAATACATTTGATATTCATTTTATTGATGCCTAAAATGTCGAAGAAGCGAATAGTGTATCATATAGTTGTAAAGTAAGTTGTATCATATAGTTCTAAAGCGAATTAATGTATCCTGCTACTGCAAGTTGCTACTAAATTGCCTTAATGCTGAAAAGTAACCTGTTATGCCACATATTATTCTTTGCTTTCAATGTGACTCCTCATGTGCTTTGATGCTACTAAATAAGTGTATGCAATTGAGGAGTAGAATGTGTTTGCATGGAATATTGTCTTTGAAGGCAATACATCATACCTCATATTTTGTTGAAAAACTTGTTGTTGTAAAGAATTATCTTGTTTTAAATCCATCCTAGGCTTCATCATTAGATCCTGTTGCAAAAATTGATCATTCTTTGCAAGTTTTGGAGTTATAACCTTTCTACTTAGATACCTTATGACCTTGTCATTCTTAATCCTGGCAGTTATGTGTAAATATAGAGTGCCAAACATATATTTCGTGATATCTATGTATATGCAATATATTTCTCTAGAAACAAGAGCCTTCCTATCAGAATTTCACCAGATATGTAACCTAGGTTTCAAATGTCAATGCTTGCAAAGAAGTGTTAATCCTATATTCTTTTTGCGCTCAGACATGAACATTTCTATTGAGATGTGTCGCAAGGGATTTTGTTTCATTGAATGCATATAAAGAGGAAAAAGTTGGTATTCAAGCCAATGCTACCTCCAATGTTTGTGAAAATTTCATCCTGAGCTTGTTGTGATCTCACTTATAACACTATGCCCTGATTCACATCTACCCATAAAGTTTGTTTAGTAGAAAATGACAAATTTAATAACTAGGCCAAGAGCACCAAACAAATGAGTTATTTCCACATTCAACACCAAGCGATCACTAGCATCTATGAGAGTTTTCACACCATCGAGAACACCCATCAATAATTCTAATTCCCTGATATATTTTTGCAAACATAGGATTGTAAGCGGACTCCATCTCTTTCATTTTGTCATCAAATTCATCAACCTCAGCTAGTTGATTATTATCCAACCACTGGATTGCCTGCTTAATTGCATCTCCAATCCTTTGTTTGTCAGATGAATCCAACTTGGCCACAATTTTCTCAGCCTTGATTGTGTTACTCATGTTTTAGGCATAGTTATCTAACATTTTTTTTTTGGATTCTACATTCAACTTCAGCTCCTCATCCTCGGCACTTGTGGTGAATTCCTAACATCTATAGAGTCCTTGGGCTATGGCATACAGTTGACACCTGCTCAACCTTTCTCCATCTCGATGCTTGAAGTATGACACGTGAAAACTCGGGCTCTCTTATTGGTACAAATATCCATTAATCAGTTTGTCATTTGTGAGATCAATATTTGGAGACCCTTTAACTCGATCGATGTTTGCACATGCTGAGGCATCATGTTATTATGTTAGGGATATAAATATAAAGGCTTATCAAAAATGTTAATGAAAAAATGAATACCTACAATATCTAGTGAAAGTAGGGGTTTTTTAAATTGGGAAAATGTATTGGGTGAGTATTGGTAGGGGGTTAAATAGAGTGATTTTTAGAAGTATTTTCCAATATGTAGTCAAATTAAGGGTATTGTTTAGTATGCCACGAACGCACGTGCTATGTCATAGGTTAATTGAGTGACGCCCCTGTGTATGAAGCAAAGTGATGTGTTGCTCTTCGTTATATTTTTATTTGATTATTCAGTGATATTTCATGTGTGGATATTTTTTTTATTAGGGTTTTAATCACCCAAATATGGTGTGAGTTGTTTAGTTTCATTATTAAGAACTTACATTTACACTCTTTGTATATTTCGGTTAGCCTAAATGCATTATATTTTTTCTTCTATTACAAAATTAACTAAAACAAAATTATTATATGTTTTATCTTATGCATTATATTGCATTTCACATCATTTATATCATTTTATTCCTTAAATAAAATAATTTACAATACATTTTATTAGCAGTGTGTTGCAATTTTTATAAATAAATTGTAAATTAAATCTATTTGTATAAATAAATTTTTTTAAATATTTGTATGACTTTTTTTAATTATTAAATATTACATATGTGTATATTATTGTTTATTTAATAAATTTAAATGCTGATTTATAATTATTTATTTTTAAACATTTTTTGTTAAGAAAATGTAAAACCATGGAGCATAGAGTTGTTCTTCTTAATATTATGAATTAGTTAAATAAGATTATGTAATAATCCTATGTCTCTATGTAAATATCTTTTATTTTGTTAGAATGAACTATTTTAGTTGTAGTGGTTAGGAAACCATGAAAGATAATGATGTAATAAATGAATGTATTAATGAAAAGGAAAATTCAATATTACTTGGGAAAGAAACACTAGAGTCAAAGAGATTAATGCCAAGATCCAAAAAATGAGGTTGACGGATAAGATTAAGACAATATTCCCTTAAATCACTCCTAAAAATCCTTGGTAGATGATTAGTAAGCTTTAATACCATGGGAGAAAAAATCTATTAAATCACTGAGTTGCAGAAAAACAGTGAGAAAAGGGTGGGATAAAGCACCGCAAGAGATAAAGGTTGTTTTTAAAGGAAAGAAAAGCCTAAAAGCGCTGCTACAGAAAATCAGCTAGGGATGGAAGGCATAAATATACCTCATAAGGAATGAGATGGGTTGGTTTCTCATTCTGGGAGGAAAATTAAAATCTTGCTTGGGGGAACTCAAGAATGAGTTCATGGTTTGGCTGATAGTGTTTCTTCCTAGAAGAATTTTCAACAATATACAACAGAGCTAAGGGGATTCTAGTGATTTCATTTGAGTTATGGTTATGGTTTTCAATTAAATATATTTATGATAGACCTTGCTGATTATAATATGATTATATTCAAGATAGGTTGTGATGGTTATAACGTGGCTGATTTTATAATAAATTCTATTTTTGAACATGTAGATATAATTTTTTTATATAGATTGAGATTAGAAGTAAATTTCATGATTTTTAGTTTGGGTGTGAATATCTGTTGATAACATTGAGAACAAAATATGTGTAAAGGAAATTATTTATAATGGTTATATCTATGTTATACTAAATTGTTGAATAATATCAGTTTATAATGTTATGTACTTTATGAATCATTGGTTATCGACTGATATGTAATCTGAATTATATTATCTGTTGAGAAATCATGAATTTACTCTATTAAGTATGGATTGACTTATGAAATATGTGGTAGCAGAGAATTAATAGGACTTAGAGATTCAATTAAGGGTAATCAACATACGAAAATAGACATTTATTATAGACTAGTTGAATGTTGTGTATTACTAAGATCTAAAGAAGGAAAAAGAAATATATGATTAAAAATAAGTATGTGTGTCTCTAAATAGGGAAAGAACATAAGGTTAATGAGAAAAGTCGCACTAAATTATGTCATTGAGACAAAGCGTAATATGTTGAAAGAAATTACCGAAGTTGAAAATTTTTGATTTAGAGTTAGGAGTCTATTATTAAACAAAGACATAATTATAACTTAGGTAGTTCAATGAGTGCTAACACATCCACAAATCAAAGAAAATTATATCAATTAATCGCATAATGGAATCCACAAGCCAAAGATATAAAATTTAAGAAGAAGAAAAAGGTTGATTTAATGTATGGGTATTTACCCAATTGCATACTCAGTGAATAAATAGGAAAAGATGCAAAATCAAACCACCGAATGTATTCCAAAATTTATTTTGTTTTCTAGCTCGCCAAAACAGAATACTATGCTCCTTTGAAAAAAATGAATAAAATGGAGAAGGGCATAGGAAGGAACCCGGACCGCGGTAGAAAATCACTGTTAGAGGCCAAATAGGCATTTTGAAAATGGGTGAGACAAAGTCTTAATTTTTATGGTTAATACTAACACACGGTATAGGAAAAATTAGGCAATTATTTTTTCAACAAAGGTGCATACGAGAATAGGTAATTCAAGTAATAAATTCTCATAGTATATATATATATATATATATATCAATGCATTGAATGTTCCTAGAAACAGTAACCATCGGATAATATGCTTGAAACCCCATAAATAAGGTAAAGGTAAATACAATGGAACAAGAGTAATTCAATATTTCCTACAGACCCAATTGGGTATACAATGAAAATAAATAATAACCATAAACGCAATCAAGGAACTACTTTCCAATACGGAAATGAACTATATCAATATGAAGGTAAAGTAACCAAGAAAAAAAGTTATAATATATATATATATATATATATATATATATATATATATATATATATATATATATATATATATATATATATATATATATATATATATATATATATATATATATATATATATATATATATATATATATATATATATATAAACTCTTTGATGTAATAATATATCCACAACATAATAGTGAAATAAGCCTTCAGGTGGTTAAAAGAAAACAAGGAACACAGTTCACATAAAGAGTAGAGCCTTATACAGCTCTGGTGACGTAATTGAAACATAATCATACTTCAAGAAGACATAGTTAAATTCAAAATCTCATAAAAAAGTTACTAATTACAATTCAAAGCTTGTAAGGAAGTTGTAAGTTACCACAATTCCTAAAAATTGTCTACACTACACAACAAGAGATGAAGAAATATAAAAATAAACCATTTGAGCCTCTCAATAACCACTAATAGCAGTTTGTCCTCACATTAGTGAGTAACTCATACTTTGAGGGGAAACTACTTCAGGAGGTCGCAGAGGACACCAACCTAGAAATGGGAGAACCATGTCATCCAAGGTTGGAGATTTGATGAAGATTAGCCAAAATCCACCGAGCTGCAAGGAAGATTACCTATAAACCAAACAAGGAGCAGTCATAAGTTGTTTTAACCAATTGAAGCACAAGATAAAAGAGGATCATAAACAAATAAAAATTAAAAATTAACAAAGCGGAAGAAACCTATGTCTTAGAGTTATTTCCTCTCAACACTTGTTGGCAGGGAAATATCTTTGTGTTCAACCAGGGGAAATGCTAGAAAAAAAAATTGAGGTGAAAACTGCTAAAAAAAATGCACTCTATTACAGAACTTTAGATTTATTTTGATGAGGTGGTGATTACTTGGAATATGTAGAGGCTAGGAAACCCTGCGAGAAAACCATCAAATCAATAACCAAGGAGGGTTTTATTGTCACATCATAGGTGATTTTTGTGTGGTGAATAAGTTGAAGTAGTAGTTTCTGGAGGCATGGTTGAACATAAAATAAAATAAAAAGAGAAGAAAACCAATAAAGGAACGGGAAAGTAATGAAACCCCTAACATAGTGGCGCCTGGGTGGCGCCATTCATCTTCGTAGCAACTCTCCAGTGGGTGTTCATCCCACATATGGAATTGAATACAGTAAATAAGCCAGAATCTATAGGTTAGGAAGAAAAGTTGTGATAACCGCGGAAAAAAAAGGGTTAAACACAACAGTATGCGATTATTTTATATTACTTTTGGGCTCGCCTAACTACCATGGAATCGTTGAGAATTTAGAAACTGAGAAAGAAAATGGTGGATGTAGAGCCGAAAGACACCTCGAGGGGTTTCATTATCCAAAGTAAAGGAGAACGATGTAATACCCTTGATTTAGAACTATTATGTTTTATGTAGATAGGACAAATATTATGTGGACATACGAAACAATTATGTTGTTGGAGGAGTTATAATTTTTAATTAGTAACTATTGAAGAAAAATTGTACCAATATTGAAAAGAAAAATTAAAGAGAGATTTGGAAATTCTTATCCATGAGGATAGGATAGAATTTCATACTTTCCCAAATTCTCCAAAAAATTCCTTTGGAGAGAAATAAAATTGAAAAAAAAATAGATAGAAGAAAATATCTAAGGAATCCCCAGTAAAGGGGAAAGTTACTGGGAAGATGTAAGAAAAAACAACGTTGAGGAAAAGCAAGTTTTAAAACAAAAATTTTGTGGAAAAAGAAAAGTAAAAGCCTAGGCTATGGGAAACAACAGCCCAGAATAACGAGAATTTGTTATGGAAACTTGTTGGGGAAGTTGGCTTAAAAGTTCTTTCACTAGTTTGACAAGAGGTTGTAAACACTTGGGGGGAATATATCTCTGCTCAAGGGAGAGATCTGAGGAGAAGCTCGTGGTTGAGAGGAAAATCATCTTTACTAGTTGGTATGCAGCATGTAGAAATATTAACATTCAAGTTCTTATGTTATAATGATGATTAGATGTATGAGCTTGTCTAAGTTGTAATAGATTAATTATGTTTTGGAATAAGTATTTATTGTTGTACTAAATAAGTGTGGATTGGTATTGAAAGATGGTTTAAGGAATACTAATTATGGAACTTTGAACCAAGAAATTAGTCCATTCCAAGGTCATGAAGTAGTCTTTTTGTAGTGGTAATACTCCTAGAGTATAACCTATGAGATGTTGAATGGATAGGTCGACTCGTTCCCTTATTCCTTCAATATTGTATACAATATATTTAAGTATAAATAAAGGTACATTATGAATATATTATTAATCCAGTATGTGTTCATACATGTACATCAAAGCTTTAATTTAACAAGAATAAGACATATTTCCTAACATATGTGAGATACAAGTGGGATTAATTATTAGATACAAGTGGGATTAATTCATCATGAGTTTTTCAAGATGCTTTCCGGATTATCCACAGTGTTGAAGAACATGTATCGACGTTTCGAACCCCAACTGGGATCCATCATCAGGACAATTTAGAATCCATTCTAAATTGTCCTGATGATGGATCCCAGTTGGGGTTAGCATCTGTGTACCTGTCAGGCTATCAAATGATCACCACAGAAGTTTAAAAGTCATCATGAGTTTCTAGTACTACCTTTTCGCCATTAGGATTCATTTCTTGTATCAACTTTTCCAAACCTTCCATGTCTTCTTTTATATCATTCTTCATGTCTTCCATGTTAGCTTCCATGTCATCCATCTTAGCTTCCATGCCATCCATCTTAGCTTCCACACCTTTCTTCAAACCATCCATCTTGACTTCCACGCCTTTCTTCAACACTTCCATTTCATTTTTTGTTGCTCTTTGCGAGAGAAAAATTTGGTGCACTTGCTCTTGTAATTTTGATATATCATGTTGCACTTCTTCCTCTTCATGAGTCATAGTAGAGCTTTCTGAGGGCTTAATGGGTATCTAATTCTTTTTAGGGGGCATTTTATGACCCAATACTTATATCTATGCTTCAATATTCCCTTGGAATCACTTCAAATTATTTTTCAAAGAATACTTATGTAATTTGAAAAAAAAATACACACATTTTTATTGCTTTTGAGGAGCTCGATATTGAAACTGATGTATCTATGTAATCTTGAATCCCATGGATTTCAGATTTTCTCTTGTAATAGCCCTCTAAGTCTTCTTTCCAATGCCATGGGTTTGACCTGATTTGGATTCTTCAATACAAAGTTATTCCCAATTTCCATAATGACCTAATTATGGACTGGTTCAGTAGATCAAACTTGTACGGTGTGTCACCTGTCATTTTTTTCCTTCTTTGGTTCTGAAATTGATACACAAAAAACTACAATTCGTGTGATTTCAGCCAATTTTTACAGAATTCCAATCCCATGCTCATAAAGAGAGTTATCATGATTTTCCCAAGGTCACCTCTTTGAGATAAAATTTGGGAGCCTACAAAAACCCTAACTTCCACAGATCCTATCTCTAAAAACATTGCAAACCAAGATCTAAAATTTTTACACGAATTTCCTCATTATTTCTTCGCAAATGGATTTTTTTTAGCATCTAAAATTTCGTAGAAAAAAAGTTATAGCGAAAATGCCATGATGACCTGTTTAAAGCATCGAAACCCTAGAATCCAAAGCTCTGATACCAAATGTTATGAAACCAACTCCAAAAATAGAATAAAAGAGAGATCAAAGCCTTATAAATCAACTACTTTGAGGGGGAAACCTCCTTTACATTACATAAATGAAATATTCTTGGATGATTCAAATGACAAAACCTCCTTTCTATATATAGGAGTCCATGAGGTCACAATATAATTCGAGGCGACCTAACAATAATAATCTAAGGGCCAAAATAACAATAGTGGGTTTTATGGGGCACAATAATAACAATATGGGGACTACAGGGGTACAAAAATAACAATAAGGGGGTTGTTATCACTCCACCAGATCTCTGAGGCTGAGAAGAGAAAAATAAAGGTAACTACAAACCAAGCTCTCGCCAAGTAGTTATCCATACTAGGCAAGAGAGGGCTCTTCCAAGGAATCACAGCCAAGAGAGCTAGGTCAATTAGGTTTTAGGCTAGGCATAGTAGCATAGGGGTTTTGGTTGGTTGATTGGGGTGTTGGATGAGTGAACTAGGTCAAAGAGGTAACTAGGGTAGGGTAAATAAGATCAGAATTGTAGGCATCTGATGGGGCAAGGTAGGTAAGTACTTTAACACTTTAGGGTTCTTAGGTGAGATGGATCAGACTGGTGAGGTGCTAAAAAGAGCATGACAGTACATGAATTCTTTTTAAACTAAAGAAATTGAAACAAATTATGGTGATTCTCCCAAAATAGAGCATAAAAGATGTATTCTTCTTATAAAACTCGAGAATCAAAATATCATAGAAGTTGAATGAACATGAAAAGTACAAAACATCCATTCATATGAAACAGAAGAAGAAACTATGTCAAATTACAGTACCACATGAATCCCAAAAGAATAGCTGCGACTCATCCAATAAATTCATGCCAAAATCTTAGTGTCTCCGATTAATACAAAAACATCCAACCTATGAAATGAGTCAAGTAGTGAAATATATAGGCATGAAACAACTTCTCCCAACCTCAAGGGTCAAATCCTTGGGTTGTGGAGCTGATCCAAAAAATTCTGAACTGCAAACCTAGAGTGTAGGGAGGTCAAACTAACTTATCCCTAACTTTAGTGAAACTGATTCATCAATCCTCAAAAACACTTTTACCTAATGTATTTATGCCTCGGTAACTCAAAAACATCATAATTACATTTACATCCATCATTTACATTGGTAAAATATTACTTGCCATGGTGAAACTCAAAAAATTGAAATTCTTTTCAGAAATATCAGTCATTGGTCAGGAGCGCAGCGCTAGTGTCAAGAGCGCAATGCCATCTTCAGCTCAACTTTTGAAGGGGTTGTTGATGTCCAAATTGATTTCAGGATATCTCATTTGAAATCCTGTCCTATCTAGTTTCTAAAATTTTCCTTGGTTTCCAAAAATGATAAGTTTTGTACCTCCAAAAAGTCAATCTCCCAAGACTGGTCAGAAGTGCAGTGCCTAGTTGAAAAATAGGGCAGAAACATGATTTTTAGTGTGTTTTTTGACCTTTTTCCCTACCAAATTGCCCAAATTTTCTTAGAAAAGTGTCTAACTTTACTATTTTCTACCTTATGAATCCAATGGTAGTCTTGGTTTTCCATTTGGAGGCCTCTAGAAGAAGCGCAACGCCTAGCGCACTGTGCTCTTGGTAGTCTAACTGTGCTAAAAACTGTCAAAAATTTGCAAAAACCCAAAAATTCAAAACTTTTCTAAAAAATCCTTAAAATTGTTTTTTGGAAGCGTGATGAAGTATGCTAAGCAATGGGAGATGCCTCAGCAAGGATTTCAAGCTTGTCTCCTTCCTTTTTCTTGGCTAGGGTTTGCTTATGTTTCTCCTGCAATTGCCTTAGTTTAATGATACAGGCCTTGTTTCTTGTGATATACCTGTTAGAGATGTTTCTGAGCATCTTGTTAACTTTTTTTTCCTTGTGGAGGAGTTTCTCTAGGTGGATGTTTACCCTATCAAGCCATATCTCTCTGTCATATTCAATCTCCTTGGAAATCCTCTCCTCAAAAATGAGTTTTTCATCCTCAATCTTTTATTGTTATGGATCCCTCTTAAGACCCCTTGTCTTTGGTCTTGTTCTGCTCGTTTTAATGTCATCTTGATCAGGATCATCAAGTGACATCATGGATTTACCTCTTTTTTCGTTGAGAAACTCTAGTTCCATGAGAAATTGTTGATCTTTTAGCTTCTTATTCTCCTACTCAAGAAATGAAATGAAAAATTGAGTTATGTCTGAGTTAGCTTGCAAATCTTTGATTTGGGCATCCGTCTCTTTGAAAATTAAGCTTGAGGCCTCATGATCATCTTGTTGATCCAAGTCAACTAGGCCAAACTCTGTTTTCTCATCATGAGGGTCCTCATCCTCTTGCATAAATTCCTCGTGCACATCTGCCTCTTTTTGATGCTCATCCCGGTTTACCTTCTTTGCTAATGAATAAGGCAAGGTCCCTTCCACAATCTGTGGAGAAAACACCTACCTAAGTCCCCTCTGATAGGTTTTGACTTGTTTATCCTTCTCAACCTCTTTGTTATTTTTAGGCTCTTTGACCACAACTCTGCTGGATGACCCAATTTGACTCTAAAATACTGATGATGGTGATGATATGGGTCTAGTAGGGTGATTTGATGGAGGAATAGCTGCAGAGGGTTGAGATGAAGGAAGGATGGTTTCAGCATGCTGACCTTATGGAGCAGTGAAAACATAATTGGTAATGAAGGTATCCCATGAAATGTGCAACTGGTTTAGCTGATGGAGTACAATGATTTTGATCAAAGAGTGATGGAAGAGGTTGTTCATTTTCTGATCATATTCTCTCTTTTGTACTATGTAGGCCATTTTTTCTATGCTCCTGAACAAACAGTATGGGATGTTGAGAAATTTGGATCTTTTGAAGTGCATAAGCTATCTGATATGGTATGTGTAGAGTCTGGAGAACCTACCTTCACAAGGGAAGTACTTCATGATTATTTTCATCATGGGAGCATACCTATCAAGAAGGTAACTGAAAGGGAAGACTCTCTTTCTATCATTTTTGTACCTTGGTTTGATGAATGGTTCATAAAATTGGCCATCCAGGTCTTTGGCTTTAAACCACTTCTCACCCATATTAGGTATCCTTGTAGCAACAACAATGATAGGTGCGGATATGGTGAAGGTCACACCTGCAAGGGTTACCTAATTGTCTTTAAGGTTTGAGATGAAAACTTTGCTTAAAACAGGGTGGTGTTGAAATATTTGGATCATTTCATAGAAATCAATGCAACCAACATATTCGAAGCTAGAGACTGTCATGGGTGAGGAGATCAGTTCTCTGGTGTTATTAGTTTCAAGCCTCAAAATTCTTCCTCCCTTGTGTGGTCTTCTTTCCTCTCTGTACTCCTCCTCCTCCATGAAATCTATGTATTCATCCTCCATGGTGTTTTTTAGTTTTGAAGCCCTAGGGAAGGGAAAGAGGAGTGGAAAATAGGTCTAGGGAGTGGGGATGGGAGTAGGAAAAATTGGGGAAATAGGGAGGGGGTTAAGAAACTTAAGGGACTTATATGAGATAAAAATACTTAGGGAAATGAGGTGGGGAAATTTATTACAGGTATAGGGAAGTTTCCTAGGAAATTTGTAGTCTAGGAGCTAGGGTTTTGGGAAATGTAGTTTGGGGACAGGGATTTAGTGATGTAGGGATAGGATTAGGGTTAGTGTGATGTGGGGAATGAATGTAGGGTCTAGGGAACAATTTTGGGATGTAGGAATAGAAACCATGGTTTCTTAGCTTGAAAACTTTGCAAATTTAAATAAGAAGTTTAACACTGTAAATTTTCAATTGGGAAATGAAAGGAGGGTACAAAATTGCGTTCCTTACTTTTCATGAGATGGAGAAACCCTTTGTTGGTGATTAGAATCACTTGCATGAAGTTTTGAAGGCTGTGAGTGAAACTGGGTAGGAGCACAGTGCTCTGCCTCTGGGAGCGCAATGCCACCCAAAAATTTGAATTTTGACCCTGCAAACTTTATTTTCGAGTTGAGGGAGTGGGAGCTTGATGGTTGGGAGAGAAAATGAGTGCTTTGTTTGTCTTGTGATGGGCTTTATACTTGGTGATTTGAATGAATTTGCTTTTGGGACCCACTTTTCTTCTTCTCATTCAATTTAAACCTTGGAACCTTTACCTTTCACTTTTCCTTTTGATCTTTGGAGATTGATCATTTGATGGAATTGAGAATACTTTAGAATTTGAAAATTCTAAGCTTTCTTGGCATATGAAACTTTGAGTTGGAAGCTATCTTAGAACCATGAACTTATTACATATTGAGAAAACATAAAATTACATAATGGAATAAAAATTACATTAAGGTAAAAATGTGAAGTTGGGTTACACTTTTGTGAGAATCGAGGGCGGAAATTTTTTTTTCTCAACAATTCCGCCAAAATTTTATAAAGTTTCGGCCAAACTGTTTTTCTCATCAATTCGGCCAAAATTTTATAAAATTTTATAAAGTTTCGGCCAAATTCGATCGGCCGAACTCATTCTATCGTTTACATTGACGGTGTACTGATGGCGTGGGCAAACATATTTTTGCCCGGAGATGGGAAAACTGGCAACAAAATTTTGACTTAACTAATAGTCTGTCCGAACTATTAGTTCGGCCGAACTTTTAAAATAGTTTAGTCGAACTTGTTCTTATAAATATATCCACCTGCAAACCTTAACAGGTTTCGGGCGCATTACCATCTCGCGTCTGTCTTTTTATCTCACATCTGTCTGTCCATCTCGTGTTTGTCCTTCTCGCGTCTTTCCATCTCACGTGTGTTTGTGAGGTGTTTCTCTATGAGGTGAGGTGTTGCTATGTTGCGCCGCGACGACGAGGTGAGGTGTTGCTCTGTTTTTTTTTTTTTTTTTTTTTTGATATCTTTTTATGTGATTTTAATTTTAATTTTTTTTGTTCGCAGGGAATTTAGTTTGCGTCCTCCACGATGTCTTCAGCGATCTACCAGATCGTCTTCTCATTGTGGCTTTGTCCTATTGTCGTCTCCGAATTTCCAGGTATGTTATCCTTCTCCTCTGTCATTGAAATCAGATTTATAGTACATAGTAAACTCTAATTCCTGATATTAGGTTGTCACTGTCACTATGTTAATGCTCTCCAAACACCTGATATTAGGTTGTCACTATCACTGTGTTAATTCTCTCCAAATGACTAATACTATGTTGTCACTGTCACTATGTTAACACTATCCAAATGCATGTTACTGTTAGGTGCTTTCAGGCCTCAACCTCTTATAATTTGCAAAGGAAAGTGAAAAATTATGTTTTTTACGTTTTTATGATGTTGAAAAATGAAAAATGATGGTGATTTCAGGCCTCAACCTTCCCTTTCTCATGCAACTTTAATTTTTTTGTGTTTTTATTGGAAACATTTTTTCAACAAAGTATTTGTTTCATCATCTTGGGAATGGATCCATTAGATTTCACATTGATTCCATTTGCAAGGAGAATTTCTAATACAGTTCAGGGATTCAAATATTCCAATTTGGTTTGGAACCTTCCCTAGGTGATTACATGATCTATGGAATACTCCGATCCTTATAATATACATATAACTTATAATATACACAGAACCTATAATATACACAGAAATTATAATATACACAGAATCTAGTGACTGTAATATCCCAATTTAGGGATATCTCCAAAACACAAGAAAACTCCAACTAGAGATAGACTGGGAGGGCATTTACCGGATATATCGCCTCTAAAGAGGACGAGATCCGGAGGCTTCCTGGCCCTTTCCAGACTCTGTATAAGAGTGAAAGATAAACACACCAAGTGGTATAGAACTAGAATGCTAAAAAATATAAATAAATAATAGTGCAGTAGACATATAATAACAGAGAAAGAAATTACGGCAACGACGACAACTACGACAACTCATCCAGAAAAAATAGAGAAGAAATGCTGAGCCATTTTATTAATCTGAGAAATGTAGGATTACAATAGACTAATCTTGCACAAGGCAAGTGAGAAAACACTCTCAGAGAATACCGGAAATGGCTGCTCTAGGAACTGCGTCCTAGCTGCTGGAAATTTGCCGTGTAGCTGCTACTGCTGGAATGGACTGAAGACTAGGGGCTGATCCCCTTGCTGGAATGAGCTGAAAATCGGCAAACCTCCTCTCCTCAACAACCCGGACAAGATCCACAAAACATTCCAAGAATGGTCGACCCTATAAATCCCCAGAAACTGCCTCCCCAATGAATTACGCTGGCCTCCAAGGCACTGCGTAGTGGCTAGATAGAAACAGCTAAAATACTGCCACAAACTCTGCCAAAACCCTCCGGCGGGAAAAGGCTGACCCTCTTCTCAAAATCTCGGCTAAATCACCCACAGAAACCCCAATCTCGAGTTCCTCCACAGTGGACTGTGTCCTCTCTCCCAGTGACTGCGCAGTCTTAATAAGCTCCAGCTCCGCAACAAACCCAAACAATGAAATGACACAAAAAATGCTGAAAAACTAACCTTGCCCGAGCAGGCACTCGAAGTCCCCCGAGGTTAAGGGCGAGATCTTCGACCAGAGACACTCAATGCACTAAAAAGTGCTGCAGACAGGCTAAACAACCAGCGTGCTCAAGAAGACATAAGTCTCACTCCAAAATCATCAACTCAAGAATGAATGAAATGAGGAGGCTCCATGTTTTATAACGTTGGTTTCCCTCCAAAACCCAACATATCCTCTCTCTCTCCTCCACATCCTCATCCTTATTTGCGCAGAATCTTGCAGAAGCTTCGAGAGTGTACATAGGCCCCCTCCTCTATGTGGTGTTAGGACCCCCCTTGACTCCCACATAAGTCACAACGTTGTGCTACTAGGTGGATGTCTTTTTTCACTTAAGTGAGTTAGACCCTCTTCACTCACTTTTTATTTATTTACAAAATATAGACGACAAACTAAACAAAATAGAATATTCCAATTAGCTGTCGTTAATTAGGAATATTACAGTCCCCCCCGGAAAAATGTTGCTTGTCCTCAAGCAACTGAAGTGACGGATGCTGCAAAATCTTCTCGCTCTCCCAAATGGCATCCTCATCCAGCAAATTCTTCCACCTCACCAAGAATTCCCGGACCATCCTGCTCCGTAACCACCTCTCCCTGGTATCAATAATGGCCTCCGGCTGCAACACCAAGTGCCCCTCATCATCCGTAGGTGGTAGCTCCTCTATCACTATCACCTGCTGTCCCAGCGCCTTCTTCAGGCATGATACATGGAAAATGTTGTGGATCTTGCTGCCTTGGGGCAGCTCCAACTCATATGCAACCTGCCCAATCCTGCGTATCACCCTGTATGGCCCATAAAAGCGAGGCTTGAGCTTCTCAGCTCCCTTCTGCTTCAGCGATGATTTTCGGTATGGCTGTAAGCATAGGTAGACGAAGTCCCCTACCTCAAACTGTTGCTCCACCCGACCTCTATCAGCATACAGCTTCTGCTGGTTCTGTGCTATAGCCATATTGTCCTTGAGAGCTCGGAGGATGTCCTGACTCTCTTGGATCCACATCTTGGCTCTAGGAGCCTTACTCGCACCGAACATCACATCAGAAAATGATAAAGGATGGTACCCATACAAAGCATAAAATGGTGACATACCAATAGACATGTGATGTGTCGAGTTGTAGCAGTACTTCCCCAAATGCAACCATCTCAACCATGCTCGCTGCTGCCCACTAACATAGTTACGCAAGTAGCCCTCCAGCCACTTGTTAACTATCTCCGTCTGTCCATCCGTCTATGGGTGGTAACTGGTACTCGGTGTCAACTCCGTCCCCACCAGTCGGAAAAGCTCCTGCCAAAATCTTCCCATGAAGCGGCTGTCCTTGTTAGTGATGATGGTCTTAGGAAGACCATGCAACCTGAAAACATCTCAGAAGAACAGCTCGGCTACCTGTGCTGCTGTGTAGTGCGCGGATATGGCGAAAAGGTGTGCATACTTTGTCAGTTGATCAACAACGACAAAGATACAATCCTTGCCCTGCACCATGGGCAACCCTGTGATGAATTCCATCGATATGCTCTCCCATTTCCCCTTCGGAATGGGAAGAGGCTGCAACAGTCCTGCGGGATGGCTCATCTCTCCCTTGTTCCTCTGAAAAACATCGCACTCCGTGATGTGCTGGAGTACGTCCTCCTTGAGGCCCTTCCATGAGAACCTCTCTCTAATGGCCCTGTAGGTTTTGGTAAACCCCTGATGGCCTGCCAATGGAGAATCATGTGATGCCTGGAGTATCTTATTCTTAAGCTAAGATCCCTCAGTCAAGAAGATCCTGTCTCTGTAATAGCTGATCTCATCGACCACCCTGTACCTATCATCCGCCATGTGACCATCCAGCACCTCACATGAAAATCTGTCCTTGGAGTACTCAACTAAAAGTCGAGCCCTCCAATCTGTATCCAAGCTCATAAGAGATAACGTGGCTGGTCTCCATGAAAGGGCATCTGCTACCATGTTATTCTTACCCTTGACATACTCAATGTCAAAGTCATATGCTTGGATCTTACTGATCCACTTCTGCTGCTTCTGCTCCAAAAAGAACCTGAGGCTGTTGTGGTCAGTCCTCACCCTGAATTTGTTTCCTCCCAGATACTGCCGGAATTTTGCCAAGGCATGCATGATGGCCAACATCTCCTTGTCGTATATGGAATACAACCTCTCATGCGGAAGGAGCTTCCGACTCTCAAAAGCTATAGGGTGTCCCCCCTGCATCAATACTGCACCGATCCCCTCTCCCGACGCATCACACTCCAAGACAAATGGCTACGTAAAATCTAGAAATGCAAGCACTTGGCAGCTACTCATCACCTCTTTGAGCCTATCAAAGGCTCGTTGCACGGTATCTGACCAATTGAATGCCCCCTTCTTTGTCAAATCTGTAAGGGGTGCAGTAAGCTGTGAGAATCCTCTGAAAAACTTCCTGTAATAGGTACATATCCCAATGAACCCTCGAATTTCCATCACATTCTTCAGCTCCGACCAATATCTGATGGCTCTAATCTTCTCCTCATGGACCCTCACTCCATCCACTCCAATAATGTGACCCAAATAAAGCATCTCGGTCATCCCAAACTCACACTTGGAGAGCTTAGCATACAACTATTGCTCTTCCAAGATGCGTAGCACTTCCTCTATGTGCTGGAGATGATCCTCCCACGTCCTTCTATATATGGGTATTTCATCGAAGAAAACCAATACAAACTTCTTCAGATGACTGCGGAAGATATGGTTCATGCAAGACTGAAAGGTGGTTGGTGCATTGGTCAGCCCAAAAGGCATAACCAAAAACTCAAAGTGCCCATAATGACACCTGAAGGCGGTCTTGGGAATGTCCTGTTCCCTCACATGAATCTGATGGTACCCTGATCTCAAATCAATCTTTGAGAAGAACTTAGCTCCTCTCAGCTCATCCATCAGCTCATCGATCCTGGGTATAGGGTACCTGTTCTTCAGAGTCTTCTTGTTCAGGGCCCTGTAGTCAATCCACATCCTCAAGGTGCCGTCCTTCTTCTTCACCAGCACTACAGAAGAAGCAAACGGACTCGTGCTTGGTCTGATGTGTCCAAGAGCCAACAACTCCTGGATGGCCTGCTCAATCTCATCCCGATAGGCTTTGGGATGCCTATAGGGTGTAGTGATCACCGCTTGAATACCCTGCTCAAGCTCGATGGTATGCTCAAATCCTCTATCTGGTGGCCGACCTGGTGGTATATCCCCAAACAATACCTCATGCTTGTTGAGGATGGCCTGTATATCTGGATGAACTGCTCAACCGGTGGTCTCCGCCTCTGATGCCCGCAACTCAACCGCCCACTCTATGTCTCCCTTCTGGAGGTCTACCTCCATCCGATGCGCCGAAACAGTCTGAAGTGGGTAAGTATGCATCTTGTGGATCCTCTCATGCTTCTCGGTCTTCTTGTCATCCCACTCCATCTCTAAGGCCTCCCAATCCGTGGTGACCTTCCCCAGAGTAATCAACCATTGAACACCCAGTACCACATTGGTATTTGGTATGTTGACCACAAAGAAGTGATCATTCACGGTGTACGTACCCATCGTCATTGCTAACTCTAGAACATACCGGGCACACTGCATTGTCTGGGCTCCTGGGACCAAGACTAAAAACCCGTCAAAACTCTCGGTCGGTATACCCTTCCATTCGACCATATGTGCATCAATGAAATTGTGGGTTGCCCCACTGTCAACCAAGACTGATACTCGCTGGCCACGTACTATCCCTCGTACACGCAGCGTCAAATACTTAGGAACTCCTCGCAAAGCTATAAGGGCCCCTCCTGTGGGTGCAAAAGCTGCACCTCTTGTCCCTGGAGGTGGAGGCGGCAACTGATCCTGGGCCATCTGACTATTTCCTGCCTCCTCATCATCCTCCTCATCGTCTTCCCCGCTATCATCGGAGAAGACCTCAATGAAGTGTGCTTTTCCAGCAGCACACCTATGCCCTGGTGCTTACGGCTCCTGACAAGTGAAGCACAACCGCTTCATCCTCAACTCCCTCCTAGCCTCATCATCTACCTGTGCTCGTCCTGGATTCCCCTTTGGAGGAGGAACCCTCACATCCTTCCCCTTGGGCTGGAAACCCTATCTCTGGGGGTAAGGTTTTCATGTCCTAGGCAATGCATCCTGCAAATCCCTGGTCCTACTGATAGCATCTTGGAGTGTAGCTGGTCTAGTGGATCTGACTAGACCTCGAAGTGGCTCTGCCAATCCCTCCATAAACATATAGATCATCAGTGTCGTGGATAGATCTGGCACCATCACCGAAACCCTCCAGAAATCTGCAATATATGTCTCTGGGCTCCCTGTCTGTTTGAGCTTCGTCAGCTCAACAAAATGCTGTTCCGGATCCCTCCAGTCAAAACGCTCTATCAATCTCTTGGTAAACTCGGCATATGTCGTCACTGTGGAATGCCCGAGTGTCACCATCCCATGGAACCACCAGTCCTGGGCCTCACCATCCAAATGTAATGTTGCCACCTTGATGGCCTCTGTCTCCGACATCTGGTTAAGCTGGAAATAGATATCCAGATTCTCCACCCAAGACTTTGCCGAACTGTTTGATGATCCATCAAACATAGGAAAATGAAATCTACTAGAGGCATGGTGGGAATCTCCATCATGGTAATGTCGGTGCCCTCTATGATGGTCGCGGGGTCTACTGTCCCGCTGGAGCTGCACAAAATCTCTGAATGTGAGAGCATCCCTAAAATCCTGCCCGTAGGACTGATACTCTGAAAAATACTCATCTAAGTGTCCGGGCTCTGCCTCCTACTGGGCTCCTGCCCCTGTATCTGCTCCCAAGAAAGTGGGCATAGTAGAGTGGGTAGGTGCACATGAAGCCGTCGACTAACGAGTATCACGTTGAGCAGCACCCTAATCTGGAAAATGGTGGGATGTACCTGATCCCTCTCCGACCTGGAAAACCCCTGGAGTCTCACGCTGCCTAGCCTCCATAGCTGTGAACCTCTGTCCCATCACCTCAATCTGTCGAGCTAAATCCTGCACTGACTTGAGGAATGCCTCTCCAAACTATTTGGCCTCTATATCATCTGCCATTGGCTCATTCTGCCTCAAATATACTACAAGCTCCACCTGCTCTGCGTCCGTCACAGGCTCTCTCTCCTTATCTGCGTCCTCTACCTGGGCACAGTCTCCCTCTTCGTAGGTGGTCTCCAACCTATGCTCACGGTCTCTATACTTCCTGCCTCTGTAAGGTCTTTTTCCCGATGTCATAGACCACAGGCTGAGCCAGAACTATGCTCTGATACCACTGTAATATCCTGTTTTAGGGATATCTCCAAAACACAAGCAAACTCCAACCAGAGATAGACTAGGAGGGAATTTACCGGATATGTAACCTCTAAAGAGGACGAGATCTAGAGGCTTCCTGGCCCTTTCCAGAGTCTCTCTAAGAGTGAAAGATAAACACACCAAGTGGTATAGAACTAGAATTCTCAAAAATATAAATAAATAACAGTGCAATAGACATATAATAACAGAGAAAGAAATTACGGCAATAATGACAACTACGGCAACTCATCCAGAAAACATAGAGAAGAAATGTTGAGCCATTTTATTAATCTGAGAAATGTAATGGAGTACAATAGACTAATCTCGCGCAAGGCAAGTGAGAAAACACTCTCAGAGAATACCGGAAATGGCTGCTCTAGGAACTGCGTCCTAGCTGCTGGAAACTACCATGTAGCTGCTACTGCTGGAATATACTGAAGACTAGGGGCTGATCCCCTTGCCGGAATGAGATGAAAATCGGCAAACATCCTCTCCTCAACAACCCGGACAAGATCCACAAACCATTCCAAGAATGGTCGACCCCATAAATCACCAGAAACTGCCTCCCCAATGAATTACGCTAGCCTCCAAGGCACTGCGCAGTGGCTAGATAGAAACAGCTGAAATACTGCCACAAACTCCGCCAAAACCCTCCGACGGGCAAAGGCTGACCCTCTACTCAAAATCTCGGCTAAATCACCCGCAGAAACCCCAATCCGGAGCTCCTCCACAGTGGACTACGTCCTCTCTCCCAGTGACTACGTAGTCTCAATAAGCTCCAGCTCCGCAACAAACCCAAACAATGAAACGACACACAAAATGCTGAAAAACTAA
>CM076576.1:156134362-156238377 GCA_034641835.2 Pinus albicaulis | reverse complement strand
AGAAATTAATCATTTTCTTTTATTTAAATGCAGCAGCATTGTCTGTTATAATCTTTTCTGGACATCCAAATCTTGAAAGTATGTTGGTTTCAAGAAACCCTATGATTACAGAATCATTGGACTGTCTACATGGGATGGCTTCAATCCATTTAGTGAAATAGTCTGTAGCAGTTAAAATCCATCTATGTTGTCCTGAAGACGGGGGGTGAATTTCTCCAATAAAATCTAATCCCCATTGTTGAAAGGGTCTTTCTGTGGAAACTGGTTTTAAAGGCAGAGGTAACAACTTTCTTTTACCATCAAATATCTGACATTTGTGACAACTTGTTACAAATTTCTTTACATCAGAAAATAATGTTGGCCAGTAAAAGCCAGCCCTTAAGATCTTGTCTGCAGTGGACTTCCAGTAGAGATGTCCTCCACAATCCCCTGCATGAAATTCATTAAGCACTTTATCAGCTTCATCTTTTAAGAGACAATTCAATAAAATTCCTTCATGATTCTTCCAAAATAAAGTGCTATCTAAAATACAATATTTCAAAGATGTCATTTTAAAAATCTTTGCTTAGTTCTGGACAACCCTGGAGGAGCTTGCAGGTTTAATAAAACATGAATTATATCAGTGTACCAAGGTGAATCTAAGAAAGCTTGACTGATCTGAGGAGTCGCCATCTCCTGCTCGTTATCCAGTTCATTGATATCTAAGGCTTGGCAATTGGTTTCTGTCATAAGTTGTGCTAAACCTTGGCATTTTATCAGTTTGGTTGGTTTAATCTCAATATCATATTCCAAAATGGTAGCTATCCACTTACTTCGTTTACCTTCAATGCCATCTTGAGTCAAAATATCTTTAACTACTGCATTAGGCACATATGCTATCACATGAGAATATAATATGTAAACTCTGAAATCTTTGATTGCCTTTACCAATGCAAAAGCTTGTTTTTCCATAATATTGTACTTTAGAGGTGCATCCCTCAGTGCTTTACTAAAAAATGCTATTGGTTTTTCACACCCTTGGTCATCTTTTTGAAGTAAAACAGCTGCAACAGTATGTTCAGAAGCAAATGAAAAAATAATAAAGTCTCTATCAAATTTGGGACTGGTCAGAACTGGTGTCCTTGTTAAAGCCATTTTAATTTCCTCGAATGATTGTTTGGCTTCTACAGTCCAGTCAATGCTTGAATCTTTCCTCAACATGTGAGTCAGTAATCTAAGTAACTCTGCTAGACTAGAAATAAATCTTCTCAAGAAGTTGATTTTTCCTATAAATGCTTGCAATTCTTTTATGTTTCTGGGGTGTGGTATTTGCAAAATTGCTTGAATTCTTTCAGGATCAATCCTAATGCCATCTTTAGAAATGATATGTCCTAAAAGCTTTCCTTCTTCCAAACCAAACAATGACTTCTTAGGGTTTAAAGAAATTCCATATTTTCTGCACTTTATAAATACTTGCCTTAGGTGATCTAAATGTTCTTGATCTGTTTTAGAGAAAACAGTCAAATCATCTAAGTAAATAACCAGAAAATCATGTATCTCTTTAGCAAAAGCAATGTCCATTTCTCTTTGAAATGTAGCTCCTGCATTCTTAAGCCCAAATGGCATTTTGACATATTTAAACGTACCCCATGGTGTGGTAAATGTTGTTTTATCCTGATCATTGGGATGAACCAGAATCTGGTTGTACCCTGAAAATCCATCCAGTAGTGATATTCTTGAAGATCCCACTACCCTTTGCAGAATGTGATCCATTTTCGGCAGAGGATAGTTGTCTTTTAAAGAAACTTTATTCAAATTCCTTAAATCGACACACAGTCTGATTTCTCCTGTCTTTTTTCTTGTTGGTACCAGGTTAGAAACCCACTCTGAAAATCTGATAGGAGCTATTATCCCTGCTTCAAACATTCTTTTGATTTCTTTTTCAATTGAGGGTAATAAAACAGGATTAATTCTCCTAAGCTTTTGTTTGAAAGGTTTCTGGTCTGGTTTCAAAGGTATAGTATGTTGAATGATGGAAGTATCATAAGATTTGAGGTCTTCATAACTCCAGGCAAAGACGTCCTGGAATTCTTTTAATAATTCAACATATTTTATCTTCTGATCTTTTGGAAGAGATTTGGACAACTTAACAATTTTGGGATGTTCTGGTGTTCCTAAGTTGCATTCTTCCATATCGGCCTTAACAGGTTCCATTTTAGGTCTAAATGGAATATCATTTGAGTCGAATAGATCTTCCAAAGGTGTTAATCCTTTGGGTAATTGATTATCTTTTAAATTTATGATTTCTGTTTCATCTATGATCTCATCAAATTCCATGTGTTTCAAATTTTGCATGTCTTTTTCAGTGAACGTGGTTGGATGCAACATATGAATTGCATTTTCTATTGAAATTTCTATTTTTTGTTCTTTTTCTTGATCAAATTTATCAGCAGTCATGTCTTCATCTATATTACAGTTAGAAAACTCATTCTGAAGTGTCAAAAAACTATTGATTTGATTGTTATTCACAAATACTTGCCAATTCAAAAGATTGTCTGGTATTGCAGGCCTGTGCCTGATCTCAGCTGAAAACTGATGATTAGGATCAAAAGGCAACTTACATGTACTAGCAAACATTGCTAAACTGTGAGCATGCAAGTTTTGTTTCCTGGGAATCTTGGCTAGTTGGGCTTGTAGAAATGTGTTGAGAATCTCTACAACTGTCTCTCGGTATTGTTTCAGTCTCATGTCCTTTGTTGCACATTCTCCTTTAATCTGTTGGATGATTAATTCAGAGTCACCTATGATTGATACCCTAATGCCCCCTAACTTCTTGACATGTTTAAGCCCCAATAAAAGGGCTTCATACTCTGCCATGTTGTTAGTGCATTTGAAATTCAACCTATAAGCATGACCCTCTGCATGATTGTTCTCTACATTGTGTAACCAAATCCCAGCTCCTGCACCTAGTCTGTTCACTGAGCCATCAAACTCTAAATGCCATAGAATTTCATGTTCATAATCTTCATCAACTGTTTTAACGTATTTTTTGACAAGAGCTAGTTGTTTAGTTTTTTTAGTTATTTCTCGGTCATCTGGTGTTTCATTGTTTTCAGAGATTTCTTCAATTTTAACGGTGGTTTTGTTAATGATTTCCATTTCAGGAGCTTCTATTTCAGTAGGAAGATCTGACTCAGCATTGTATAAAATAAAAGAATCCATGTCAGAATGTACAGAATAAACAGGGAAGTTTTCAGGCTTCTCATGGCTACTCACTAAGTACTTCATCAAAGTTTCTCGATATAATCTTTTAGGCTGACCAAATACTGAAATAGTTGCATAAGACATGTCTAATTGAATAGATCCTCCAAGTTTAGCACCCCAAGACCTAGACAATAACATACCATATTTAGGTGGAATATCAGCCACTAATATGTCCATTAAAACAGACTTAGCAGGGTATTTAACCAAAGTGACACACGGATCTTTAATTAAACCTAAACATTTTACCTGACTGGAATCAAATGAAAACAAATCTTTGTACGGTTTGGTAATATCTAGATTCAATCTTTCCATTACTGCTTTTGGCATCAAATTGTGAGATGCTCCAGAATCAAGCATTGCATTATGGAGTATCTTGTCGTGAACATTCAGGCTTACATAAAATGGAGGAGTTCCTCCACTTTCTGGTTTGCCATTAACCTCAGGGCAAAAAAGAAGTTTGGGTTGATCATCAAGAATATTTACTGAATCATCTAATCCAGTAATGTTAATGTTTAAAGACTTGGAAATCTGATTCCTATAGACATCATGTTTAGCCAATTCTGATAAAGGAACAGCTATCTTGAGTTTGCCTATTTCAGCTTCTAGATTAATGGGTTTTTCTGTTTGAGCTTTAGCGTTTTGCACAGTTGGATTTTCTCGGTTTACTGGATCTTCAATGTTTTTCTCTTTTTCATGAATGAAGTTTTGCTTTGAAGATGTTTAAGGACTAACTTCTACTGTTTCTTCTACAGTTCCTACATGAGGAGATGTATTGGATTGTTGTTTGTCGATTGGTTGGTTGTCAGAGACATCTTCAATTATTGGATTTGAAAAACTAGGAGTTATCCTAGGCAAAATTTGTATTTGGGGAATGTTTTGTACAGGGGAAGTATTTTGTACAGGGGGAATGTTTTGTTTTCCTTTGACATTTTGTTTTGTGGTTTTCTGTTTATTTTTCTCTGGTACATCTATCAGTCTACTTCTCAAGTTGTACTGCTTATGAACCTCGTAGATTGCTGTGTCATAGCCTTCTTTGAAATCAAAAGTCTCACCTGAATGAGTGTGGAATGTTTCAAGGATATGATTCTCTTGATCATCCTGAGATAGGAAGATTTCTGGTTCATCTTTGTCTTCATTGACATTGTTTATTTCTACATCTTCTGTAGGTCCTTCTGAGGTTGAACCTTCAACAAAGTTTTCTTGGAAAGGTGGTCTAATGTTTTGATCAGGGACATTCTTTCCAATATTTTGGTTCAGATTCCTCCTAAAGTTTGGGTTTCTTGCAACATGCTGGTTATCCGTAGCAGACTTTCTTTCAATGGTTTCCACTCTATCACCTAATCTTTCCATACCTTTAATGATTACATCCAGCTTCTTTTCAAAAGCTGAAGGTTCTTCATTCATAGGCATTCTTCTCTCTGCCCTAGCTCTGGCTCGTTTTTCTATCAGATTTGCTTCTACACTCACCACTATGCTTTGCATTTCCTCTAATGTTTGTGGAGCTCTTTCCCTAAGAGAATAAGCTATGTCAGAGTCAAAACCGTCTGGAAATTTGACCAACACGTTATTAGGTGGGGGTCTTAGGTTCAGAGGAACTGCATGATATGATTCATTGAATCTTATGATGTAATCTTGTACGGTTTCATTTGGTCTTCTTCTTAATTTTTCAAATTCTGATAGGATCTGGAGAGGATCTTTCTTTTTCTCCCATCTGTTCAAAAATGCCCTATACAAAGCTTCTAGGTCAGAAATATTGTTCGGGGTGAGAGCCCTAAACCAAGTTCTAACTTCTCCAGTAAGACTTTGTACAAAAATTCTCATACGGATATCATCAGTATCAATCTCATAAAACTCAAAGTAATCTGTCATCCTTTTGGTGTGGTGTTGAGCTGTGTAGGTACCTGATCCGTCAAAAGGTGTGATCTTACTTTGGTAGTCTGGTGGTAAAGCTGGAGGGTTGGCTGGTAATATTAAAGGGGCATATCGATTGGCCATTGGAAGATAAAGTGGAGTAACAGGAGTAGTCGGTCTAGTAGGAGGAGAAGGTGGTCTAAAGGGAGGAGATGGAGGTCTGACAGGTGGAGATGGAGGTCTGACAGGTGTTTGAAAAGTGGCTGAGCTCGGAGATGCTTCAGTTATTACAGAAATGTTTGAGCTTTCTTCAAAGGCTTGCTCAGATTCAATAGAGTTATGAAATTCTCTGTCAAGATGGTGTGAAACAAATCTGTATTGCAAATCTTCAAAGAACAAAGGATCTGGAATTAATCTAGATAATTCAGTCTCAGAGAAATTTACAAACAAAGATGTTTCAAATCATGCATCAAAAGGAATGTCATCAATATAAATAATTTTAACAGGACAAGATGCAGATCTAGAAAGTGGTCTAGAACTACCTGTACTTTCCTGACTTCCTCTTTCAGAACTTTTCTTGACTTCCTTGTCTTCTAAGAATCCTAGGGATCAGGTTTGGATTTTCAAAAATTGGTGGTGGATTGGGGTCAGGGTTTGACCTAGTATGTCGAATCCTTTCTGAAGCCAGTTTTCTTAGAATATGTGTTTTTGGATTTTGGGTTTTAATTGAAAAATAAATACAACTTCTACAAATTCTTTAAGAAATAATGATATGTGATTTAAGATTTCCTCAAAGATCTGTTTAAACTAGAGAATCTGATTGAAAAATTTGAAACTAAGATTCAATATATAGGCTAAATCAGAGATAGACTGAAGCAACTTTTATTTACTTTTGCAATTGCAGAGCAAAAGCAATTTCAAAGGCTACCTGGCTGATCTTCAGACTCTGTCTATAGCTTATAAGTGAACAATATTAACAAATAAAAATGATTCAGGTCCCCAGTATGGTCGCCACTATGTTATCACTCAGGTTTTCCTAGAAGTTGTATAAGAGGAAAGTATACCCGAGGTAACCACAAACCAACCTTTTAGATGCAGAATCTAGCCAATCTGCATCTAGAGAGGGCTCTCTCTTTATGATTTATCTTTGTTCTTTTAAGGTTTTAGGCTAGTTATAGATTCAAAGTTTGTTTGGGAAAATGGTGGAATCCACAAACTAAGGGCAAGGTTGAGAGCTTTCAGTCCATTGGGCTATGGAGTCAAAGGATGGCTTTACTGGATTTCTATTCTACGCACAAGATGGTATTACAGGGCAAGATAGCTAGACAGAGAACAATCCTTAAAATTTAAAGTGGGTGGAATGATCTTGAAGGGATGAAAGGCAACTAAGAATCTTTCACCATGTTCAAAGGAAAGAAGTGAATTGACTACAAACAAAGAGCAATAAAGGATTCTTTATTATAGCAATCAACAGTGCTTAAATTAGCAAAGCAGGAGCATTTAAGAATTCATGCTTATAGCTAATTTAGAAGAAAACATTTAGGAACAATCACATTTGAAAACAGAGTACAATTAAGCAAATTCTGTTTCAATCCTTTATGTAGATTATTCAGAAATGGATATGATGGTAATATAAACTAATATAAAATTTCAGACAAAGGGTAGAAACACTTATTGAACTGTAGTCCAACACATGAATCCTGCAACAAGTCCAGTGCTTCAAATCGTCATCCAGTAAGCCACAAGTAAATTTCTCCAAAATCTTTTATTCCGAAAATCTCAGTGTTACAGCAGAGTAATAGAATCCACCCTTCAAAACTCTCTTTGAGGGCTTATTTATACAAAAATAATCCTAACAATCTTACTCTATCATAGCCAATAATTCAGGCTGATTTAAAGCATATTTACAAACAAACAAGAGACACATGGTCTCGTAAATAGAATAATGAATAACGGCTGATGTGTTGTTCCTTTCTTCATGGACGTGCTAAGGATAAGTGCTCAAAATAGGGCTCTGTGCTGTCCTTTGCGTATTCCTTTTGACTTGTTGAATACTCTTTCTTCTCACGGATACTCTTTGACCTTTCATCTGATACTCTTTCATCTGCATTTCTATTTTTTACCATTTACTCAATAGTAAAGATAAACTTTTATCCTGACAACATTTTTACAAAATTTCCAGCATTTCCTTCCACCACTGATCATCTGGTATCATTGTTCTTCTGAGCTTCCTTAAAGTTTCATCGGCTTCAGTAAGTTTATAAAAAGTGGGCTCGTTCGGAAATAGATATTTTAATTCATGCTCCAGATGGAATAGATTCCTCACTTTTTCATAAATACTTTTCCCGGTTGGTATTACAGGTTCTGATGAGCTAGTAGAACCTATATTAGTAGAACCTATCGCTGTATTTTTAGCATGAGCTTGGATTCTTTTCTCATAGGTTTCTAAGTCTACTATTTGATCCTCTGTGAGCATGGGACTTGGCAAATCACTATCCAGCAGAGCTTGAAACTTTTCTCTGAAAACGTTGATGTCGACCAAAATATCAGTACACTTTCTTTCTAGATTTTGCATGAAAGTTCTCTTGGTGAAAATCCTCTTTGCTTCAAAAACTACACCTGTTCTGTCATCAATTCCTAACAATTCTAGCTGTTGTTTTGTTCTGGAATTCAAAAACTGAATGAGCTGCTGGGCCAGCTCTGGCTTGCCTCTTAATTCATGTCTAGTTTTATTTATTTCCTCTTGAGCTATCTTGACTAACTCATTCTGCTCAAAAATAGCTTGGATGGAAGGCAAAATATCTCTTATTAAGTTAATGATGTTGTCCCAAAGAATATCATTTATTTCGTTCAGAGGCTTTTCCAGTGAAAGATCTTTTTGCAAAGCCTCAACCAATTTCTCCAATCTTTTTATTTCCCTGAGGTTGTCAGCAGCTGTCTTTTTGGATGTGTCATATTTTCCCTCCAATTTTGTTAATTGTAATTTTGTTTCTTGGAGTTCTGTGACCTTTAGCTGCAAACTCTCCATCTGCTTAATTAAATCCTCAGAATTCAAATTAGAAATATTTACCTGAGATGGTTGTTCCTGCTGTCCTGTAGTCGTAGTACCTGTTGTTGAAGTCTGCTTGATAATTTCCTGTTCCTGCAATGCTTTTTCCAACTCCTTCTCTGTTTCATTTAGTCGCTCTGTCAAATTCAAGAGCAACTCCATCATTTCTTCTTGTGAATTTCCTTTTATTACTTCCTGTGTCTGGGGGTGCCTCGAGGCTGGTATTTTCAGCTGTTTTCTGAGTGCAGCTATATCATCCTCTTTCTTTTTTATCAGTGCCTCAATACCTTTAGTGTCTTTGGGATTGTGACCCAAACCAATGATGATCTCTTCTAGAGACTTTATTCTATTGTCCTTGGCCTGTGAGGAGACCCTTTCAATCTTCAATGTTGCAGTGGTATTATTCAAGGAATCTTGCAGCGTTAAAGCTGCCATGGCTTTGTTGGTGAGAGTAGAATAAACCATTTCCCCTGTTTGTCTATGAAGCTCTATCTGATCCAAGGGATGGATATCTTTTGCTAACACTTCAAAATTTGTTCTGATGTAATCTGTTGCTGAAGTTGGCTTTGGCACCTTAGCTTTGAAGTGGCTCATTTGCATTTTACCTTGTGAAAGATCAAATGCTCACATCAACCTTTGCTGATTGTGAGGAGCCATCTTCATATACTGATCGTAGACCTTCATTTTCAATGGTTCATTTTTTGTTTTGATATTAATGAAGGTTTTCTTAATGTCTCCAGTATCTGTCTTTGGCGGTCTGAAAGAAGATACTTCAGTGCTCAACTGCTTTTGTATCCCTTTCTGGCTTATGTTTGTTTCACTTGCTGTACCTGTTTGTTGACTATCCTCCCTACCATCATCAAATACCTCATCTATAATCTCTACATCTGGAGGTGGATCAGACTTGTGTTTTTTGGCTTGATAAACTTGTGGGGCTCCTTTTGAAGGTGTGGTATCTGGAGCTGGCCTCTTTTTCCCTATTTCCACATTCGGTGGAGTTTGCATCTCTGGAACTTGGATTTGCTTTGCTGGTGTTTGAGAAGCCTGAGATTGTTCTGGTGCTTTGGAACTCTGTGATTTTTCTGCCATGACCAGGGTTTCAACGACCTGAACTATAGGTTCTTTTCCTTTACCCTTGGGCTCTGCTGCTACTGATGGGCTGTCTTCCTGTATAGCTTGTTGTAGAGTAGCTGCTGAAGATGTGCCAATGTATGGTACCTGCATTTGATCATATGTGTCTAGGTCAAATTTCTTCTCAGCATCTTTCATAAGTTTATTCAATTTGGTAGCTCCACTTCCCTCTTCAACAAGTGTTCCTTTAACCCATTCATCTTGATTTGCATACTGTTCTATGTCAGGAATTCTGTGATGTATATAAGGAGATGACTTATTTTTTAACCTTCTTTCACAAATGAAACCAAAGGGGTCATAAGGGACCCAACGGAAAGATGTCTGGATTTTTTTCTCTAATATAAGTTCTGCATCTCTCTCAGCTTCTCTAGAATTGCAAATGAAAGGACCTAACTGGCTTTTGATCCTTAACTGTGCTTTCTTCTTTACATTGCAGAAATGGATTACATCTGAGTTGTTCATCTGTCTAAAGTATTCCAAAGCAAAAATTCTCATTGGTACATATCTGGGTAACTTGAATGGATGTAATTCACATCCATAAATCTTGATGACTGTATGGTTTTGGTACAAGTACCAATCCCCAACTTTATAACTCTTTGACAATTGCAGGGTCTTTCTAATCTCAGTACTAAGCCTGGGGGGAGAAACTCCTGTTAACAAGGTTGTAGCAGGATGTACAAATTGATCAATGAATTCTGAATAAGAGTAGGGAGAATCGGAGGACAAATGAATGATGGGGGACCAAAAAATAACAGACCTGGGATTACCTTTAGCATCAAGTTTCTGAACAGGGAAAGGGAATCTGTCTGAGTGATAGAAAATTATGAGATGATAGATAACTAAGGAGTACTTGAAAACCTTTTCATCATCTAGCCTTAAAAATTGATCATGGATTTTGTTGGCAATGAAGGAAGCATAATCATACTTAATCTCAGGAGGCTGCCCAGGGGTAAAGATAGATAGCAAAGCCAGAGTTATCTCGTCTACATACTCACTGGTATTGAATCCTAAGACAAAGGATATTACATTCACAATAAGCCTTCCCAATTGATTGAGAAAGTAAAAACCATAGGGGGGAGTCCCTTTTGGCTGATGCTCAGGTAACATGAAGTACTGACACATTGCTTTCAATTTCTCTGGAGTTAACAGTCTGGTTTTCTCAATCAGCCCTTCCATGGATAGAGGTGCTAATTCTTGTTCTGGCTCAAATTGTAACATAGCATTGATAGCCTGAGGTGTGATAGGGAACAGAACACTTTGATCAGGAGCTAATACAGCTCTTTGTGCAGGATCATAATTTGCATGACAGTAATGAATGATTTCGGGGAAAACGTGGACTGTAGGAATAAAATACCTTGGGAGATTGGATTCCCACAACCCTATAAGATCTTGCCCCTTTGAGTGTTCGTCTCTGCAGCGACAGAAGCTCAAACGAGGACTTTCATCAAAATGCAGGTCTTTTATTTGGAAATCTTCATCTATGAGAGGCAAGTAGTCTAAATCTCGGTGAGGAGCATTCAAAGGAGTGACATTTAGAGCAGTTGGGGCCTCCATTTTGGTTCTTGTGGATTCAAAATGGAGGTTTCAGTTTTTCTTGCAGACCGAACGGGATATCTGACAAAAGAAGAAATTGGAACAAATTGCAGGTTTGGGAAGCAAATTCACAGGTTTTAAATCTTCAATGAGGACTCAGAGAGGACTTTTGACCACTTTTTCAGAGAACAAACACAGGAAACTAAGTTTAATTTGCAGTCGGGGCGCGGAATGATAAATACCTGTTTTTTAATGGAAACTGGTTCTTCAACAGGTAATGAACAATGGCGGGGACGTTCTTCAATAGTGGCGCAGCGGAATTTCGGAGTAATTTGGTGTATTTGCAGTGAAATTTGAAAATTGCAGCGGGAGCTTAGTCTCTTTCGGAAACTAAAAATAACTGAAACAACGCGAAAAATGGCTTAAAAACAAGTCAAAAGGGTTTTTGTCGTTTTCGAGGTGATGACGTCATTAGGGCGTACGGGGTGACGTAAGGAAGTGGGACCGGCGGTATGCGGTAAGCGGTAAGCGGTAAGCCCGCACCGCTTATGGACGAGGGCGGTAAAAGTTGCAATAGCAGCGATTCCACAGGACGCTTGCCACGTGGAATGCGGAATAGTCAAAAACCGCCTACTCCCCGCTGGCTAAATAACTCATACGGGATGGGCAGCGGGATTGATCAGGACCGTTGATCAACGGAGGGACGATCCGACGGTTGAAAGGGATGGGAACTTGTGCGACTTCAAAGGTGGGCCCATCGGGGTTTTAAAAGGTTTTAACGTGTAATCTAATTACCCCGGGGAGAAGTTAATAGGCGGGAATGGTTGTTAATTAGTCCAAATGATCAATTAACCCCATGGAATTATGAAATTGGTTTGCGGCGGTAGTTTGGCCAGGTGGAATGCTACGTGGACGGAACACTATGGCACAGTAATCCGTCGCATTTTATTCTTTGTTTTTGGTTTTAAACACGTATATTACATGTCTAACACTTTTTTGTATATATTTTATTATACGATGAATTAATTAATACACAACTAATTCACCATAGGGCGGGGATTAATGTATAAGGCTATAGTTTTAACCAAAGGGCTTTATAAAGCGGGGTATTTATTTTAAACGAGCGGGAATATATACTTTGGTAAAACATTATAATAAGAGGGTTTTTTGGGGATATTTATTAGAAAAGGGAGTTATATACTTAGGAAAAGGGGTTCCACTAGGGATTTAATATAATAGAGTTAAATGTTAATATGATAAAGGACAAGGAAAATCAAAACATCTTTGTTCATCTAAGAAAGTGAAAACTTATGAAGTAAATTGCCTATTTTATCTTCAACACTTAAGCTTAGAATAACAAGTTGTCTTGAGGAATTTTATGGAATGTTGCCTCAGTTTCCTAAGTAAAATAGGATTTTACTTAGGAAAAAGTTAAAGATGGAAGATAACAATAATGAATTATCTCAAGTGCTTAGGTCATTTTGATCATTAGGCCGAGGGTCCGGTCCCTCCAGAAGTCAAGGAAATGCCTTGAGCCCCTTTGATCTCAAATTACCTTAGTACTTTTGGGGAAATTAGTAAAACTCTTGAGGGGGAAAAATGATGAAGGAGGTTAATGAATTTGACTTTGCTTGCTGTGATTTTCCATTGTATTTCCTGCTTCAGTACTTATGATGAAAGTAAAGGATCAAAAACATGTAGCAGCACATTCATCAGATAACACTTTGCGGCACCATCTACCTACCCTATCTACTTAACACTACCATTTTCTCTTCTTTATTAGGGTGCATTTAGACTTGCAAACCCTTTTCAACCTTTTCTTTTTACATGATAAATCTATCTATTTCTACCCTTATTACATCTAAGGGCTCAGATTAAACTGTTGAGCACCTTTATTCACTCTACCTACTTCTTATGCGAGGTCAGCACATTTAGCTAAATCATTTATTTTCTAATCTCTTATGAAATTGAAGTATGGCTAAACCAAGTTTCATGGTTGACATTATGAATTCTGGCAAAGTTCTGGCTTTTTAATTATTTCATTACAGATGAAAAAGTAAGTGGCATTTAAGATTTTTCCTTGGTCTATTTTCTTAAAGAGTTCATTTCTTCTCTTTTGACCTTTGTCTTTACCTTGATTTTTCTTACAGGGTATACCCTCTTTACATTTTTAGAATTTTTTTTTGATTTTAAGTTTTTCAAGAATATGGAACACCTTTGCTCAAGTAAGAAGGTTTGAACATATTCCACACTTCCATCAAGACAATCATGAAAGATGAAACCTATTGATATAGGAGGCTAACATGCCTAATGAAAATGTTCATGTTAACATTAGAAGGAAAATCTAGGGATTGGTATGAATGCTTGAGATCTAGTAGTTTGTTTTCTTTAAAGGACCTTGAATATATGTTTTATGAGAACTATAAAGAAAACATTACATCATTATTGTGGGGTGAAATATATTATGATCAATCACAAAACATCACCCAACACATTATAGATAATGATAAAGGTCTAGAACAAATACATCATGAAGATCTTTTGACAGCCATTCATGAGTTTAATATCTTATTGAAAAATTATAAGATTACAGATGAATCAACTGAGGAAGAAATCAATCCAAGAATGGAAGAAATTCCTCAAGATATTCCTGCAAACATGAACAATGATTCATCATCCCTTATAACTAAGGCTCAAGAAGACATCCAGCCTCAAAATCAGTCTTCACAAGAGACAAAGAACTGATGTACTTCTGTTCAAAGGGACATAGAAATATCCTCCTCGTCGACAGAAGAAAAGATAGATCAGACTATTAATAAACAGTCAGTCTCTGATATTTATTGCAAAACAAATACTCTTGCCCATTCACATAATGAAATTTGTTGTAAATATTTGGAAAGTTCTTCTGTAAATCAAAATAAAGAAAGAGCTGTTGATAATCCAGTATGTTTGATTGATAGTATTACTTATATTTTTTATTAGCCTAAATTTGATCTATCTAGTGATGATGCTACCCATACAGAATTTAATCTTGTAGGATCATCATTATTAGATTTATGGGAGGGAAATCAGTTCCTTCAAAGAAGTAATGAGCCAGTTCAAACTATTTATGATACTGATGAAGAAAGTTATGAAAGTTTGGAAGTAAGTAACGATTCATTGGATCTATGCTCTACTCCATCTTAGATCATCAGTAATAAATTCCATGTTATTGGGAATCAACAGTCTTTTAGCTCAAAGGTTGAGGAGGAAAGCAATGAAGAAATTTTTGAGCAGGTTGAAAACAAAGAGCCTTCTCTTGAAAAAGAGGAAGCAAGTGAACATACCCCTGCTCAAGAAAATATTAACCTCTTCACAGAGATCAGTCCATTAAAACAGAACACACCAAGACTACAAGAGGACAACACTGCAGTGTATGATGAATTTTCCAGTTCATGTGACAATGAAGATGAGGAAGATTGTCTTCCTCAAAAGAATCTTTTCCTTGACCCAGTGGAAGAGGAAGTAATCCTGGATGAAACCTACTTGTTAAATATTCCTAGCCAGGCATTATTTCAAGATCCCTATGTTTATTTCTTGAAGAAATTTGAAGAAGGGATAAAGGTTGCAGACAACAGCATATCACCAAGTGCAACAAATTTTTTCAGAGTTGCTGCCAAGAAACAGAGAACATGGGGATGCCCCTGTCTATCTTGCATGCTCAAAGAGATGAGCAAAGACCATTCATGGAATCATCTGATTGAATGGATGTATTGGAAAAGAGAATTTGTAGGTTAAAATGTAAATATTCCAAGTTAGAATAGGTTATAGATAGGAATGTCAATAAAGCTCAGCCTTTGCGCATTTAGTTAGTTGTTGATTTTTGTTTTGAAGAAAAATGAAAAAAAAAATACCAAAAACAATAGAAAAGAGAAAAGAGGGCAGATTGTAAAAACAAGAAAGGTATAGCCCCATACCAAAAAAGAGAAACAAATCTAAAAGTGTGCAAGCTTAAATGCCACTCCTGAAAAAACACACTTCTAATTAGTCATACAGCCTAATCTTGACTAATTAGCTTTAAATTTTCTGCTGATAGGATAGTGAAATCGATTTGCCAAACTGTTTAATCTTGGCTTATCAGTGGATAGATTAGGATAGAAATTAAAGGTTCAAACATGCCCAAAATCCGAACCTAAGTTTCCAAAGAGAATGACTCAAATCTGTTTCAAATTCTGAGTCAAAAAAGATGTAAATCTGGTTCTAATTAGCTCAAAATCTGAACCAGAGGACAAGCAAAGAACAGCTCAAGTAAGAGTCAAAATAGAGCTGTAAAATATGAAGGAAGTGCTTGAACTTTCAGATCCTAAGCCTTCCATTTTGTTTTAATTTTCTGCAAAATAAGATCTATGTGCAGCTTGTTTTTTATGCCATAGATCAGCAACAAGTTAGACTGTTCAATCCTGACTTGTATGCTTTTGAATTTCTGTTTTAGAAATTAATGAATAAAATCTGTTGGACATTTTAATCCCAACAGATGGTAGATTAGGTAGAGAAGCATATGGACTCAACTGTTTAATCTAATTTCATGGGGCGATAAGGAGTAGAATTAGATTAGTTTTATGCTTTCAAAAGAATAAAATGTTGTAAAAGAGTTTGTCAATCCAAGTGCACTCAAATGAAGAAAAAATGTTAGATCAGTAGGATTGGGTAGGTAGAAATCTTGTTGATGAAAGATCCATTGTTTTTATGGCTGCTAATATGTTTTCAGAGCAAGATCATCCCAACAAAGGAAGGGCAGCCCAATGGATGAGGCACTAATCATTCTCCCAGAGAATACAAGTCTGAAGTTCTTGATGCCTTCAAGAAGGCACCATCCCCAAGTGGAGCCACTGTTAGCCACCTATAAAATTTGTCATATCAAATGGTGGCTAAAACATTTTTGGAGTCTTCAAGGAAAAAAATTTACTGCTAAAAAGTGTTATCTCGTGAAGACTCTTGAAGATGTCATGCCCTTGTTTCAATCACTGTTGTTTCCATTTAGAAATCAGAAATTATGTTGATTCCATGAGATAAAATACTGCTGCAAACACCATTTTCCCCTCCTTCCACTTCAAAACTAACCTCATTTTCTACCCCTTTCATTCTCATGAAAATACTCTATTTTCTCATTTTCCCCTTTTCCCCTTTCATAAAATCCTTTTTACACAGTTTAAAACTCCTTTTTGAACTCTGCCGAAACCCCCAAATCCATTGAAAAACTTGAAAATTTTCATGAAAAATACATACTTTTGTATAAATACTTAAGCCCCCTTGGGCTAATTCCTAACCACTTCCCCTCCATACGCCTTGGTGCTAGAACAAAGTGCTAGCCATCCAAGCGCTTATCGCATCAGAACAAAACGCAGCGCGCAAGTCTTTTTTCCTCACAAAGTTTTCTGATTGCGATTAGCCCTCCGTTTCATATCCCCCGATCATATTATCGCTTCATAAACCCTTGTGCCCATAGTCGGGCGCTATAACATTATAAATATTCATTCCCAATTCATTTTTTCCTTTGTAAATCCAAAAAACCCTTTTAACCAAAGTTTTGGTCTAATGCGTCGGAGTTATGTTTTTTAATGTAAAAATGGGTAGATCAAAAATACCGCATCAAAACTTCTGATGTGATTAGCCCGTCATATTAAACTCTGCACCCTCCACTTCATTCATATAACTCATGCCCGAGACCAAAGGTTAAAGTCCCAAGGCGCTTAATTGCATTGGAGGATTCCGAATGGTTAGATTGAAAAGCTCGAGCCCAACCTCTAATTCCGGTTAGCCCTCATATGCATAAGCCCTGGGCCCATCATATTCCATACATCCCATGGCCCCGCAATCGGGCACCTATCCCTTTCATATATTTAAAACCCACCCCGACGCATAAAAACTTTGTATTATATTAAAAAAATTTGGGCTTTATGTGTTTCAAAGGGTTTCCACCAGTGCGTAAGTTGAAACAATATTGACCATTGATCTAAAGCCGATCAACGATTAGCGCATAATCACATCGCGAGTTTTCACCGAGCGCATCAAATATTTCTCCACCCCCGATTGGCCGTCACTCTGATTCACTCCCCACCATTGATCTGATCCTCAGATCAATGGCCAGCGCTCAATCGCATCGGCGCATTACAAGTTCTTTGCCCCACCGATGCCTTGCCCCCGATTTCATCTAGACCGTCCACGTGTCTAGATCAGACGGTCCAGATCGCATTTCCCGGTCTTGGTTTAAATTCATGCGCCCCCCGCTATAATGTTTTAGGCCAAGTCCCAGCCATTGATCTCTACAGATCAACGGCCCCCATTAACCCATCTTCCGCCCATGTATTATTTCCATTGAACCCCCTGATCCGATCCTAGCCGTTCAAATTTTCAATCCAACGGTTCTTATTAACCCGATAGGGCCTGCCTCCTGTGGGTCCTGCCTCCCTTCAGAGCTAATCTCAGACGTCCATCTCGAATCCTACAGCTCGGATTAAATCTTACCTTTCTCTTATAACCTACACATATGTCTCATATTGCGCTCATTTTCCCACCGTTAGATCTGAGGCCCCAGATCTGACGGCCCTCGTCCTGAGTCACGCAACTTTAATCACGGATGATAATTCTAAAAAATTACGCGATGTAAGTGGTTTTCTGAGGCCACGTGTCGGGTGGGGATGCATATCGTGTTCCAAAAGGAAAAAACGCCTCCCTGCCCTTTCGTCGCGCGAAAACAACTTTTTTTCTCCCCAAAACCGCTTCCCCTCTTCTCTCTTGTGTAATATCGTGCGCACCCTCCGCCGTCGATCTCTGCAGATCAACGGTTTAAATCTAAACCTTCATTTGCATATCGCCCTCCGCCTCTACCGAAGTATTTCAATGAGTAATCTCAACCGTTGATCGCCCGGGCTGATCTCATCCGACGGCCCGAGTTATATCTAAAACCCCAAATTTCATTTAACCATTTTTCCTCCAACGCAAAGGTTTTAAAGCTTTTTATCCGCATTTTTTTTCTATTTCATTACAATGGGCCTCTCCACTTTATGTTTTTTGACTAACCCCCACCATCGATCCCTGTGCGATCAACGGATCCGATATATTTTCTCCCTCTGCTCTCCTTTGACCTCTTTTTAAACCGATCCCGACTGTCGGATGATGCCATCCAATGGCCACGCTCCTCCCTACAACCTATGTCGCAGTAAAACCCAAAGACACAAGATTTTATAATATAAGTTTCTTATTTTGCAGGTTTCAATGGTTTTCCATTATCTTAAAAGAAAAGCCGAAGGCTGGGAATGACGATTCCCGCGCCTTTGATTCATCAAAGGGAACCATTCGCGGGGCTCAAACTCCACGTCTCGTCAATGTTTCATGAGGCATTGATGCCATATGAGCCCTGCGTGGCCTGCACATCAACAAGACACAGTGTTATTTAAATCAAATTAAAAGATTGAAGAAGACAAAACACAGCAGAATAGAAGATTGAAGACAGTTTGGGGATAACGGCTAAGATTGATTATCAAAAGCCTAATCCTCCAAATTAAAACAGAATTAAAGGTAAATCAAAAGATATATCAGACAGAAAGGCCTCCGCTGCCACATCTGAGGCAAATTGATTCCTCTCAGCTACCACAAAGCCACCTGTAGCCACAAGCATTCAAACGAAGGCCGGAGTTATTGATCAAAATCAGATATTTGCCTCAGGGCAGCCAGAGAGTTAATTCTGCCAAAGAAATTAATGACTAAATATCTGCAGAGTTACTCCAACATGACACAGAACCTCAAAAGTCAATAAGAGCTCTCACCGAGCTTGAATCTTAAATGTAAAACATTAATACAGACAGAACACCTGTAAACTTCTCCATCGAGCCCCTCAAAGGCCGAGAAGTTATTAATCTATATTAATTATATTGGGAGATCTGTTATCCTCTCCCACCTCCTCATCCTTCTATAAATACTGCTGTAGAGGATGCGAAAATTTTGGTTGCTGAACTTTGAAATATACTTGAGCTTGAGACTTCTACTTGTAAATAGTGTTCACTGGCTCTTGGAGCTCTACTTGTGATAGATAAGTTAGTCTGGGAAGTGTAGATGATTGCTAAACTAAAGCATTGGACTTAAAGTTGTAACTAGTTTGGAGCATCAATACAAGCTGATTTATGGGATCCTGGTCTATGTCGACGGTGATGTTATTTCTTATTGTGAATTGTTATTTTACTTCTGTTTTCACTTTGTTCATCTTCTCTTATAAAGAACAACATGCATAGAGTTAGGACCTACTGTATATCAGTACCCTTCTCTGACTGAAAATATTTATCTGTATGTTTTCTTCCAAATTGTGTTATTTAGGAATGATTTAATTCAGTTTAAGCAGTAGGAATGCTGGCGTTCCCTCGTCCTCCTGTCTTAGCTAAATATTGTTCTTGAATGTTATTTTCATTTCATGTCAAGTAGAGATGAACTAAGGAAGATATGGTGTGCCCTGGTCCTAGTTTTATCCCAAAAGACTATCTGAAAGTTTCCCTTGGAATGTGTTAAAAGCTGGCTAGTTTCGAAGTACTTACCAGATCTTAGACCATTCTTTGTTATCTTTGTGTTTGTCTTGAAAGTTACCAAGTAAAGTAGAGCTAGGAGAGGATTTCTGGTGAGCCTAGCCCGCTAGTTTCTACTCCAACAGTTGCCTTCAAGTTTCCCCCTTGTTTTTAAGTGTTTTCTATTGAAAGTGTATCAAAGGCTGGCTAGTTTCAAAGTACTTACCAGATCCTGGATTGATTTTGTGTCTTTCTTAAGTGTTTTTCAAAGGCTGGCTAGTTTCAAAGTACTTACCAGATCCTGGGATGCTCTTTGTTCTTCATTTGTTTAAATTCCCCTTCTTGTTGTACCATTTCATTCCATAAATCAAACTTCAGAGAGATCCTTAGACATAGATGACTTGCCCCATGGACCACTCTTGCCTCTTGTTGTTTCAATTAAACCCTATTATGACTCCATAGCCCAATGGACTAAAACCTGCAATTATCTATCTTTTTGGCCAAAGCTTGTTCTGATTGCTTGCAACTTCTCACCTTTGAAACTCTTTTCATTTAGGACTTTCCACCTCAAATAATAATCATGCTCAACCATCAAAAAACAAACAAAACCCTTGGCCTTCGTAACTAGCCTAACATCATTACCATAAAATTTCAAACACAAATCCATATTTGCAACTTATTGGAGAGATCCCTCTGCGGATTCAGGAGGGATAGATCCCAGAATCCCAAAGTGGTTGAAACGATGTTCTCCCCGCGATTGGACTTTTGCCAATCTTGCTAACTACGAGGATCCTAACGAAGCTTCAACCTGGGTGGCCAAAACCTAAGAACATAAAATCAGAAACTAACTTTGAATTTATACACAGAGGAGATACTCTGTACACAATGCACAACAATACAAAACAATAAAAATAAAAGATGCAACAAGGGATTTACAGAACATCGAACAAGGAACCCATCTTTCTATACACATTATCACGGAATATTAAGAGGAAAAAACCCCAATTGCAAATAATCTTGTGAACATATCGAACTCAAAATAATAAAACCCAGAATTTAATGGGTAGAATAGAAACTAGCAAATAAATTGTTTAACATATCAAATGTACAATGACCAAACCCAGAATTTAATGGGCAGACAGAAATTACCCTAGTATTGAGGAAAAGGGATATGAGATTAACGAAGAAAACCCAACAAAATTTACCCATTAACATTGTAAGAAGGGTGAAAAACCTTACCCAGGTGGCTACGCAGTAAAAACTGGAGGTCATTCCACTGCGTAAGACAAAATTCACCGTGAGATGGGTATATACAATTTAAATAAAAAAGAAAAAAAAAATAACGAAATAACAGAGTGACAGAGTGAGAAATTACCTGAGATTTTCGATTTCCAAGGTTGACCCTGTCTTTGGGTTTCTCTGTAAAATGTATAATGAAATTTACAAGCTATACTTGAAAATAAAGAAACCAAAAATTCCATATACATTTGGTTCAAAAATTATGAACTAAGATATGTTGTAAATAAATTACCTGTGAGTAAAATGGGGAAGAAATCTACTGCGTAGCCACATACCTCCTCAGTCAATACTTCTAATGCACAGGATGAATGTACAGAGGGTGAAATCATGAACAAACAGAGGTACCATGGCACCCCGACAACGATATGCAAGTCTGAGCTAACGGCAAAACAACACCCTCAAGCATGACGACCACACCCTATGAGCATAATGTCGAAATGAGGAAAGGAAAGGCAGGTAAGCCCTTAGGGTTTTGTGAGATCCCTTGTGAACGGTAGATCCTCCCCAAGAGATATCAGACGTTCCTCCACAACCTCGAGGATTGTGAAGGCCATGTGAGGAGGGCAAGTTGTCACATCAACTCTGACAAGTGGCAAGTGTGGAGAGGGACACGTCATGCTGAAGGGACGTTTCATTTAAGTGTGAAATGAGTCTTAGTACCAAAACATAAGAGGACCATATGTATGTTTAATAATTGCTACCATACCTTTCCTAGGAATGAAGGGTATAGGGTATAGGTAAATTTTAATGTGGCTAAGGGTATGGGTAAAGGTATTAACATATATGTAATGGTTAAGGAACCATTTAACCAAAATTTGGTATGCACAAAATTAACTAAGGCACTCATTAAAGGAACTTTGAGGTCTAAAATGGGTCTCCTAAGGAAATAATATAATAATAGTTAAACCAATAAAATAATATTTATGAATTTGCAATTCACTTTTTGCACCACAATCGATGTAACCATAGTTAAATTCAATTCAAAAGTTGTACCAAAATAAAATTAATAAAAAATTGTATTGATGTGACTATAAATAAGAATGAGTTTTTCAAGAAAAAGTCATTATCATTGAACAAATAATGCATCTGTCATTTGTACTTAAATAACTTAAAATAAAATATAAATATCAATTTATAAATTCTCAATTATATAAGATGTTATTAGTTACAAATTATATTATTTAAATTGTATAATAACATGTAATTAATATACTATATAAATACAATATAATATAATATAATATAATAAATGTAATATATTATTTTATGTATGAATTTTATATTGCATATTAAATTGATTTGGTTTATAACATAAGAAGAAATAATATATAATATAAAAATGAATATAACATATATTCTATAACATTTAGATTATTTTTCATAATATTATATATAATATTAATATAATCATAATGAAATGAATTGTGTTGTATTTAAAATTAAAGAAAAAAGTATTGAAATAGATTTAATTTATAATTATAAGTATAATATAAGATTTATATACATTGAAATTTTGATTTTTTTACCCCAAACTATGTTGAACCTAATATAATTTTTTTCAACATACAAAACCAATATACTTTTTTCATCATACAAAACTAAAATGTTTTTTTCTTTAATTTTAATATTTTTATATTGTTATTAATATTATAATAATATTATTTATAGTTTTGATTTATCCTAAAATTACATGGTTACATTTTTATTTATTTTTATTTCATATATATAATATATATGTATAGATATTAACTTATAATTAATTTGAAATTGTAATATTAAATAAAACGAGATGAATATATAATTTAAAAATAAATATATGAAAATACACAAATATAATATTTATTGAAAAGTGTGTAAAGACATGAAGATTGTGTAAGGATATGCATTGTTTCTTTCAAAAAATATGAAATGACAATAATAATATTTTATTCAAAAAGTGTGAAATGAGATTTATTATGAGTACTTTACTTTATGACTTTAAAAATATTTATAGCACTACCATGGTTAACCATGAGTTTTTATGCACCATTGAAAATGTGACAAGTAAGTACTTTTAACTCAAACAATGCCACCTCAACCATTAGGGATGATTCCATCCTCTAAAATGTAATTGGTTCTCATAAAGTGAATTTTGATTGTACATTTTCCTTATGAGGCCCATTTTAGACCTCGAAATTCCCCTAATGAAGGTTAATTAAAACTTAGCTAAGTATCAAAATTACTTAAGGTGTTAGGTGTAGGTTAATATCTTAAGATGAATTGGGTGGATTGGTGATTAGAAAAAACATAAAATCAAACTAAACTTTGGGTCCTTGGAGCCAAGGTCTAATTCAGCCATCAATGCATCTTACACAATATTCATTTCAACGCCTACCATGGTATGAGAGAAACATCAAATGAGCATAGATGTAAGTGGAGAACCAAATTAATAGACGAAAGGAGTGAAAAAAAAATAAAAAAAAATTGGGGACATGACAAGTGGTATCAGAACTCATCTTAAAACATTGGCCTTATGGACCCCAAAACTTGAAGATTCTGTTGTTTGGAAATTTTAATTGTATAGTTAAAAAAAATTTACAAAAATGATCAGTGGCATATTATGGTTTATTAATGTTAATGGTTTAATGTGCATCAGATATAAAGTACAAACATAATTACAGCCATTGTCATTTTGGACATAGAATATTTGTACATGAAACTGGAGGAGGAGGATATTCCTTCATATTCAAACACCTAGATACTAGAAATTATCAAGAATTTGCGGTAGGAAATGGTTCAACTAAGGACTAAGGGTTGTCCATTGTATGCAGTACAAATTGAAGATTTGGTATAGAAAACAAAAAATGATTTTATAGAAAACTTACTAGTAATTAGAGACTTTCAGGATGTATTTCCTGAAGAAATCCCTCATCTTCCCCCTCGTAGAGATATACATTTCTCTATTGAACTGGTACCAGGAGCCACCCCAGTTTCCTGAGCCCCATATAGAATGAGTGCACCTGAACTGCTAGAATTAAAACTTCAGTTACAAGAACGACTAAATAAAGGATGTATCAGACCAAGTGTGTCGCCATGGGGAGCTCTAGTTTTATATGTCAAGAAAAAGGATGGTACCCTCAGGATGTGTATAGACTATAGACAGTTAAATAAGTTGACCATCAAAAATCGATACCCCCTACCATGAATAAATGACTTGTTTAATCAAGTAAGTGGAGCAACCATATTTTCAAAAATTGATTTGTGAACTTGGTATCATCAACTTCACATAAAATATGAATACATCCACAAGACAACTTTCAGAACTCGATATAGATATTACGAGTTGGTATTCCTACCTTTCAGACTCACTAATGCCCCTACTACCTTCATGTGTCTCATGAACAATGTCCTACACAAATATCTGGATAAATTTGTGTTAGATTTCATAGATGAAATTCTAGTGTACTCTAAGAACAAAGAGGAACACCAGGAACATCTACAAATAGTGTTGTAAACACTAAGAGAATGCAAGTTGTATGCAATACTTAGGAAGTGTGAGTTTTATAAACCAAAGATTCAATATTTAGGAAATGTTATTTCAAAGGAGGGATTGGCGGTAGACCCGAAAAAAAAAAAGTAAAAGCATTTTTTAAATTGGCTCGTACCCACGAATGTATTAGCAATATGTTCATTCGTGGGTATTGCTAGATTTTTTCGCAGATTTGTGGAGAGGGTAATTTGAAGGCTAGGCTCTCTATTTACAGTTTGCAAGGCAAAGATACTCTCTCATGGGAGGATGCCATAAGTGTACATATGTTAGAAGGAAAGACAATTTCTTAGGAGTAATTCCAAAAACAATTCAAATATCGATATCTGAGTGAGCAATATTATGATGATCGTGCCAAGGAATTTCATGAGTTAAGACTATGACAATTGACTATGGATGAATTTGTAATGAATTTTACAAACTTACTACAGTATGTTCCTTACATCAAAGAAGAGAAATCCAAAGGCATAATGGTTTTTGAATTTTTTACCAACAAATTACAAAGAAATGATTGAGTTTGACAATTATAATTCAATGGATGAGGCGGTAAGAAAAACAAGATTGTGCTACTAGCAATTCAAAAATATAAGTGAAGGTTTGAAACCATGGAAAAGTAAGGATAAAACTAAGTCATCCATCAAACGACAAAAAACTCCTTATTAAAAAATAAAAATAGAAAGGACCATCAAAGGAAAAAATTCAGCAAAGGAAATGTAAATCAGCACGCATAGTATTACAATGGGTTAAAGCCCAAGGAATTTAACAACAAAAGGAATAGTGGGGTTAAGGAAAGAGAGCCATTAAAGTGTTAGGGTTGTGGCGAAACCCACTTATTAAGAGACTGTTTGCATAATCTGTGTTTTTTTTAGAGTATTCAAACAATCTCGGAAGCAACAACTGTGAATGATGTTGTGAGAAACATTCTCAGAATTAGTGCGACACTGGAGGATAGATAGGGTGAACATCAATCTAACACGATAGAAATTGAGGTACCATTTCTAACCAATCTGTTTCTATTTTAATTTATTCAGGAGTTATTTTAAGTTACATCATCCCTCAAATTGTGGAAAAATGTAAATTAAAATCTAAAAAATTCAAGAATTCATGGTTGGTATAGCTAGAAAATGGTAGAAACAGGAAAGTAACCAGTGAATTAAGACATCGTCTCATTGATTTAAATGGTTAGTTAGTAGAAATAGATGTAAACATTCTTCGTTTAGAATCCTATGATATATTAATAGGCATGGATTGGTTAGAGAAACAGGGAGTTTTTATCAATTGTTTGGATAAAACGATAAGATGTGTGAGTCAAGATGGAAAAATCAGATTAATTAAAGGTAAAATGAAACCAATATCAGTCCGGAAAATTTCAGCGTTACAAATGAAAAGAAGTGAAATAAAAGGATGCCTAATATGTTTTTTACAACTGGAAACTAATCAACAATGAAGAAAGAAAGTTAAATTAGAGGCTCTGCGAGTTATCATAGATTTTTAGGATGTTTTTTAGGAGAAATCCATGGTGTCCCCCTCGTAGGGACATATATTTCTCTATTAAATTGGTACCAGGTGCTACCCTAGTATCTAGAGATCCATATTGAATGAGTGTTCTCGAGTTAATGGAATTAAAAATGAAGTTACAGGAACTAACATACAAATTTTACATCATACCCAACGTTTCACCATGGGGGGACCTATATTATTTGTCAAGAATAAGGATTTCACATTTAGAATGTGTATTGATTGTCGTCAATTGAATAATTTTAACGTAAAAAATAAATATTTATTACCCCAAATTGACGATCTATTTGATTAAGTGAGGGGAGAAACTATTTTTTCAAAGATTTATCAAGGACCCACCATCATCAACTGCATAAAAGATGAAGATATCCATAAAATGACTTTCCAAATTAGATATGGTCACTATGAGTTCATAGTGTTACTCTTTGGTTTTACTAATGCACAAGCAACCTTTATGTGTCTAATGAACAATGTAATTCACAAATACCTTGACAAGTCCGTGTTAGTATTCATAAATGACATTTTAGTGTATTCTAAATGTGAAGAAGAGAAAAAGAAACATTTTAAATTAGTGTTGAAAACACTAAGGGAACATTAGTTATATGAAAAACACAGCAAATGCGAGTTTTACAAAGACAGAATACAATATTTGTGGAATGTCATTTCCAAAGAAGGACCATCTGTTAATCCTCAGAAGGTGAGGTCTATTATGAATTGGCCCATAACAAAGGATGTGTCATAAATTTACTCATTTATGGGGATCACATGATATTATCGAAGATTCATAGAAGTATTTTCGAAATTGTCCCACCCTATTACTTCCTTATAGAAAATGGGAGTAAAATTCGAGTGGACATCGAAATGTCAAGAATGTTTTGACAAATTAAAAAAATTACTAACAGTAACTCCTATATTGAAATATGTGGACCCAAACAAGAAGTTCATTGTGTGCATTAATTCTTGTATGGAAGGTCTTGAGGGTGTGTTGCTGCAAGAAATGCAATAATACCCTATGAGTCCAGGAAACTAAAAACACATGAAAGAAAATTATGATGTGTATGATTTGGAGTTGGTTGGGGTAATTCATGATTTAAATATGTGGAGGCATTACCTATTGGAAAATTATTTTACCTTATTAACATATCATATCAGTTTGAAACATTTTTTCAACCAACCAGATCTCAATGCTAGGAAATCTAGGTGGCTAGATTTTCTTAGTTAGTTCGATTTTAAAATTAAACACATAAAGGACAAGAAAAATAAAATTTTAGATACCCTAAGCAGACATGCACATGGGATAATAGAAGTAGATGTTAGTAGTATGAAAAATTATTTTATAGCGCAGATTAAATAATTCATGTGAGAAGACCCTAAATACCTAAAAATTCAACAAAAATTACAACAAACAGAAATTCCAGGTTATGAGGAGAACTCAAAAAAGATATTAATTTACAGGAATAGATTGTATGTCCCCAATGTGAACAAGATAAAGCAGATGACATTAGATGAATACTGCAAGAAACCATATGTCGTTCATCTCGGATATCAGAAAATGATAATAGCATTAAGAAAAGAATTATTTTGGCTAGGCATGAAAAGAGAGGTGGAAGAATAATTAGAAAGATGCATAGAATGTCAAAAAGTAAAAATCAAACACCAACACCCTCTCGGGTTGTTGAACACACTACCCATTCCGTAGTGGAAGTGGGAAGTGATCTCATTATATTTTATTACGGTATTACCTAGGAAAAAGAGGCAACATGACACCATCATGGTAGTGGTGTACAATTTGACTAAAATAGCACACTTTATACTGGTGTAGTCTACTTTTGGAACTCCACAGATTCCTAATATTTTTGTGAAGGAAATTTTCTCCTACATGGTGTACTAAACATGATCGTGTCAGACAAAGATGCTAAATTTACCTCCAAGTTTTGGAAAGTTTTGTTCAGAGACATGGGAACTCAATTAAACTTCAACATTGCATATCATCCCCAAGTGGATGGAAAAATAAATAGGATTAACCAAATCCTAGAGGATATGCTACGAATCTACGACATGGATAAGCATACCAAATGGGAGGATTTTTTGCGTTTAGTGGATTTTTCCTATAACAAGAGCTACCGAACCTCAATAAAAATGAGTCCATTTGAAGCTTTGTATGGAAGAAAATTTTATACACCACTCAGTTGGAGCAAGATGGAGGATATATTAATATTTGGGCCTGATGTTTTGTATGAAATGGAAAATGTTGTGCAAAATATTAGAAAAAACATCAAACAACACAAGACAGACAAAAAAGTTACGCTTACAAGAAAAGATTTAAAAAACAATTTAAAATTGGAGACCATGTTTAGTTAAGAGTAAAACCAATAAACAGTACACTAAGAACGAGAAATTTTGCAAAGCTGGCACCATGATTTTGTGGACCTTTTGAAATCTTGGAAAAAATTGGTCCAATGGCCTACCAATTGGCTTTACCCAACCATATTAAAGTTCACAATGTTTTTCATGTGTCTTTACTAAATAAATATATTCATGATAATTATCATTTGATTTATTGGAATTTGATATAGGTGGAACTTGAAGGATACTTTTTGCGAGAGCCTCTCTGCATTTTAGACCAGAAATATATCTTGCTCTCGAATAGAGTCATTGCTTGGGTTAAATTGTAGTGGAGGAACTTTAAAACTGAGGAGGTTACTTGGGAACAAGAAGCTATAATGAAAAAATCCTACCCAACATTGTTCAGATGAAAAACGAACATCAAGGATAGTGTTATTTCAAAGAGGGGGAAAATGTAATACCCATTTGTTTCTATGTAAATATATTTTATTTTGTTAGAATGAACTATTTTAGTTGTAGTGTCTACGAAGCCATGAAGAATAATGATGAAATATATGAATTAAATAATGAAAAGTAAAACTGGAAATTACTTCGGAAAGAAACACTAGAGTTAAAGAAATTATTGCCAAGGTTCAAAAACCAAGGTTGGCAAATAAAATTAAGACAATATTCCCTTAAATCACTCCTAAAAATGCAGAGGAGTTGATTAGTAAGATTTAATAGGATGGGAGAAAAAATCTATTAAATCACTCACTTACAAAAAAAACACTGAGAATAGAGTGGGATAAAGCACCACAGGAGATAAAGGTGCGCTTTAAATAAAATAAAGCCCTAGGTGAGTGGGTTGGCATACCCTAAAAATTGCGATGCCACTACGTAAAATATACTAGGGAAGGAAGACATAAATATACCTTATAAGGAATCAGAGGGGTTGTTGATTGAGGGAGGAAAATAATATTCATGCTCACTGGGGAATCAGTACATGATTGGATGGATAGTGTTTTTTCCTAGAAAGATTTTTAGCAGTATACAACTAAGCAGATTGTAATGGCTTCATTTTACTGTTATGGTTAGCATCTAACTATATTTATGATATACCTTTCTGATTAGAGTCTGATTATAGTCAAGATAGGTTTTGTTGGTTAGAACCTGACTGCTTTTATATTAAACTCTGTTTTTGAGCGTGTAGATATAAAAAAATTATACAAATTGAGTTCGAAAGTAAATTTCATGATTTTTAGTTTGGGTGCGAATATCTGTTGATAATATTGAGAACAACATATGGGTAAATCGAATTATTTATACTGGCTATATCTATGTTATACTAAATTAGCTGAATAATATCAATTAATAATATTATGTATTTTATGCATAGTTGGTTATCTTGATACATAATCTGAAATATATTATCTATTGAGAAATCTTGGATTTTCTCTCTTAAGTATGGATTTGCTTTTAAAATAAGTGGTAGCAAATAATTAATAGAAATTAGAGATTCAATTATGGGTAATTAACACAAAAAACTAGACATTTATCATAGACTAATTGAATTTTGTCTATTAGTAAGATCTAAAGAAGGAAAAGAACTATATGATTATAAATAAGTATGTATGTCAAAAAAATAGAGAAAGAACATTTAATGAGAAAATTTGCATTAATTTTTGCGACTACACCAGAAAATAATATGTTAAAAAAAATTACCCAAGCTGAGAATTGATGATTTAGAGTTGGGAGTCTATTATTAAACAAAGAAATTTTTTTAACTTAGGTGGTTAGATGAGCACTAGCACATCCGCAGATCAAAGAAAATTATATCAATTAATCACGGACTGGAATCAGCAAGCTAGCGATATAAAATTTAAGAAGGAAAAAAAGAAAAAAATAATAATTTAATGTATGGGTATATACCAAATTCCATACTCCGTGAATAAATAGGCAAAGATGAAAATTAAAACCATCCAATGTATTCCCAAATTAATTGTGTCCTAGCGCGCTAAAATGGAAGACTACGCTACTCTTAAAACAATGAATAGAATTGTGAATGCATAGGAAGGAACCTAGATCACGCTAGAAAATCACTGTTAGAGGCCATATAGCCATTTCAAAAATGGGTGAGACGAAGTATTGATTTTTATGGTTAATAATGAAACACAGTAAAGGAGAACTTAAGAAATTATTTTTTCAACAAAGGTGTAGATGAGAATAGGTAATTCAAGTAATAAATTCTCATTGTTTAAGCATACCATTTTTTCAACAAAGGTGCATATGAGAATAGGTAATTCAAGTAAAAATTTCTCACTGTCTAAGTATACTAAGTGACTTTCCAATTGGCAAGGTACTTAGCAACCAGAACTCAACCAATTGAACTAACTCTTCAGGCTTGCAGAAGAAAATATTTCATGTCTTAAGTTATTGGTAGTCATTATTGCTCTTTTTTGATTAATTAGTAATACTTGCAATTTAATAATAATATTTATTAAATATTAATAATAGTTTACTAATTTTATTTTGCAATTTATAAATTAATATATTATTATTAAATAATTAAGAAACTAATTAATTAATTTAATCAAATTATTCAATAAGTAAATAACCTAGTGGTGAGGGGAGTGATTTTTCACCCTATTGATTAACTATAAATCCAATTTTCTTGGGGGCTTAGATAAATAAACTAATAATCAAGCAAAGGCCTATGGCCCTCTCCAAGGTCTATCCTTGGAAACCAAAGAAAATATTCAAGACATACTTATTCTTGGGGACTCCACTATTATTTTTCATCATTTTATCCACAATGTCACCATTTTTGTGATACAATTATCATGATAAACTATATAAAACAAATTTATATAAACTTGCAAAAACAGATATTTAATGTCTTAATCTTGGACTTAGCTAGATTATTTCTTCTAATATTATTTATGGTTCATATTAAAAAATAAATTAATAATATTTAATTACTATAATATTCTATATGTTTGTTTTTTTTTTTTTCTCTGAATTAGTTTAAATCTATTAAAAAAAGAAAATAAAAAAGGAAAAATAATTTACATCTTGGTCGTAGCCTTGACTTTGCCCAGAAGAGTGGCATATTCAGCATATGAAGCACAAAAATGACTGTCCACTAAGGGCAACCAGTCCAAACCATACATAGTTTTGCCATACTGCTCACGCAGGGGTGTCAAATTTGGTTTCCACTGTAATGTGCATGTATGATAAACTGTAAGACAAAGACTACTAGATAAACTAGCTAGAAAATCAAGAACAATCCCATCCAAGTGGGAGTCGTAAAGAAAAAACCAGACTCTAATGGAGTATTTAAGCATCATGCTGAGGAGGAAGTTCCTCCAGGATAAGGCACCTATAAGCCTCCATATCGTCATCCTTATTTTGCTTGTCAACACCTGAGGCTTCGCTTTACTTGGAGTGCTCACGCCCACCACGGACCTTCTCCTCATCTTTAAGAGCTTTTCCTTTGTCCTTGGTCACTTGCTGCTGCTGCTTATCCATTTCCTGAGCTGAAGCTGAAGAAGCTCCTGCCTGAAGCACTTTGGTATCAACCTGCTGGGGTTCTTCCTTAAAGACCACCAACATAGAGGCAATTATATGAGGTCCGTTCAGGGAGCAATTGAAGAAAAATTGGGCAGTCTGGGAAGTTTTAGAGGCCAGATTGACAGGGTAGGTCGGAACAGGGTTGTCATTTTGAAATCTGCCCCGCCCACTACAAGTGTTCGGATATCTACCGATGAAGTAGTCCGAGGAGGGCGAAGAGGAATCCGAATTGGAGGAGGAAAGGGTGCATTGGGGACGACCTCTAGTGCTGCCCCTTCGACATCTCATGCGATGTCTCAGACGCGGCATGGTGATGGGCACAGACGAAGGCGATGGAGGAGTCAGAGTGACAGAACTGGGCGGGAGCGGGGTGAAAAGAAAATCCAAAGTAACAGTGGACTGATTGCAGAGGCCTATACGGGAGAGGTGGAGCCCTTCCCCTAACTCAGTGCAATAGATAATATGGTTTCTTCTACCAGTGGCTATGCGATAGCAGGGATGCACAACCAAGGGAGAAAAAATTATTTTCAGCGGAGGAGGGGGGATGGCTGAGCTCCTTCTATCATCCTCCATCTTTAAACATAGGGAAGCACTGTCTTGAAGCTCTCCTGGATTTAATTCCTCATTAATGTGATCAGCTGGTGTGTGCAGAGGTTTCCTTACGGAGGCTCGAGCGAGCATAATGGTCGGATCTCGACCTCGGCTCTGAATAAATACTGCGATGATGAGTGCACTAGCCTGAATGATGTGTTGATGAGTGCGCTGGCTGTATCTCATGGTGATGGCTTGGGTGGCCAAGTGGCCCCTCCACTTGCCGAACCCAAGTCCCATCAACACCTTAACATAGAGATTCACCCGCATTCGGGAAGTCCGCATCGTACTAAACCAAATTATTGCATTCCTGTAATTGATCATAGTCATGGATTATGTTTTGAGAACCAACAAGAAGATTGTGGTCACTGTTCAGTCCCACATTGGCCAAAAGGTCTGCAACCTTATTGCCATCCCTTTTTACATGTTTGAACAGGATCACTCGGTTGGTGTTAAGCACTTGTTCAATTAATGCTAATCTAGCCTCTAGTCTCCATCTTTTAGCAATTTTGTTAACATGGGCCCCCTATAGAAGTTGATTGGCCATAGTTATGAGAATTTGAGAGTCCTCTTCAATCTCCAAGGGATGCAAACCATGAAGATGGGACAAAGAAATACCCTGCCATAGGCCTTCTAATTCAGCCAAGTTGTTCGTGTCCCATCCTATGTTATCCAGAAAAAGAAGGAGAGGTTTACCTTTGTGATCTCTGAAGATTCCACCGAACCCTGCTTTGCCTGGATTTCCTTTGGAAGCACCGTCAAAGTTGAGTTTGAAAGTACTCAGAGGGGGGGGAGTCTAGTTGCTTGTCTCTGAAGAGGAATTGTGAGATATTTCGAGAGTTTTCAGAATTTGGGGGATTTGTAGATTCCAATTAGCCCAGATGGCCTGCTCTTGAGGGAGAGTTGGAAAATCTTCAACTTGCCAGGTTTGGAGCACCAAGGTCTCCTGAAGATTGAGACAGAGGTTGCTCCATATGGTGTCTGGAGGAGTGCTTTGATTATTGAAGATGCGCTGATTTCTTTCCTTCCAGATTTTCCACAGAAGAAGGCCTGGAATAATTCGCCATTGTTGGTTAAGAAGCTCGCTTTTGTAAGAATACTACTGCCAATTGTGGATTGTGTTGATTATATCCTCTGAAACTTTGCACCTTTTTTGACATCGAAAACTGGCCTTCTCCCAGATTTTGTTGGCCAGAGAACAGGTATCCAGGAGATGTTGTGTGGTTTCTTCCTGTTGATTGCAATTGGGACATCTTGATGGTCCATGAAAATTTCTTTTCTGAAGGTTGTCCCAAGTGAGGATTTTCTTGTGACCAAATATCCAGAGGAACATGGAAACCTTGGGCCAAATTCCTGGAGACAAAATTCTACTCCATAATGGGTCGGGAGGCGTTGGATCAATGCAGATTATTTTGTACGCCTCCTTGGTGGTGAAATATCCTCTTAGGGTATAGCCCCATCTTAGAATGTCCTTTTTGTCAGAGAAACTTATTTTTCAATTTTTTAATTCAGTCTCTATGGCCGTCTAGAGGTGCTCTGCTCCATTCCTGATCAATTGGGCAGCTAGGCGCCATTGTCTATATCCTTGAGCTAAGATGGGGGTCCATTGTTGCTGGACAGTTTCCTTTTTTTTCTCTTCCCATTCCTCACTAGGTGGGGGATTGTAGATGTTGCAAAGTCATGGTTGTTGTTGCCATGAGTCCATCCAAAACCGAGTTGTGTTACCATCCCTGATTTCCCAGAAATTGTGTTGTTGGATCAAAAGAAAGTGTTGTCTAGCTGCATTCCATATTAAGGATCCCTTTTCTGTTGGTGTGAATCTGATTAGCTCTTCAGGTGGCCTATGATTAGCATATTTAGAAGTCCAAATTATTGCATATTTAGCATTACTGTGAAGGGGATCTCTTAAGCCTATGCCACCAATTTCCTTGGGTTTACAAACAGTCAACCATTTTTCCAAGGCCCATTTGTGATTTTGTCTTGTGGCTCCCCAGAGAAAATTGCGTTGCAGAGATTTGATTTTCTTGAGAACCCATTTTGGAGCAGTTAGGATAGAGAAAAGATAAAGAGGCATTTCTTGTAATAAATATTTGACTAAAATCAATCTACTAGCTATATTAAGAGCTCGGTACGTCCAAGAAGAGAGACGAGCTTCTAGTTTTTCTAGAAGAGAATGCCAAGAGGCATGTTTTATGGTCGAGTCAGTTAAGGGAGCCCCCAGATATTTGGAAGGAAGAGTAGCTATGGAGAAGCCAAGAATACGAGCTATAGCATGTTGAGTCATGGAAGGAGTATGAAAGAAGAAGATTTGGGATTTAGCAATGTTGATGCAGGCTCCGGAAGCCTCTGAGAAGTCATCAAGAAGTGATTTGTATTTTGAGGCTTCTTGCACAAAAGGATGGCCAAATAGCATGTTATCATCAACAAATTGTTGGTGAGTAATAGCAGGAGAGTTATGGATGGAGATGCCCCTGAGGTGCTGAGAATTTAGAGCTTGTTTGATATGATGACCTAGACCTTCCACCATTAACACAAAAATAAAAGGAGAGAGGGGGTCTCCTTGCCTGATACCTCGAGATGGACTGAAAGGTTGAGATGGTATGCCATTGATGAGGAAGGAGAATAAGGTGGAAAAAACCAGACTCATTACCCAACGGATCCAAGGGGGGGAGAAGCCATAGGCTGCCAACATTTTTTGAATATAAGTCCAGCTTAATTTGTCCAAAGCTTTAGATAGGTTTATTTTGAGAAGCATACCTACCTTTCTGGAGCACTTGAGGGAGTGTATAACCTCATGGGTGAGAATTATACCATCCAGAATTTGCCTTCCTTCCACGTATCCTGATTTCTCTGACGAAATGAGGAGGGGAAGAAGCGGTTTCAACCAAGAAGCAATGAATTTGGATATGACTTTTTAAATGAAATTGCATAAGGAAATTGGGCGGAATTTTTCTAGTGTGAAATATTGCTCTTCTTTAGGAATTAGGGCGATGAACGTCGAATTTAAAGAAGGAAGCAGCCAATGTAGGGTTCTAAATTCTTCCACTACTTGCCAAACTTCCTCTTTGATGAGGTCCCAGAAAGTGTGGAAGAAGGTGGTGGTGAAACCGTCTGGACCAGGAGCCTTACCTTCCTTGAGCTATTTCATAGCCATATCTACTTCTTGAGGGGAAACTGGCCTTGGGAGTAGCTGGTTATGTTCCTCCGTAATAATTCTCGGAATATTTTGAGTGAGTTTTTCCATGGCTGGCAACCTGTTGATTTGGGGCTCCTGGTGAACCATTTGGAAATGATTGATGATCTCCTCTTCAATCTCTTCATGATCCTCCTTCCTTTCCCCCTGTTGATTCTGAATGTGAGAGATGGTATTATGCATTCACCTTTGTATAGTAGTTCTGTGAAAGAATTTTGTGTTTTGCTCTCCCTCTTTTAGCCATCTGACTCTGGATTTTTGCTTCCAGAGGATTTCCTCTTGCTTTCTCTGCTCCTCCAATTGATTTTGAATCTGCCTTTCTTGTTCCAAAGTCTCCTCTGTTCTGCCTTCATTGATGATCTTTTGTTGGAGAGCCATCATTTCTTGGTTTAGAGCATTCTCATCCTGAAAAATGTTTCCAAATGTGGAGTGGTTCCATATTTTGATATGCATTTTGAGAAATTTGAGTTTCTGCTGGAATTGAAACATTTTAGAACTCTCTGGGGGAGAGAATTCCTTCCAAGTCTTATGGACCAAGTCGTTGAAAGTTGAGTGAGTGAGCCAAAATGCTTCAAAAAGAAAAGGTCAACGAGTAGAGTTGCCCAGTCTTTGCCATTGTAGAGATATTGGCCAATGATCTGATCTAGAGAGGGGCAGAATGGAGGCTGAGATATCCCTCCTAGATGAATGGCATTATCAGAGATTAGGAAGCGGTCTAATTTGGAGGCAATTTGCTGCCTACTAGCTCTGCAATTGCTCCAGGTATACATTCCGTTGCTGAATTGCATATCTATTAACTAGTTGTTTTGTATGAATTCCTTAAAATGGACACTTTCGTTCTCTAATTTGGCTCTTCCTCTCTGTTTTTCCTCGAGTCTGGTTATCATATTGAAATCGCCTCCCGTGATCCATAGTGGGTGGATTCTATTGGATTTGAGCTCAGCTATAGTATCAAGCAGCGCAGTCTTACTACCAGCATCCTGAGGGAAATAGACATTAGTGAGATGTCCATGAATATTGGTTCCTATTATGTGGAATGTAGCTTGAATGATATGATGAGATGCATGAAAGTCTGAGAGTGTGATAGCCTGCGTGTTCCATGCAATGGCTAACCCTCCAGATGCACCAGAGGCATCCACTGCAACAGAGTGACATCCTGGCCAAGATTTTGTTAGTATGTTTCCAAGAGTGGTGCTATTACATTTTGTTTCTTGCATGAAGAAAATTTATGATTTCTCCTGCTTTATCATGTTTTTTATCATTCGAAATTTTCTGAGACTGTTTAGCCCTCTTAGATTCCATGATGTGAGTTTCATGATTCACTATTTGGTAGGGGTTTGTAGTACTTTGTCAGCTTGGAATATCTTCCTGACTCCACCAATATCTTGCCGATGGTGATGGTTCTTTGCATATCTGTCTTTCTTCCACGCTTCTTAGAGTTCTTGGGAGATAGTGCTCCATCCCATTGACTACCTCATTGTATTCCTAGTTGGTGCTACTAAAAAGCTCTAGAGATTATGACCTCCAGGTTTTCTACCTGGAATTCTTGAATTTTATCGAATTCTTTCTTTCTGCAAGCTTGCTCAAGACTCAAAATGTCAATTCCTCTTAGGTCTATACTCTCAAGCTCCTCCTCCATATTTTTCGCCTGGCTGCTGCCATCCATGGTGTCATTTGTGGAATGAGGCTGGTGAATAACACAATCAATATCTATTCCATTTGGTTTCCAATCAAGATCCGTATGAGTCGTATCCATGTTAGGCTGGGTGTCAGTTGGAGGCAAGGTAGTCGGGATTGAGCCAGAGTGTGGGGTAGCTTGAGATGATTTGGGAGGGGTGGCATCTTGCTGGTTTTCAATTGGGATAGAATCGTTTTCCTTGGCTAGTGCATCAAAGCTATTGCTGGTGGAAGGGATGGAGGAGGTATCATGGAGGGCTTTTTTTCCAGAGGCGGGTTTTTTATGAGTCCTTTTTTTAGTGGTGACTTTGGTGAATCCTTCAGGATCAGGCTTATCTAATACATCATTGTTCTGAGGCTTACCATTTAAAGGGCAGTCACGGAAAATATGACCATGGACATGACATTTTCGGCATCTGAAAGGTACATGTTCATAATCTAAAGGCTGGATCCATTCAAAATCATCATGATAAAGACTTACCGAGTCCGGGAGAGCTCTGTTTAGGTGCATGAAGATGCATATGTAAGCGTATGACGTATATCTTCGAAGCTTTGTTTATTCATCTATCTTGATGAACTCTCCCAAGCCATATTCTATGTCCTTCAGTGAATCTTCATCCCAGTATTCCAGTGGAAGAGAATACATTCGGATCCACACAGGAGCCCAGCTCAAATCCTCTTTGTCTGGGTTAAATCTTTCCACCCAGTCCCATAAATACAATCCAGCTGAGTTGAAGAAATAAGGGCCACCATCAAGGACTCTGTTACGATCTTCAATACAGTAAAAAACCACCGCAAAGAATCCTTTTGGGCCAAGCTGCAGGGTCACGTGTCCTTTGGGTTTCCATTTTGCTGTTATCCACCCCTGAAGAGCTTTTTCAGTCAGCCAGAAGCTGATAAATTTACCGATGAGGGCATGGTCCTTCATGTACTGGATTTGACCATTTATCCTATGACTTGGAAATTATATTTTAGGCCATTCGGCTACTATGGGTTTACAGGTTGTAGATGTCGTTGTGGGAAGATCCTTGTGCAGTGCAACGTCTCCCTGAACATCGCTTGTCTTTTCTGCCGAATCTTGAGAAGATTTTGGTGGTTCTTGCGTCGGGATACCTTGCCTTTCATCATTGCTTGTTTGAACTTGGGAGGAGTTCTTTGTCGTATCCGGGACTGTCTTCATGCCAGAGTTAGATGGGGGGGTATTGAACCCCCCCCCCCCCCCCCCGACGGGATCGCCATTACAGGGACCCCTTTGGTAAAGAACGATAGACTAACAGATTTACGAGAGGGGTCTGTATAGGGCTGAAAGGGTCAAACTTCTCCATTGCAGAGGCCGACAAAAACCTTAGTTCTAGACTTGAGCGCGCTTGGTTCTGTCATTCTTCATTGATAAGCCTCTTCAATTATTACTTCATGTCTTAATATTCTATATGTTAGTATTATTCACCAATTTAATTATAATTTAATATAGTAAATACCATACTATATGTTGAACTACAATTCTAGTAGAAGATTCACAAAATTTTAAAGTGTCCATTAAATTTATTTAGTGATAAAATTATAAGTGTAATATGTTTGTTATGGTAACAATTTTGATTTTAAGTACCACTATTAGAAAATATTATTATTTTTCTTCGTTACTATATTTTATTATATTAGGTGGTTGATAATATTTTATAGTCAACAATTGAATTTTTTATATAAGATTCATATTATGTTTAAATTCATCCTTTTAACAATCAAAATTAATTATATAATATAAATTATTGAATTTTTTTGTATAAGATTCATATTATGTTTAAATTCATCCGTCTAACAATCAAAATCAATTATAAAATATAAATTATAGAAACATAATTTATTTCTATTAGTATTATTTGTAGTTTTATATTAATTTAAAAATAAATTTGTGAAGCACTACATACAGTAATAAATTCTCAAAAAAAAAATAAAAAAAATCACATACAAGGTTATATAATTACATTAATAATAACAAATGCTTGATACTATTATTAACCTACATTTAAGTTATATTTTGATAGTTGCCAAAATATTCGATCTAGATCAGGTTATTATAGTAAGTCTAGGGGATGAGGACATTTTAGAGTGAGATCTATAAAACCATTAAATGGCATAATATCAATTTTTGTGATTGTTATAATTTACAACAATTTCAATTATTTTTATATCAAGTTATTTTGTTTATGTTGTGATTAAAGGAAATACACCCTAATATTATATTCACCTAGAAACATTTTTTTTTCTCTCGTTGAATGCATAGGATTGCATGGGATTGATATCTTATGTATAAGAGGTTAATAACATGGACAAAAAATGTGCACTAAAATTTCTTGTAACTCTAGCCAAAACCTCCTTCAAATCAATTGGAGATGTTATAAGGATGAGCAACTTTGGCTAGAAATTGGGAGATAAAGGAGGAGATAATTTTGAAAAATAAAGATATTGATAATAAAAGCATCAAAATTTAAGTATTATTAAATAGTGGGGTGACAAAGAAATAGAGTATAAAAGAAACTAAGATATTATACTATCCTGGTGATCAACCCAAATCTAGAAGTATTTAGAATTTTTTTTAGTAGTGTAAAAAAGAAAATAAACATTTTTTTAAATAAGAACAAAATATCATGATATCCATAGTGAATTTAGGCATAACTTGTAAATTTCAAAAATACCATGGGAAACAAGTATTTGTCATCTTTGTAACAATAAGAGTGTTGAACATGAAAAATACGAAGCTAGCTTAGATTGTGTAGCTAGTACTTAGATTGGATCTAAATTTCAAAATGTTTGGGACAATACCAACCTTCTTGACTTTTTAACTCAAAAAACTATGTTGATATTGAAATTCTTTTCTTGATGAGTTTTTAGAATAGAAATAAAATTTTAAATATTTGTGATTAATTACATTATGCCCTAGAAAGGTAGAAGAGACCATATTCACTCTCACTGGATGTTAATCATCATCACCATTGCCATCATCATTATATATATTATTATAGAAAATTCATACCACTTTATAATTACAAAGATTTAAAAAAAAAATATGAATTAGAATTGTAACATAATTTATTTTTATTATTTTTATTTTGTGTTAACTGTATGTTTATTGAGGTGTACTTCATGAATATTAGATTAATGCAAGAGAGATATGTTATAAAAAAAATATTCGCAATAACATTATTAATGTCTAGTATATATTATTAATAATTTTAACAATGAAAATCAATAATGAGAAAAGAATAGCAATAGAGTAGTATAGATTGGTTTTTTTCAAATACAAGAGGAAAGAGGATAAAATCACTAAGTTGGTTTGAACTCTTTGAATATATTACATTGAAAAGAACATTTAATTGATCGTCATGTAAAACTTAGATTTCTTACATGTAATAGATTGGATATAAATCCATTTAATGACACAACTTATATTGTGTTTCTTGCTATTATTAACTATTTTAATGTTAACAATATGTAACTACTTTGTCTATGTTTAGTATAAGTTATTATACTAGTACAATATTGGCACACCTTCAAAGTCTAGAAGAAAAAATATTTTGTAAGTCCACTTGTGTCATTCGATGATCAAAATTATTTCTTGTATGAAATAGAATGCAATAGAGTAATACTATTTGGTTTATATAACATATAATAAGAAATGTTAAGGAAAGATCACTTCAAACTTTATTTCAATTGTGTTGCATTCATTCATTAAGTGTTTAACAATTTTATCTTGAAATTAACTACTCCATTATTGTTTTAATATACCAAGTCTAAATAATTTTATTTTAAGTGCATCTTTGAATGTCACTATGTGCATTTGACATAATGAAAATTTATGTTGGTTAAAAAAACTGTTAACTTAAAAATTTAATGAAATTTTCATGTAACTAGCATAAAGTATCAAGTCATGATTAAATTGAAGTGGAATTGAAATGTTCATATATGTACTAAATAATATTTCATACACAACAAACATTGAAAATTGTTTCTGAAATATATTAATAGATCCTTCAAAAGAAAAAGTTACATTCATAAATCATGTCCACCTAATCTCAAGATATTATCTCAAGTAGATCAAGAATATATTTCACACCACATTTACTTATCTTGGTCTTCTTGCAATGTTCTTTCTATGGCATCCATGCCAAAAATATGGCTTTTATTAGAATAGAACCAAGTTTTTTGTCATCTAGATTTGGTTCTCAATATTGTTCTAATATTTTTCCATTTCATTTCCCTGAAATATGATTCTACCAACTAACCTTTACATGAAGAGTGTCACTTTAATTATCCTTGAATATATTTAGGGTGGATTTTACCATCCAAATCATCTCTCCTTCTTCCTCATTTCTTGATCTAACAAGCAACATATTTCTTTTCTCAACATAAATCATACTATTGAATGTTGGTTTGGGCTTGTTTCACTTGGATCCAACATATACTGGTTCATATAAGATATGTCTCCATAATACTTGAGAGTACATGGACTAGATTATGGTCATCATACATAATTTTTCTTTCTCCCTGAAAAAAAATCCTCAGAATATGAATCACTTCAATCCTTTATTGTATGATAGTTATGAATTTAATATAATGTATCAAAAACACTTTCTCAATACTCTATTATATTTTTTTATTCTTCTATAACTAATAGTGAATCCTCATTTCTCATAGTATCTTTCCACATTTTTATGTATGATGTTATTCCTTCATTTAGTTATTTTAAGTAGACATCATTCTCCTTGAGACGTGAGAAATATGGAATCTATGTTAGAAGTTTAAGATGACCTTCATAATATATATTCCACAAATAAAATAGTTCTACCCCCTCAATATATTTGATGGATTCTTTGTATCATAATATTGGAACATCATTGAGTATTATAAATTGGAATTACTAGACATTAATATGTCTGACTAGTGTATTTTCCCTCTCCTTGATCTGTCCATTAATTTTTGAACTCATAAACCTTGCAAATAAGTGTATGTGGAAACAATGTCTTTTGATCAATTGTGAAATATGTATCCATCATTTCATGGATATTTTCCTGAAGATGAACCACGGTGGCTTGGTTCAAAACGTCGAGTTTATCAAGAATGGATTGGATTGATCTGGAAAACATCTCTACACAAAACACTAATTGCAGAAGCCTCAAATCTATAATATACATATTAATTTTAAAATTAGAAGAAATTATTCCATATGTTCCATCTATGTCTTCATTTTTGTGCCACATGGGAAATAACCAAACCTGGACAGTGATAAAGACACAGAGAAAATTTAAAGTAATAGAAACATGAAAACATAGTAATTCTTATTATCACTTGATGCATTATCCAACTATCTCGAGGAAGAGGTTTAACATCAACATTTTGATTTTTTTGGTTTTCGATGAGACATTAAATCATTATTTTACACTTCACATTTTGAGTAACGACAAGTGTGAAGTAATTCATTTGAAAGGGGGTCTCCTGAACATCCTCTCTCATAAAGTAGATCACCATACATATCAAGGTGTGGGTCTTCTAGGTCCCCAAAACATTTTACAAGGGATGTAATAGTAAATTGTGATCCCATTTGTAAAAATGGTAGGGAGAAATTACCAAGAACTCCCATATTATCCACATTTTTTAAAATACCTATTAATGAAAGTCCTGAGTTTCTTCATGTAATGTATTTTTGTTTAAGACGTAGCCTTGGGATTGTAGCCTTCATAATATATATTCCACAAAAAAATAGTTCTACCCCATCAATATATTTGATGGATTCTTTGTATCATAATATTGGAACATCATTGAGTATTATAAATTGGAATTATTTGACATTAATATGTTTGAATAGTGTATTTTCCCCTTCCTTGATCTGTCCATTAATTTTTGAAGTCATAAACATTGCCAATAATTGTATGTGGAAACAATGGATTTTGATCAATTGTGCAATATGTATTCATCATTTCATTTAAATAATATACATATTACTTTTAAAATTGGAAGAAATTCTTCCATATGTTCCATCTATGTCTTCATTGGTGTGCCACATGGGAAAGAACCAAACCTTGACAGTGATAAAGACACAAAGAAAAGTTAAAGTAATAGAAACATGAAAATATAGTGATTCTTATTATCACTTGCTGCATTATCCAACTATATTGAGGAAAAGGTTTAAAATCAACATTCTGATTTTTTGGTCTTCGATGAGACATTAAATCATTCTTTTACACTTTACATTTTGAGTAAAGACAAGTTTGAAGTAATTCATTTGAAAGGGGATATTTTTAACATCCTCTTTCATAAAGTAGATCACCATACATATCAAGATGTGGGTCTTCTAGGTCCCTAAAACATTTTACAAGGGATGTAGTAGTAAATTCTGATCCCATTTGTAAAAATGGTAGGGAGAAATTACCAAGAACTCCCATATTATCCACATGTTTTAACATACCTATTAATGAAATTCCTAAGTTTCTTCATGAAATATATATATTTTTTAAGACGTAACCTTGGGATTGAAGTCTTTGTTTTATCCATTTTATCATGGATAATGCTCAAATACTTTTTTCTAAACCACAATGACATAATTCCATGTGCATAGTAGCAATATCTTACATGCATAACTGTGTTGTTATGTTTGTTTAATCTACTTTGTGCCTTTTCTTCCAACTCTTTTGTATTCATTGACTTCATTTGTGCTTTCAACACAATATATTCACTAGATCTACTAGCATTAGTGTTATTTGAAAATTCCATATCACGAAAATGATTATTCCCAATCTTACTCATTGTCGGTTATGATATTTATGGGTAATAGAACTTTTCAAGAGCCTTATTGATATCTTTTAACAAATAGTTTTGTTTCTAAGTCGAAGGAATCAATCTTAAAGGAGCATAGTTTCCATCTTCATCAACTTGACATGTTTTGTTTCGTGAAAAATAATTACTATCCATTACAATCCTATGGAATATTTCCCAAGCCACCACAATGTGTACCATTTATTTGCATGTGTTCGTGTTACCATAAATGACTTTAATATGTTTGTGTTGGAAATAATGTTAGTACTTATAGAAGGTGTTTTGAGGAATATTATGTATCATGTACCATGCTTTATGAAAACAATATTTTCATTAAATATTATGTCCTTTAATTTTCTAACAATAGGTGGTAGACCATGGCCATGGCTCTTTGACATGACTTTATTTTAGAGGAGTGAATTCAAGACAAAATATCTTATACCATTTTTATTTATGCCTTTCAAACCTTATCTAGTTGTTGCAATGTCCTTCCTATCCACATGCTGAAGAAAATATCGTTTTCAACATTTAGTTGTTTCCAAAAGTCAAATTTCATTATATCCATATATTTTTAATTGGAATTTTACAATTTTTTTGGTAGCCATAACTCATTTAAACCTTTTTCTATGGCCTTATTACATGAATATCAATTGAGTTTAGATATTTTTCATTATAAGTATCACCATCACATCCATTTAAGGGAATTTTGTCCTATATAACATTCCATATTACCATTTCCATGGGTGGCTTATTGAATTTTTCCTTGACCCTTAACATCTCACCTTTTTTTCCCACTAACTCATTTATTGGCCATCTCCAAACAATGTTTGGCCTTATCCCAAATCCTACATATTTAGAGATTTCTATCTATCTCTTCCACTAAAACACCAAATTACATTTTATCTAGTGTTTCTCCCTCAACCATGTCATCCTCTCAGACATTAACTATCATTCCTTTGGTAATTCACATGTCTTTTCCTCTCCATTCTCATTTAAGAGAATCATTTGTAGGTATGAAGGTTACCCTATCATGGGTAATATTATGGCATGATCATGGTAATAAGTTTCCATATTTAATTTAGGAAAAATTTTATAAGATTCCAATGCACCCCTCAGTGTATGTTTACATCTTGTTGGATGTGGTATAGGAGTATCATGTTTTAACACCTTTTCAATTATTACCACTCTGCATCCTTTAATTACCATATTCACATGAACCTTCCACCCAAGAAATTTATTGAACATGGAGACCTCACACACTTTCACTCCATCTTCTAGAATATTTACCCTGTCTCCGAGTGAAAATGCAGAAGAACCATTTGCATATGTAAAACAAAGTGAACAAGATTAGTATTTTATAAAAAAAAAGTTATTATACACTCAGTAACACTTAAAAATGCATCCAGATTTTTATTTACTTATGTTGAGCCTCAAATCCATGATCTTCCATTGATGAATGTCCCCTTCATCAACATCCTCTGAAATCAAACGTGGTTGAGTGACATCAATTATCAAAATTGTAACATAGTTTGCATTAACCCGTTCTTGAGTGTAATAATTTCCATTATATTTAGATTCAGCCCTTTAGAGCCTAATAGCTCGACCATTAATTAGGAGTTCAATGTAATCCATTTTTCTAAAAATTATTTTTTCCATTGTAACTCATACCAATTTTGTAACACCTCAATTTTAATTTGTAATTAAGGTTAAACCATGTAAAGTGTGATTTTATATTTTAGCCAAAAATTAACCTTAAAAAAAATATGAATAAAATAATTTAGAATATTATGGTATCCATTTTATATTTATTGAAACAATGTTCCCCTTCATCTAGTGATTATATATATATGAGAATACCTAAAAATTATATGTCTAGGTAGCATTATAGAAAGATAAATATTAACTCATATCAAACAACAAAGTTACTACTTAAGTTTGGAAATGGCACTTGGATTATTGATTTATGTGTACAAATAATGCTCTTAAGAAATCTATAGAAGATGGAGAACTGCAACATGGTCCTTTGGAAAATAAAAAATTTCCTAAACTAATGTTACATAAGAGTTTAAAAATCCCTATATGAAGTATAAATTATATTTATATCTCACTTAGTAAGCATATTTAATGCTTAAACTTGAGATTGGAATTCATTCAAGAGGTTTTCTTCCAAATCCAATGTTAGGACTCCCTACCTTTACATATATGAGGACATACTATTTATGATGGATAAAAGTGTAGGTTTGAGTTTTGTCACATATTTGTGTAGATTAAGAAAAGTGTGAACTTATTCATATAGAAATTAGTGAAATTGATTTTGGAAACTCATAGATATACAATAGATAGGAGAGAAGAATAATATTTGTTTCAAAAAAAAAATTATTGTCATTTTATAGTTGCATACTTGTGCATTGGAAGCAAAATATAGAATAATTCAATAATACATTTATTCATAAACTCCAAAAATCAATAATATCCTATTTTTTACATGGCATAGTCCCTATAATATGTGTCCTAGATTTAATTTCAACACAAACACAAACATATTTCCAAAAAGAACATTTTAGAGAAAAACAAGTCTAGCACATTGTAGATTTTCTTCTAACTCAAACACAAGCACATTGTTAATGACAACACTACAAAATGAAATAAATATAACACATGCAATATTTCCTTCTGGTGTAAACACAAGCAAATAAAAACTTCTTAAGGTGAAATAAATCTAGTCCATGCCATATTAACTCTAACACAAATACAACCATGTTGCCAATAGCATCATTGCAATGCAAAAAAATCAATGCATGCTATATTTATTTCCAGTATAAACAAAAAAAAATGAAAGGTGAAATAAATATAATGTATGCAATGTGCTTGTGTTTGTGCAAGAAGGTAATCTAGCATGCACTAAATTTGTTTTACCTTTCAAGGCATGTGTTTATGGTAGAAGAAAATCTAGATGTGCTAGATTTGTTTTACTTTGAAATGTTGTTGTTTGTGCTAGAAACAAATCTAGCAAGCACTAGATTTCTTTTACCTAGAAATGTTTTGTAGTGTCCTAAAAACAATTCTAGCACATGCTAGATTTGTTTTACCCTATAATTTTTTTTGTTTTTCCTTACACTAAAGTTGTTTTACCTTACAATTCTTGTGTCTATGCTAGAAATGACTTTAGTAGGTTCCATATATTTTTTTAACCTACAATGATTTTTTTTATGTTAGCAACAAATCTATTATATGTTAAATTTGTTTTACGATGCAATTATTTTATTTATGCTAGAAATAAATCTAGCATGTGATACATTGTTTTTACCCTGAAATGACTTTCTTTCTGTTTTTCCTTACACTAGATTTGTTTTACTTTTCAAAGTTGTTGTTTGTGGTAGAAAGAAATCTAACGTGCACTAGACTTGTTTTACTTTGCAATTATTTTGTTTGTGCTAGAAAAAAATCTAATTCATGTTATATTTATTTCACCTTGCAATGATTGTGTTTATGCTATAATAAAATCTAGCTTGTGTTAGATTTTTCTAACCATAAAATGTTGGTGTTTGTGCTAGAAAGAAATCTACTGTGCACTAGATTTGTTTTACCTTGCAATGTTTTTGTTTGTGTTGAAACCAAATCTAACATCTGCTAGATTTGTATTATAGTGAAATTTTTTTGTTTGTGCTAGAAACAAATCTAGCATGTGCTAGATTTCTTTTACCCTACAATGCTTTCGTATTTTTCCTTACACTAGATTTTTTTACTGTGCAATGTTTGTGTTAGTGCTAGAAACAAATCTAATAGGTGCTAGATTTCCTTTCCAATACTTATGTTTGCACTAGAAACAAATTTAGTTTGCACAATATTCTTTTACCCTACAATTCTTTTGTTTATGTTAGAAACAAATCTAACACATGCTAGGTTTGTTTTACCCTGTAATGCATTTCTTTGTGCTTATGTTTTACCATGCAATGCTTTTGTGTTTATCCTTACACTAGAGTTGTTTTACCTTACAATTTCTATGCCTATATTATAAACAAATCTAGTGCACGCTATATTTGATTTACCTTTCAATGTTTTTGTTTATTCTACAAGGAAATCTAACACATACTAGATCTCTTTTACCTTGCTATGTTTTTGTTTTTATTAAAAATAAGTATAGCACACACAAGATATGTTTTACCTTTGAATTCTTGTGATTGAGATAGAAACAAATCTAACATGCATAAGATTTATTTTACCTTGAAATTCTTATTTTTCTGCTATAAACAAATATAGCACGAGCTAGATTTGTTTTACCTTGAAATGCTTGTTTTTGTGCCAGAAGTAAATCTAGCACACGCTAGATTTGTTTTACCTTGTAATTCTTGTGTTTGTGCTAGAAGGAAATCTAGTGCATGTTAGATTTGTTTTTCCTAACAATGCATGTGTTTTTGTTAAAAACAAATCTAGTGAGCACTAAATTATTTTACCCTACAATGGTTATGTTTGTGCCAAAAACACAACAATTGGTTGCTAGATTTGTTTTACTCTACAATTCTCATGTTTATTCTAGAGACAAATGTAATGCACACTAGATTTTTTTTACTATGCAATGTTTTTGTTTGTGCCAAAAACAAATCTAGCACATGCTAGATTTGTTTTACCTTGCAATGCTTGTGATCATGGGAGAAACAAATCTAACATGAGTTAGATTTTTTTAATCTTTCAATGATTGTGATTGTGCTAAAAAAACTAACAAATGTTATATGTATTTTACAGTGCAATACTTATGGCATGTGGTAGATTTATTTTAAGCGACAACATTTGTGTCTGTGTTAGAAACAAATCTAGTGGGAACTAGATTTGTTTTACCATGCAATGCTTGCGTTTGTACTAGAAAAAAAATATATAGTGAGTGCTATATTTTTTTTACCCTACAATGGCTTTGTTTTTGCTAGAAACAAATCTAGCATGCATTAGATTTGTTTTACCCTTTAATTCTTGTGATAGTGCTAGAGCCAAATCTAGTATTTGCTAGATTTTTTTTACCTTGTAATGTTTTTCTTTTTGTCTTAGAAACAAATATAACACGTGTTAGATATTTTTCCTTGCAATGCTTGTTTTTGTTCTAGAAGGAAGTATAGCATAGGATAGATTTTTTTTACCTTGTAATTCTTGTGTTTGTGCTAGAAGGAAATCTCATGGCATTAGATTTGTTTTTTAGTACAATGCTTGTGTTTGTGTTAGAAACAAATCTAGCATGCCCTCTTGACAATATTTTCTCACAATAGGCCCTCTCATCCCTCTGTGTTGTCAACATGCCCTCTTCACCCTCTTTGTTGTCAAGAGGCCCTCCGAGTCATCTTTGAAAACAATAGGCCCTCTGAGCTATCTTAGCCAAGAATAAGCCCTCTTGACCCTCTCAGCTCTTCTAAGCCTAAATAATCCTAGCCTTTGAACCTGGAAAAAATTTCCACCCTTAATTTTCTACTAAAACTACTCCATGTGACACTTAAGTAATGTTTGTTGTATGACAAGATCCCTTCTTCGAAGAAACCTTATTTCTAGAATCCTCTCACTCCTAACAATATTTCATGGACATCTTGTATCATGACATCCTAAACACAAATTTTGTCTTTCACTGAGTTTTTATATTCCTCTAGGCTTGATATCCCCCTCTAAATATGGACTCCCTTTGACTCTAGATCATAGGCCTTCTCATCCCTCAATGTCTCCTCTTCACCTTCACTACAAGTTTCTCACTTGCATCTCCACTGGTTATCTCAGCCCTATGTAATGTTCCAAATTTTTCTTCAATAAATTGAAACATTAAATTTTGTCTAAACTCATTTAGGAGATGAATAATTGGGTAAAGAGGCCCAAAGATAATGAAAACATAAATAAAATCCCTCTAGTATGAAAAGGGATCAGGCATGGAACCAAATTTCACACCCTCATGTGTGAAAGGAGATATTTGCAAAGAGGTTTGACCAAGTCAACCAGCGCAAGGTATGAGTTGGAAAGCACTACATGACAACGTAGGAGGGAAGCTTCTAGAGGAAGGGAAACTTCTAGAGGAAGGGCCCATGAGGAGTCTCCAATTTCTATATAAATGGAGGGGAGGAGAGCTATTTCCATTCATGCATATGTTGATGATATTGAGCTGGTCATTTCGACTTCTTGAGCACACTGGTTGTTTAACTAGTTTGTAGCACTGTTTAGTGCACCGAGTGTCTCCGTTCGGAGATCTCATCCTCAGCCTCGGGGGACTTCGAGTGCCTGCTCGGGTGAGGTTGTCCCATCATTATTTTGGCTCAAGACCGAAGCATTATCCTCCAGGATAGTGTTATTGCTACAGCAACATAATACTGTGTTGTAGGGTGTTGTCGTGGAGACTCCACAACACCTCTTCTATTGCTTGTTTTTTAGAGGGGGAGTCTTTCTTGCCTTTGGAGGATCAATATGGAAGCTTGAGAGCTTATTTTCAGATCTTGGCATCAGTCCAACACATATTCTTGCTCCTACTGCGCAGTTTGCTCCAATAGCTGCGTTATTTTCTTAGTGAATTTGCTGCGGGGTTTTGCAGATTGATTGGAGGGTGGGATCTCAAGTGTAAGGATCAGCCTTCCACTTTGGAGATCCATTAGAGGAGGTTTACTTCAGATATTTTTATCTTATTCAGCCTTCTCTATGTATTCCTAGTTCCGGAGTTGCCGTAGCTACCCAGCTACTCCGGCATTTTCGCCATTTTGTATATTTCAGCCAATCCCCTGGAGGATTGATATATTTTTTCTTATAAGGGTTAGAGCTTTGCTCCCCTAATTTATCTGAGCTGATATTATCATATTCAATCATGTTTAATGTAGAGTTGCAGTATATTTCGTTATTTTCTGCAGTCCTACTTTTGGTACATATAAATTGTCGGAAACCCTTGTCGAGTGCCCTTTCTTTGTGTAAAAGAGGTTAAAACTCTATTTCTATGCTATTTGATCAATATAAGCTATATATCAGTCATATTCCATCATCTTCTGTAGCATCCCTAATAGGAATTACGCTCTCATAGTATTCATAAATTTCTGTTTAGCAAAGTCATGGGAAATCAGGGTTTTCTAGACTAGTCGGGAAAGGAGGAACTATTTAACTCAGCTATAATGTTTATTTTGAGATGAAATTCGGATAATATGTCCCTCATGACCTAATATATCAGATCCAACCGTCCCCATCCCCTGTTTTTACGCAAATCTCTGATATTAATCTTTTTGGTGCCTAAATTATTGATTTTCCCCTTCCTTTGGATTGTAAATATGAATTAAAGTGGCTGTTGTAGTTAAATATGATGTATTTATGTTCCTCACACTTATTATAAGCTTATTAATCACATCAAGACCATTATACAGTTGATGTCTTGCTGAATCCCTGATTTTTGGGATATTACACCCTATGACCATGTTGGTTCTTCCTTCTTGGCCCATATTACACCACTAAACAGTTCTAGCCCTTAATTATCCCCTCCAAGCTCAAATATATTTATAATACCTTCAAATATATATAATAGGAAATCTCTCATTATCTTGTGTTTATCTCCTCTCAATATTCTAGCATGTCTAATGAATGAATATCTCATCCATTTGTCTCTTTTTGTGTACTAGGTTATAATTTTCCATAACTTATGTAAATTGTCTCCTATGTGTCTCACTAGGCCTCTACATCCTACCCTTCACTACTCATACAAGTATTCTACCATGCTTAGTCACCTCTCTTAGCATGGATTTTCAAAACACTATTTATACCTACAACATTTCCTACAACTCCCTCTCAAATTTATCACCTATGAAAATATAAGATACCATTGTGTGTTTTATAAACTCACTCTAATACCATGTTATATTTTGTGGAAATGGACTCAATGCACACACACACACACACACACACCAAAGTTTGTAACAACATAAAAATTAACTAATTAACTGAAACACACTCATGTGCTTAACCAAAAATAAATTTAACATAACAAAAATTTTGAACCAACAATTAGATCTTGCAAAGTAACATATTACAAAAAAAATTCATAATCAACAATTCTTCATTAAATTCTTCCCAAAAAATACTCACACTCCATTACTAGGATAATGGCTATCCATTAAATTATATATATAACAATTACCTTAGATTTGATCCAGTAGATTAAGCCTTAGATCCATCCTTGATCTAGTTGATATGGATCTCCTTTGTAACAATATTCTCTTTGGTTGACCTCAACGCAATTGAGTGTCTCACTCAATAATAACCAACAACTTATTACTCATTCAAATATCTTTCTTACTTGACAGAATATCTCTCTCAATGTCTTGCACCCCTATGATTTCTTACTAACAATAGGCCCTTAACCCTTTTTCTAATAGTACATCCTCTCAACCCTCTTTACCAAAAACTAGCCCTCTTGACATTATTTCTTGTCAAAAATACCTCTAAACCCACTTTAGTGTTAATAAGCCCTCTCAAGCCTCCTTTTTGTCATTAGGCCCTATCAGCCCTCTTTGCAAAAAATAAGGCTTCATGTCCCTCGCATCCCTCTTTTCTAACAACAGGGCCTCTTGGCCCTCTACAACAACAATAGGCCCTCTCGACCCTATAGGCCCTTATCAGCCCTAGCCCCACCATACACCTCTCTTGTGGACCAAAAGAATCAATCACTTATCCTTCTACTTATACTTTTCAAAGGGTACAATAGCATGGGCTATCATAATATCATGGTTCATTATAATACCATGGGAACCTATGAAAGTCACCCTTATATTTATACTTTTCCAAAGGGTGCAATATTATGGGTTATAATAATTCCATTGGTATATGGTTACAAACCCCCATCACTTATCCCACTTTGCCCTCACATGAAAATACTTTGGATTCTACCACAAACATCAACTCTAATCTATGAAACTATTAATACTAAGAGTAGTCATCCTTGCAAATAAAAAATCACACCTCAAAACAAAATCAGGTAGATCAATCACCTATCCTAAGTGAAACCATATTATCCAAGTGGATATTGGTAGCCACCCACCTATTCCACTTGGACCCCGACCATTGTTTCTTTCACTTTTTAAGTTTCCTTAATTGTAGCACAATTTACTATTTTTGGCATTTTTTTGGGTCCTGAACTTCCGGAGTCGTTTTCAGGCCCTAAACAACATTTTTTTGGAAAAGGCATTCCAAAAAATGTGAGTCAAAGACTTGATATTCACATTTATTAGTGTATCCCTTAGATAAATCTTTCTAATGAGGTATCATTTGCGTCAAACAGAGATTGTACACCAACGGGGCCCATAGTTTGGTGTTTCATCTCCTAGGGTTAGGATTTTGTATTTTTAGGGTTTTCCATTGGTTCTCAATAATAAATAGGCCTCTAGCCTCATTGTAACACAGTTCAGAGACTTGTAGGCCCCACATCGCTCCTCAGGGATAAGCTATCAGTTCCCTAGCAAGTTTATTTCCATTTTGTGTGTAGGCATATTTCAGTTATGTGATATTAATGAAATTAAGTCTTATTTCTATTGCATATCTTTGTTTGTGTGTATTTTTTAATTTTATTGTGTTCCTGCATAAGTTTGGATCACCATAATTCCAATTCTTGGAGAAAATGGGGATTCAACCCAGTAAATCCTTGTGGGGTACAATTGTTTATCCCAAGCACCTATCAACTTTGATTATGAAGCTACTATCATGAAATAGGCCTTCAAACCATAAAATCCTTCCAAGGTATAAGTGCTTATCCCAAGCGCAAATCAAATTCAATTCATGATGGTAAGGTTTCAATATTGTAAAAATATTCAACTCCCTTTTTCACCAAAGAGCAATTTTAACATTGTAAGTTGAACAACCATGTAGAAATTCCATAAATGTCCCTAATTTGAAATTTTCACCCCACTTCAACAACGTCATAGAGTTTAATATATTAATTAATATTAATTATTTAACCAATAATTAATTTATTGTGAAAAGTTCTAAGTATTACTTATTACTTGGTTATATCCTTGTGAAATGCTACATGCTTGCCACCCTAAGATTAATTGTCTTTTTCAGATTATTGGAAAATTAATTGGCATTCAAACTTAATACAACAACATTTATTATTGTGATCTTGTCTATTATGCCTAGCTTGGCCATCATAAGTTTTGATGGGTCGAATGGCCACCAAACCATCCAATATCATTATGAAAATGTGGAAAGGATTTCCTTTTGAATCTAATACCATTGTCCAAAATGGAATCAACAAATATTCCTCACAAATTTGTTATGAAAGGTTACAACAAGGTATTGAGAATCCTACTAATGAAATATCTATTTAGAGTATTATTGAGGAATATGTTTTTTTGGGTGAATATTTTCATCATCTAACCACTTTGGTTACTTTGTGAGAATACTCCTTCTGCTACCTAAAACATCAACATTAATCTATGAAACTATTTAAGACTAAGAGTAGTCATCACTATTCCCTGCTAGGGGTGTCCAATCATCGAGACAGGTGGGTAGCGAACAGTTATGGCCAGACCAACCCCCAGCCACGCGCTCACTTACTCATTAAACCTCCCACGCTCGAGAGGTAATGATCCTCAAGGCAGGAGAACTCATGGCAGCAGAGGTAGCTGATAAGCATGCAGCGAAAGAGAGGCAGTTCATTCGCCATTCGCAAGCGATGGTGAAGGTTGGTGACCCGGTTTTAGTAGATGAGCAAAACCTGGCTCTCAAGCCTTGGCTTGAGATTCACGGGCAAGAGATGAGGTGGGTGTAAGTGTAGTCGGGAAGCTGTGGATGGCGTCTAAATGCTAGGAACCTGTTGATCGGTGGTTTTGGTGCTCTGCCAAGGTGACAAAAGCAAGCCAGTGGCTTATGCAGGAATGCTCTGTAATATCCTGTTTTGGGGATATCTCTAAAACACGGCAAAACTCCAACCAGAGATAGACTGGGAGGGAATTTACCGGATATTTCACCTCTGAAAAGAGGACGAGATCTGGAGGCTACCTGGCCCTTTCCAGACCCTGTCTAGGAGTGAAAGATAAAAATACCAAGTGGTATAGAACTAGAGCACTCAAAACCAATAGTAGAGATAGAAAGAGAATACAGCAACTACGGCAACAACGGCAACTACGACAACTCAACCAGAAAACATAGAGAGAAAATGCTGAGCCATTTTCTTAATCTGAGAAATGTAATGAAGTACAAGAGGCGATCTTGCGCAAGGAAAGTGAGAAATCACTCTCAGAAAAGACAGGAAATGGCTGCTCTATGAACTGCATCACAGCTGCTGGAAAAATTCCATGTAGCTGCTACTGCTGGAATCAAATGAAGATTAGGGGATGATCCCCTTGCTGGAATGAGATGAAAATCAGCAAATCTCCTCTCCTCGAAAACCCTGACAAGATCCACAAACCATTCCAAGAATGGCCAACCCCCGAAACCACCAGAAACTTCCTCTCCAGTGAATTACACTGGCCTCCAAGGTACAGCGCAATGGCTGGATAGAAACAGCTGAAATACTGCCACAAACTCCGCCAAAAACCTCCAACGGGCAAAGGCTGACCCTTTGCTCGAAATCTCGAAATCGCCTGCAGAAACCCCAATCCGAAGCTCCTCCACAATGGACTGCATCTTCTCTCCCAGTGACTGCGTAGTATCTATAAGCTCTAGCTCCGCAACAAACCCAAACAATGAAACAACTCACAAAATGCTGAAAAACTAACCTTGCCCGAGCAGGCACTCGAAGTCCCCTGGGGCTAAGGGTGAGATTTCCGCACAAACACACTCGGTGCACTAAACAGTGCTACAGACAGGCTAAACAGCCAACGTGCTCAAGAAGACAAAAGTCTTACTCCAAAATCATCAACTCAAGAATGATCCAAATGAGGAGGCTCCTCCATCTTTTATAACATTGGTTTCCCTTCAAAACCCGTCGTAGCCTCTCTCTCCTCCACATCCTCATCCTTATCTGCGCAGAAGCTTCTAGAGTGCACGTAGGCCCCCTCCTCTACGTGGTGTTAGGCCCCCCTTGACTCCCACTTAAGTCACAACGTTGTGCTACTAGGTGGATGTCTTATTTCACTTAAGTGAGTTAGACTCTCTTCACCCACTTTTTATTTATTTACAAACTATAGACGGAAAAATAAACAAAATAGAATATTCCAATTAGTTGTCGCTAATTAGGAATATTACAATCCCCCCCCGGCAAAATGTTGCTTGCCCTCAAGCAACTGAAGTGATGGATGTTGCAGAATCTTCTCGCTCTCCCAAGTGGGATCCACATCCGGCAAAAAATTGCTTGTCCTCAAGCAATGCCTAAACAAGCCTCCTCTCTAGCTAATGCTCCCCATCGACACTGCAAAATGTGCCTGGGTCCCAGATGTGCCACTGAATCTTCCCTATCCTCTACATCACCTTGATGTAAAGGGATCTCTCAATGCCAGGATCCCAAACTGATCTCTCACGGTACCAGCCAACCAACAATCCTCCCGGATCCCTTTGCCACCATGGCAAATAATCGCCCAAGTCCCACGGCTTAGACTGTGCACTGCCTCTATCTATGACTGATGATCTAAGAGGCAAAGACCATGACCCCTGCTTCACTGTATCTGTGATTGTGTAAGATGTCCCATCAACTATGTACCAACTCATCACCTCTCTCCAATCCAAGTCCTGACTCAATCCCATGTTGATCCTGCTCTCCTGAAATCGGGAAGGAGTCCTGAAGAAATGACAACCGGTGCCCTCCTGCCAACTGGAGTATGTAACATCTACTATGTCTAAGGGCCCCTGCTCCGCTGTGCTCGCCACGAAAAATACCATACCATCAAGAGGGTACCAACTCATGATCTCCCGCTAGTCCATCCTGGAAGAAGGATCCAATGTAGCAACAACAACTGCATATGGAACATGCCTAGAGTGTTCCCGCCAGCCCGTAATCAACTCCCACTATTCTGCCCTGTCTACCAATGAAAGCTGCTTGTAGAAGGAAGCCCCTCTCTCTATAATGGGCCAAAGTGGGCAATATATGCTGCAAGCTCCATCGATGTACTCCTGGAGAGTGCTACCCACTAAAAACACTGCAGCTCTACTGACTGCATGTACATATATCTGCGCCTCATCCCTGTGTCGACCCACAGATGGATGGTCCACCATATCCAACAGCTCCTCCCACTCCTGATCAGGAATGTCATGCTCCCGCTATCTACTGGCCCCTTGCAGAACAATCTCATCAACCTCCAACACCTCCAGAGGATATGGATCTACAACTGTTGTTACCGTACTCGATGTCAGTGCATCTGACTGCCCCACCTCAATGACTGACCCCAATGTTAGCCGCATATCCCTCATCGGCTCAATGTGAGCGCCCATCTGGCTCTCCCCCAAATGAATATCGTGCCTGATGTAAATAGTGTCCTCCTCTGTCGACTCAGGCTCCATCACCTGCTGCTCTAGCTGAATCGTCGCAAGTGACTCTTCACCCAGAGTATCTCCCGCAGAGTCTTGTAACTGCTCAGCCTGGACACTGGAATGCAACTCCGGTCTACTGTCACCATCTCTACATGACTGCTCTTGCTCCCTAGAAGCATCCTCAACTGATCCTATGGACTCATATGAAAAAGAGTCCTCACCCTGGCATACAGAAGGAATGCCCTCCTGTTCTACCTCCGCCACCTCATCTACATTGAATAAGCCATCCACCCTCTCGATAAAGTGTTGATACAATGTCTGGAACCGAGACACATACTGGGATGCTACCTCTACTGTACCCAGTATCCTCTGCTCATGCATGATCTCGACATGCCCTGAGGGAAAAGTGACACATGTCTCCCTCATGACCCGCTCCCCAAGCGTAGGCTCAGCGATGAATGATGTGCCACCCCTGCAAAGGATCATCTCATCCCCTAACCTGTGGCTGTCAACTAGCACCTCGACCCAATGCCACTACTGAGAAGTCTCTCCCCTAGGGTGCTGAGTGTCATCCAAATATCTTGGGTGAGCCTCGCATACCCCGCTGCTCATGCCCAAGGTGCCAAAGGACAACGACAAAATCGACTGTGCTCGTGAGTGATGTAGAAGAGGGTCAGGTGCGTGAGTCCCTACCAATGCCATCAAGTATCACTCATCTATCTCCCCAACGATCCTGGGTGAAATACCCCCAAAGGTAAGCCCGATTTCCCTGTCCGTGAGTCTCCCTGGTGGCAACGCTCTAAGACCCTGCTGTGCAGCACCATACGCCCTCGCATAAAACCGATCATCCATGTACTCCTCGACATGCCACTGCACACTGAGGCATACCCCTGTATACTTCTGGATACCCTAAGCTACTGTTGTACCACCCTGTATCGTCTCGTGCCCTGACTGTGTCCAAGCATCGATCACTCCCTGCGTGCTCTCAATGGGATGTAGGACACTCCTACTCCCCAATGCAGTCCCACACACCACGGTACACCACCATGCAACTCCATGTCCACTGGTAGTCCACTGCTCAATGCTAGAGGCTCCCACACATCCCTGGATGTGATGACCTAGAGTTTTGCCTCTACATGTCGGACTACCCCCAATCAGTATCACCGTCGCATCACTATACCCGCCGACGAATGGATCATCACTCCAAACCCTCCTCGAGGGGTCCGAGAAGTGAATCTCCCTATGTGTCAGTAGTGTTACCACCACTGCTCGGCTCCGTTGTGTCCTTTGTGCCCCACACAAAGGTGAAGAAACCTTGGCCCCATACAAGGTGCCATCTGGTGGCCTGCCAATGCCACCTCTTCTGACAAGCTCCTACCAAGGTATGTTGACCACCCCGTGATCTTGTGTATAAGTGTCATACCAAGACAACCTAGGGAGTCTGCCCATAAACTGGTTGGCCACTGGAGCTGATCGAAAATCCCCCAGCGGATGCGCATGCTCTACTGCTAGGCCAATTGTACCCTCCAAGACATAGTCAACCGACTTTCCTGGAAAATGATAGGTGATCCCACCTGGATCCCAATGCCAATCTGGGGTTCCTATATTTCCTGCACCTGGGAACTCCTGCTGAACTACACCTGGGTCCACCACAATCTCCATAACCCACTCCACCGAGTACCAACTCAAAATCTCTCGCCATCCAACCTTGACAAGTGGATGTCGCACACTGTGCAACTCTGATCGTCTCATCCTGCTAACCAAGTCAACGTATGAGGTCTGACTAGGTGACTCCGTCTCTCTCTGTCCAATGGGAAGAGGTGACCCAACAACGCTGCTAGTCCCGTCCATGCATGACTGAAGGGGAATGATCTGATGCTCCAACATGCCCTCTGGTTGTACCATCAGGGAATCCAGTCATTCCCCAATGTGGGCCAACTTGGCCGCCGACTCGACACAAGCCACTCTCATGCCCTCCAGCTCCTTATCCTGCAACAAAATGGCCTCCCGTACTGACATGGCCTTCCCTTTCAAAACTAGAAGGTCTGTCCGAAGCCGATGATACCACCGTCTGCGACCATCATCCAATACCTCTATATTTCCTAGTGCCTCATTGAAGGTGGATACATCTCCTGACACCACACCCATCTGTCGTGTGCTGCTACCACCCGAAGACTCGGACACGACTCTGATCATCACCTCAATGGATGGCTCTACTGGGGTGGGCTCTACCTTCTCCACTACGATATCAACTGACATGGTCAAGGAGGTCTCCAATGAGGGTGAGTCCTGTGTCACACTAGGTGTATCCTCGAACTCCCTACAATCTTGTGTGCCCTCATCCTCCAAGTGCGAGGTAACCATTTTGATGGTTTCCCCCTCCGATACTCGGTCAAGCTGGAAAGAGGTATCCAACTTCTCCACCCAAGCTTTTTCCGAACGCTTGGATGACCCGTCAAATGTCGGTAAATGGAACCTTCCCACTGTGCGCTGCCAGCCCCCGTCATGTAAGTGCCTGTTCCCTCTGTGAAATTTGCGGGGTCTGTTATCCCGCTGGAGCTGAACAAAATCTCTGGATGGAAGGGCATCCCTGAACTCCTGCCCATATGCCTGATACTCGGCGAAATAATCACCCATGTGGCCAAGCTCTGGCTCCTGCTGTGCTCCTGCCCCTGTGTCTGCACCCAGGAAAGTGGCAATAGTGGAACGTGTGGGTGTATGTGATGCCATATGCTGAGAGGCATCATGCTCCGGCAAATGGTGGGATGTGCCTGATCCCTCACCAATCTGGAAACCCCTTGGGGTTTCACGCTGTCTATCCTCCACAGCTGTGAATCTTTGTCCCATCACCTCAATCTGCCTCGACATATCTTGTACTGATTTGAGAAGCATCTCCCCAAATCTCTTTGCATCATCATCACCTACCATCGACTCCTCCTGCTCTGTGTCTACAGGCTCCTCCTATTCTGCGTCTATCACAGGCTCCTCATGTTCTGTGTCTACAGGCTCGTCTAGAAACTATACTTCTGCCTGACTTCGGCCTCTGATTTACCCACTGATAATTTCTCAGAAAATTCTAAGAATTTGGGAAGGTGATCCTTGCCCAAAACCCAGAAAAACCCATAAATGGTTTCTTCTAATTCCAACCTTCAAAATCTGACCCTTTGTAGTTTGGCCCTCTTCCAATTTCGTTTTTTGGCACTGCAGCTGCTACTATCAATCGTTGCTCTCCAAACTGTTTGGCCTCTGTGTCATCTCTTTCTCGATGTCATAGACCACAGGCTGAGCCAGAACTATGCTCTGATACCACTGTAATATCCCGTTTCGGGGATATCTCTAAAACACGGCAAAACTCCAACCAGAGATAGACTCGGAGGGAATTTACCGGATATTTCGCCTCTAAAAAGAGGACGAGATCTGGAGGCTACCTGGCCCTTTCCAGACCCTGTCTAGGTGTGAAAGATAAACACACCAAGTGGTATAGAACTAGAGTGCTCAAAAACAATAGTAGAGATAGAAAGAGAATACAGCAACTACAGCAACAATGGCAACTACGGCAACTCAACCAAAAAACATAGAGAGAAAATGCTGAGCCATTTTATTAATCTGAGAAATGTAATGAAGTACAAGAGGCGATATTGCGCAAGGCAAGTGAAAAATCACTCTTAGAAAAGACAGGAAATGGCTGCTCTATGAACTGCGTCCCAACTGCTGGAAAAATGTCGTGTAGCTGCTACTGCTGGAATTGACTGAAGATTAGGGGCTGATCCCCTTGCCGGAATGAGATGAAAATCAGCAAATCTCCTCTCCTCAACAACCTTGACAAGATCCACAAACCATTCCAAGAATGGCCAACCCCTGAAACCACCAGAAACTGCCTCCCTAGTGAATTACGCTGGCCTCCAAGGTACAACGCAGTGGCTGGATAGAAACAGCTGAAATACTGCCACAAACTCCGCCAAAAACCTCCGACGGGCAAAGGCTGACCCTCTGCTCGAAATCCCGACGAAATCGCCTGCAAAAACCCCAATCCAAAGCTCCTCCACAATGGAATACGTCCTCTCTCCTAGTGACTGCGTAGTCTCTATAAGCTCTAGCTCCGCAACAAACCCAAACAATGAAACGACTCACAAAATGCTGAAAAACTAACCTTGCCTGAGCAGGCACTCGAAGTCCCCCGGGGCTAAGGGTGAGATCTCCACACGGAGACACTTGGTGCACTAAAAAGTGTTGCAGACAGGCTAAACAGCCAGTGTGCTCAAGAAGACAAAAGTCTTACTCCAAAATCATCAACTCAAGAATGATCCAAATGAGGAGGCTCCTCCATCTTTTATAACATTGGTTTCCCTCCAAAACCCGTCGTAGCCTCTCTCTCCTCCACATCCTCATCCTTATCTGCACAGAAGCTTCTAGAGTGCACATAGGCCCCCTCCTCTACGTGGTGTTAGGCCCCCCTTGACTCCCACTTAAGTCACAACGTTGTGCTACTAGGTGGATGTCTTATTTCACTTAAGTGAGTTAGACCCTCTTCACTCACTTTTTATTTATTTACAAACTATAGACGGCAAACTAAACAAAATAGAATATTCCAATTAGCTGTCGCTAATTAGGAATATTACATGGTCCTACGCCGACCAGGCCCCAGGGTGGTTTTTCCTTGGGCTCACTGAGTGCTCTGGCTCTCCTACGTTCAACATTTGTGGAAGGTGGCAAATTAACACCTCATATGAGGGTGGCATTGCGGCTGGTGGCGATATAGTGAATCTCCTCCACAGCGCTCAAGAGGTGTTCAGCAATAAAATTGGCAGAGGTTGTGGAGAAGGTGGAGTGGTTTTAGGGACTGTTGGGCCTGAGGGGACTTGGAGCTGCAATCTAGCAAAGGGTGGGGGGGTGTTAGACGAGTGCATGCTAAGAGAGAGGTCGGGCTCGACACTGAGGTCTTGGGCACGGCATGGAGAATCACGAGCCATCCGTGGACTCGATTTCACAAGCAGAATCCACTAAGATTCAACATTCGGTGGCAGACATAGCAGTTTCTTCGGCTCAATCACTGGGACAGGTTGAGGCTTCGACCAACCTTGAATCAATTTCTTCCCAACTCCAAAATATCCAGCTCAACTTGGACACTTTACGCCAACAAAGGTATGAATATCCTAATGAACTTGTGGCCTACATTAATGTTATTCAACACCTTCAAAATGATACCCTTGAAGCTTTGGAGAGTCTACATCGTCTTCTCTTCTTCTCTTCTGCTGAGCTCTCATGACCACCTCCTAGCTTTAGAGGCCCAAGTGGTCCATATTGACTATCATATGCACAAACAGGGAAGCATCTTCAGGAAAAAGCTTCGCAGCTCCTCCGACAAGTCCTCATCACCCTCCTCACATGAAATAATATTCACATATAAACTTGCATATATCTTAGATATATCCACCACTATTTTAAGCAATTTCAATTACATAAACTCCTTAACTAGGTCAATGCGTCAACCCTTAGGGAATTTACCTAATCAAGTATTCAAAACTTAAAGTTACATTCATTGACAACATAAATATAACACATTTTATATTTGAATTTTCATACAAGGCAAGTCAAATCACTCAACATTTCAGTTATTAAGTTATTATCAAAAGTTCTAATTATTAATTTTTTTTTTGTTATATCCTTGGGAAAGACTACATGTGTGCCAAGTGATTTTAACTATCGTAGCCACATTATTTGCATTTAATTGGCATTCCAACTTAATCTAAAAACCTTGACAATTTTGATCTAGTCTATTATGCCTAGCTTGGATATCATAAGGTTTGAGGGGTCAAATGGCCACAACACCATCCAATATCATTAGGAAAATTTCACCAATATTTTCTTTTGAATCTAATATCATTGGAAAAAATGGAATCATCACAAGTTCCTCACAAATTTGTTATGCAAGGTTACACCATAATATTGAGAATCCTACTAATGAAATATCTATTGAAAGTCGTGTTAAGGAATATGTTATTATATGTGAATATTTTAACCCTTTTAGTTACTTTGTGAGAATACTCTGGATACTACCCAAAACATCAACACTAAATTATGACACTCTATTAATACTAAGAGCAGTTATTCCTACATATAAAAAAGAACACCTCAAATAAAGAATCAAGTAGATCAATCACCTATCCCATGTTAAATCACAACTCCAATCCTCAAAACAAATGGGGGCATTAACCCAACAAATCCTTCCAAGGTATAAGTTTTTATCCCAAGCACAGATCAACTCAAATTATGAATCTACTCTCCCTAATCAAATCTTAACTCCAATCCCTAGAGAAAATAAGCCCTCAACTCAATGAATCGTTCCAAGTTACAAGTGCTTATCCAAACATGGGTTGAATTTAATTATTGAATCTAAGGTTTGAAGATTGCATAAATATCCAACTCCCTCTTTCACCAAAGAGAAATTTCAACACTGCAAGTTGTATAAACATGTAGAAATTCTAGAAATCTTCCAAATATGAAATTTCCACCTCAATTTAATGAGATAGTTAAGTTTTCTCATAGAAAATTCATGTTTCAGGCTTACTTGAAATAATATTAGAGAAATACAATTACAAATATCTCAAATCTATCCACCACTAGTTTAAGCAAGTTCAAGTAGATAAACACCTCAAGTAGATCAATGCATCAACCCTTAGGGCATGGATCTAATCAAGTATTCAAACCTATAAATGAAATTGATTGACAATAGAAACATAACAACACATTTTACATATGAATTTGAATGCAATGCATGCAAAATTACTCCACATTTCAATTGTGCTATAGCAATAATAAGTATATCAAAGCCAAATCTAAAAATAAGATATATAATACAAAAATTTGAGACAATCGTGGTAAAATAATTATAAAAATATGAAGATAAAGTACACATCTCTAATATTTTCCAAATTTAATATATCAAGTCATTCTTTATCCCAAGTAAAGAATCATTTAAAGTTTCCCAAACCCTAGTTTACTACAAACCCTAACCCTAGCTAAAATGCACATGTACTGAAAACTTGTGTCAATTTATGGAGTGTGACCCATATTCAGATTTATGAGATAATTGAAAAATATAAATAAGTTAAGCCAATGAAAGGTTCATATTAAATAATCACACTCCTTCAAACCAATATTATCCCAAAATAATCATGCTCCTTTAAACCAATTTTATCCAAAAGCTAAGCATATAACTGGGAAAGAACAAACACAGGAAACTATAACAAAACCAACCTGAAATCACAGTCATCATAAATTGATTCCTCTCATAGAAGGGCCTCAGCAATCAGCCTCAACAATTAACACTATTAATTTCCTTCCTGGGCTTAATTTGCTTGTTCAACTTCACCATTGCCTTCCCAATTTACCTTTAAATCCATCTGCATTTCCATAGCTTGCCAGACCAGATTTGCCTTCCATCTTACATCTTTGACCCACTTCCATCTTACATCTTTGACCCACATCAGGTTAACAAATAATCATCCATAGGCATCTAAAATAAATATGAGTCAACTAATAAAAGAATAATACAAATATAAAACATCCTAAAAGAATAATACAATATGAAACATCCAAAGGAAGCCGAAATTATATATTTCATAGGCAGTTTCAGCTTTCGATGCACCACTGCAACTTTCATCCATTCAGACCCTAGATCTATGCTGCACACTGGGCCGCTCCATATTGAGCACAATGCAAGGCATATGGCCATAAATAATGTAATTATCAACCAAATAATTCTCGTGCCATACCACATCTTCAAAGATTAAGCTCATGACATGAGTCTTGATTTGTAAGCCACAGATTTGGACTGATCCAGAACAGTTTTAAACCACTAATGGAGAGCAAAAAGTGAACATTCCACGAAAGAACAACAAAAAGGCATTTTAGAATAAAAAGTGAGGTTTTTATAGCTTCATACAATCGATCGGGGCCATTTTTAGAGATTTTGGAGATTCAGTGGTAAAAATTGCAGTGTAAAAAATCCTGGAATTTGTGAAATCCTTATCAATCCCACACTGAATGACTGCACCATAATGCTCATTATCAAAGGTAATACATTGATGCCAGCAAGTTGAACTTCTTGAATGATGCCACTCTCTCAACTTTGGTAAAAGAAAAGTGGCACACTAATCACAGCATTTATAACTTGGGCATTTGTAAATTTCCAAATTTTTAGCTAGGATCTTTAGGGTGGTAATTAAGGATTTCATAGAGGCTTGGTGAATACTCCAAGCCCTTTAAACTCAGCGGGGAATCAGCACTTCTGGAAATCGAATCTGGATCAGGTTTTGATACCATGAAGAGATTTTCCTTTACACCAAACCTGCAAGTATGGATGAACTTCCAAACAAATAACTAGAATCCCTAGAGTAAAAATTACTAATTCCATAAAAATACAGTAAATACTCCAATAATCCATAACTAAAACAAATGCATACCATAACTCAAAATCATGGAAACTAACTTCTCTACTATATAAAATGATTTACTGTCATTATATGCCCTAATGCCAGCGGCTCCTCTAGAATCCACAACCATGTCCCAGGCGTGCACAATGACCTTATCACGGTAGTGGGAAAAGACCCCGGTGGCTTCTTGGGCGACCACGCTGTTGAATGCCACCAGGGCAAGGCTTTTCTTCATAGACATTTCATTTATTTTTATGGAAATAAAAATAAATGAATTAATGCAACTTTCATCCATTCAAACCCTAGATCTATGCTGAACACTCAGCACAATGTAGGGAATATGGCGACAAATAATGTAAATAACAGCCAAAGAATTCGCGTAGGACATGAATTGGGTAAGCGTAGGACATGAATTTTGATCCGTTAAACCCATATTTGGACTAATCTAGATTAAGAAAAAAAACAACAAAAAGGATTTTATAATAAAAAAATGAGATTTTCAGAGCTTTATACGAAAACCTAATTTACAAATTCTGAATAGATCGGGACCGTTTAAGCAATCCCTTCAGCAGAATGCAAGCACGTGAAAAAGGGAAATGAAGGGCTTCATTAAAACAAGGCTGGATCCGTAAACGCTAAACCAATTTCATGAATATTGATTCGGTGCCATTTGGATCCAGCTCTTTCGCATCACTGCTATATATATACATATATTTTTTAGAAGAGAAAAATCATAACAGTGATAAAATATTAATAATATAATAATGATAATTGAGTTGTTTTCGGGTTTAGGTTTATATATATATATGTGGGGTTTATTGAGTGATGAGAAGATTATGAGTTTAATTAGTTTTCAAGAGATCAATTTAAAAGTGTATTTTAAACCATATGAAATTATAATGTTGCTTTGATTTGTGTTGTCCAATTCTTATTATAAAAAAATAAAAAAAAGTTACTTGCTTTATTATATTATTTGGAAAAATATTAATTGTCATTAATTTAAAAGAAAATGATTTCATCTAGATGGAAAAAAAAGTTTTATTTGAAAAATTAAAAGTAAACAAATTTGAGTTAAGTTTGTGTTATAATACCAAATTAATTTTTGCTCACTTGTCCATATTGTATGTAGACAAAAATAGCTCAATGCAACTAATTTGAATGAGTCTCCACAACTTGCACTTTTCTTATTTATCATCTTATTAGACCTAAGTGGTATCTCTTGTTAATTTGATAGCTCACTAGCAAATTCTCTCCTTTGGCCAACCTTCCTCATCAAGAAAGACCCCTCCTAGCATGTGCAAGGATTTAATTTGGTCAAGGAAAAATGTTTTTTTAAAGAAAACTAACAATGACACAAAAATCCAAGTCACCCTAGAAGACAAATTAGCCCTCCTCCAACACTTATAAATACAAGTCAAGGCACATCATTTTGGAGCATCACATCAAGTATCTCTCTCTTCTCTCTATTGGTTCATACATCTTAAATATTGTAGGTTCTCTTCACGTGTGCAAAGGAGAAGTCTCTCTTTTTTCTATTGACCCACTTGTGCTTCCCTTGGGAGACTTTGACTTTGATCAACATTATCTTGTAACCTTTTAACTTGGTTTGACAAAATTCAGACATGTTTAAGGAGGCCACATTTATTGGCACAAAAATCAAGTATTTTTAGGAAGTTTGACTTACATTGACCACAAGACTTTGACTTATCTTGACTGCTAACCAACTATATCTTTGACTGCAAATTTTCTCTCTCTTTTGACAGAACATTCTTGCACTATTTTGGGATGACATTGACGAGCATTAGAGGTTGAATACTTTGATTGTTGACCAAGATCTTGGAGGAAAATTTGACTGTCATTGACTTTAACAAAATTGCAAACATTAACAAGATCTTGGAGGAAAATTTGACTGTCATTGACTTTAACAAAATTGCAAACATTGACTTCACGAGATTTAACTTAGGACAAATTTGAATATTAGCTCATCATTTGATATTGGTTGGTTGAATTTGTAGATACTCAAAGAATTTTTCTTTTACTCTTGGTTGATGAATTTGGAACATTGTACTTTCTCCTAAACATTTTATAACAATTTAATAAGAAGAATAATTTGAAAGGGTTTTCCCCCTTGTGGGGTTTCTCCTTTGTCTTTGACCAATTCTTGTGTCTTTTGTCATTGTTTTTATTGTCTCTTATTGTACATTGCATTTACTATTCTATGTGCAATTACTATTTATTACTCAACGATTAAATTGATTCGTAATTACAGTTAAGAATTGGGCTAAAGTGATTGTAATAACATAGAACAATGAAAAATTATTTGCACCAATGATTACAAAATTTTTGTTGTTTGTCTTTATTATTGTTATTATTTGCAATAAAACAACTTTGTTTCATCTATGTGAAAGGATTTTGCTACATAAATCAACCAACAAACAAAGTTTTGTTACATTGTTTATGGTCTTTACGTAATTTTAGTGTTTGTATGGTAGAATAACAAAATTAAATCTTGCTTGCATAAATTGTATGTAGATGAAATTCATCCTGCAAACTTCTTTTTATTATGATGTAACTAGATTGGATGAGCCTCCTCAACCTACACTTTTATGATTTACTATCTTATTTTTCATAGGTGTTATCTCTTCTTTGCATTAGATATTACAAAGGTTTTTTTAGTTTTCATTACTATTAGTTGCAATAATATAGAATTAAAAATAAAATAAAAAAATTATATAGTATTTCATCTATGAGAAAAAGGCTCTTGTAATACTTATAAACTCTATTAGGTTGTATGTCTTAATAGTTTCTTATGTATAGGAAGGAGAGTTCAACATTGATTTATTTGGGCTAGGTAAATTGCCCCTTCTCAAACTACTATAAATTTTATGTGCATGGGTGAAATTGGTATAGGATGTCTTGAAGAGAATTCATTTTTTGTTTTTGGAATATTTATTTTAATTCCCTAAAACAACCTTCCTTTGTAATAAACCCAGTGCATGCCCAACAATATGCCATACAGACCCAATGTCAGCACATTCCACTCAATTAAAACGCACATGACATTAACCAACGATTGATCCTTCTTCTCGTCCCTATTTCCAATTGAACCAACCATGGTTCTCTGTGCATTTCCTTGTTCAAGCCGTACTTTTAAACAAGCTCTTGACTAACATAGCTATAATTATAACTTGGATCAATAAAAACATAAACAACTTGCTCTTGTAGCTTACCTTCCATCTCAATGATGGATGACTAGTGATCTTCTTGGTGGTTTTCCAATGTTGCGTAGACCCTTGGCATACTTCACGATACTTCGCCGACTGTGCTTGCCTCCTGAGCATTGTATATTTTGGGTCTATATTTTGGGTCCAACCTCCTGTTGATATGGACAATCTATTCTCTTGTGGATCCCACCACAGGTCCAACACTTGAGTGGTTCTCGACTGTCTATCTTGGGTGTTGTTGACATTGGTTGTTGTACACTTCTCATAATGACAATGTTGGCCTTCTAATGAGACTGCCTTGTCTGAGCTAGGTGTTTCCTCTCTTTTCCTTCTGGGTTTTTCATGAACCAACTCACATTTTTTCTAGTGGTTCCCTTGGCTATCCATTTACTCTTAGTCTCAGGCCAACACCTCGCATGCTCATAACAATGCTTTAACTTCTTAATAGCATGCTTCATAGTCTTTATTTCCAGCAATTCAATCTTATCTTTAAATACCATAAGCAACCCACTCATGAACCTATGAATTTTAACTTTCTCATCCTTGAGATATGGGACATATCTCAATAGCCGCAAAACTTGGTGACATATTCATCACTAGTCATCTCACCCATTTTGATTTCATATAATTATTTTTCCTTATTGTCATAGTAGCATTCAGGCATATATTTTTCTCTGAAAATATTCTCAAACTCTTCCCATGTCATCTCCTTATTTTTGATGGTTGTAGTATTCTTCAGGTCCTCCCACAAAATATTGGCTTTTCCTTTTAAATTGTAAGAGGAAACTATGGTTTTCATATTCTTAGAGTAGTCATGATTCTAAATAACTTCTTCATCCATAGCAGTCATGCTTCCATGTCCTTTCCTTTCTCTCTTAGTGATGGTGGTGGCAAGAGTGGAAATGTCTCTGGGTGGCAGAACTAGATGGTTTGCTCGAGTAGGGAACCCAACTACCGATCCTTCTTCTTGTTGCTATTTCAAATTTAACCAACCAAGGTTCTCTATTCAGTTCCTTGTTCATCCTGCACTTTCAATAAGCTCTAGGTTGACACACACACACATATATATATATAACTTAGATCAATCAAAACCGAAACAACGTGCTCTTGTAGCTTACCTTTCATCTAAATGATGGGAGCCTACTGATCTATTTGGTTCTTATTCAATATTGTGTAGACCCTTGGCATACTTCGAGCTACTTTTCCCACCATGATTGCCTCCTAAGCATTGTAAATGTTGGTTCCAACCTCCTGTTGATGTGGGCAATGCCTTCTCTTATGGCTCCTACCACATGTCCAACACTTGAGTCGTTCCCAACCTTCAATTTTAGGTTGTGCTGACGCCAATTGATGTACACTTCCCTTAATGAAAATGTTGGCCTTATACTAAGACTTCCTTGTCTAAAATAAGTGTTTCCTCTTTTTCCTTTTGATTTTTTCCTATACCAACTAACATTCCATCTAGTATTTCCCCTGGCTATCTAGCTACTCTTAGTCTGAGGTCGACGCCTTGCTTTCTCATAGAAATGCTCTAAGTTCTTAATTACGTCCTTTAGAGTATAGGGTTCCAAAAATTCAATCTTATCTCTGAATGCCATAGGAAACCCATTGACGAAACTATGAATTTTAAATTTGTCATCCTTGAGATATGGGATATATCTCAGTAGCCATAAACACTTGGTGACATATTCATCACTAGTCATCTCACCTAGTTTGAGTTCATGGAATTCCTTTGCCTTATTGTCATAGTAGTGTTCAGATAGGTATTGTTCTCTAAAAAGCTTCTCAAACTCCTCCCATATAAGCTCCTTCTCATTGATAGCTGTAGGATTCTTCAGATCCTCCCACCATATATCGTATTTTCCTTTCAAACTGTAATAGGAAACTATGGCTTGCATATTCTCAGAGTAGTCATGTATTCTAAATAACTTCTTCATCCCTAGCAATCATGCTTCCGCATCCTATTCCTTCTTCACATCCCTGTCCAACGTGGGTGGATTTTCCTATTTAAATTCTTTAGACATAGGCTCACTTTCCTTGCTCTCTCAGTGACGGTGGTGGAAAGAGTGGCGATGTCTTCATGTGGCGGAACTAGATGGTTTTTTCAAGTAGGAAACCTGTGTTCCAGGCCTTACTTTTGGAGTACTCAAAGTTTCTCCTTTGAGAACTGTGTCCTCACTTCCTTTCCTTAGCATTTTTTGTATCCACTACCATCCACCCCATTGGTATTTTCTTCTAACTCTCGAGGGATTTTTTTGTCTCTACAAATGGTCCTCATTTTAGATTTTCTTTGCCTTATCCAATCCAAGAGACTTTAGAGGATGAACACATTGATCTTAGCCTGTCTCTCTTGGGCTCTTACCAACCTTTCATTATCAGCCTTAAAAATTCTCACCTCATGTTGAAAACTTCTCAGGGTGTCCATCCAATCTGGGGATTGACCTCCTCGCCCTTTCCCAACTAATCTTTCTTCATCATTGATTCTGATCCCATCACTTCCATGTTGGGATTGATCGAAACCATATTAAACCATTCTAGTTCTCATCACTATATATTTTCTATGTTATGTTATTTATGACGTGTTTTCAATCACACACATTGTTAGACATTTACAAAAAAAAACATTTAAACACAAATCAAGATCATGATTTTTCATTCACGGAGTGTCATGGGGTTTCTTTTGGTAACAAAAAATCATGTTAACATACAAGCCACTTATAAACCATCTGCAACAGTCATTTAATCATGCAATTGGTACATAACTAATAACAAACGTACCCACAATCACAATCCTGCTTATCCTAATATAATCTTAGTAATAATCACCAACCACAATCCAAACTGACTCAATATTTTATAATTTATTAATGAAACTTCCACACTTTTCCCATGAAAAATCCCATCAAGTCCAACTGTTTAAACCCATATTCTGTGATAACACTTTGACATGCACCGAATCCCTTCATTTGACATTAGAGAAACGGGGTAAATGATTTTATGCATGCTTCCTTTCCTTTGATACACACACACACACACACACACACTATGTGCGGCTCTGGGATCCTCTAACCACCTTGAATCCCATTGTATGGCTCCCCTCCGGAATCAATCTGCCCAACTGATGTGTCATGTCTTTGGGACCCTTAGGGTGCATAAAATTTATGAGTCAAGTTCCCCATGGAATTCGACCTATTAGCTCATGGGTGCACCAACTCTCACACTAACAAGCACGTCACCCTCCAAGTGCTACTTGTCCTGGGTTATTGTGGCTCCCACAAACCTAAAACCTACATCTCATTATTTCTAGGTAACAACCCTAAGGATAAAAAGAGATTTTTTTTAGCCCTCATGGCATCAACTCGTGGTTCCTAATGTCTCGGATTTCCCTAGGTCATTTTGCCTCTATGGGGTTTCCAACCTCTTGGCTCTGACCATTTCGTGAGTGATATCACGCTGACGTCATCCATACCCCATGCCAACCTAAGAGGGGTTCATATGTCGACCATAAGTGGCTCGATGGGGCACCTAAGACTTCGCACTACTAGCTAAGTGTCCTTTAAGACATCATGTCGATGTTATCTCCACGTGAAGGGAAAATCCTTCAGAACGTGGTTTCGTACTTGGTTCCTGCTTAGTGTATAGGATCCTCGAACCTGAAACCTTTTAAGACACTTTCCGCGAAACTCCATGGGGTTCCAACCTTTTGGGCTTCTAGGGTGGTCCCTTTCTTGCGTGATGTGTCATCGTCTATTGACAAAACCCCAACTCCCTTTTTCCCGCTAAGTCCCTAGCTCTAATTTAAATTATCATTCGGCTTCCAGCTCTGCGACCTTTTTCCCTATCATCGCGACTAATCTCGTGAAGGGAATATAAATCCACCAATCAGAAGTCTCGTAATCACGGTTTTGTTCCTTTTGGCGATAAGGTCAACCCCCACTTCTTTAATAAGTTCATGACCTCTTTCCTTTGTGTCGAAATAAATCATTCCTTCTCATTTCCACCATGAATTTGTTGAAGGCTTCTGAATTTGAATCACACAGTGCCTTATACAGATATCTAGAAATCCTTCCCGATTATAACCTTTTTTTTCATGTAGGCTTCTCTGACCTAGCCTTGCAAGTTAAAACTCTTTCTCAAGGGTCTGGTCAACCTCCTGATGCACTTTTCAGGTTCACTAGGATTCCCTTGGTTTATTAGGTGAATTTATTATGTTATCACACTCGATCTTGAGTTATTGGTTCTCCTGCGAGTTCCTGGACCGTGAGTCTTCCCATCCCATAGAGAGGGAATTCCACCATGGGAGGCATAGGTGCTCTTGCATGGATTACCTGCCACGGAATTGACGCAAATTCAGGGGAGGTTCTAATCTTGCCTGCCATACACTGACAGTACAAGAAACTATTCCAGGCCTACAAACAAATGTGTGTCGATACACAGAGCCATTGGGTGCCTCAATCATCGCCTTACAACGCTAACAAAATCTCTCTAACTTGCTAAAAATGCAAGGTTGAATATGATTCACGTAAATTTGGTGGCTCGACTGAAACTAGGGAGAAACCCCCTTTTACATTAAGTTCGTGCTCATCGAGCAACACAAAAACTTGTAATGTGACCCCGAATATCTCAAAAAGGAATGAAAACCCTGCTATGGAGAGGGTCCATATGTAATCTTATATTAAAGGTCTCAGAACCCACTATTATTCGAGTTTTAATGCAATCTCTCATGGCTCAATTCTGATTTTCAACGAGTCTGTATTTTCTTAATGATTTTAAATGTTGTTTCTCACAAAACCAAGCATGTGCATAAATCTCTACTCAATGCTACATTATGGGTTAGTCTTCATTAACATGCAGTTTATTAAGCTTTTAAGTGCCAAATATTGCATTCCCACCATTAGCAGTTTTTAGACATATTTCATTTGCATATTTCTTGCACATTTATGCATATATTTAGAACATACACATACATGTATACAAATCATGTTAACATATCCCACAAGGAATGTAACAAATATGCAATTTTCATCAATACAATGTAGTACCTAAGTTAAAAACCATTATCCACAACACAGTAACATCATTCATTAGAAGTTGAAAAATACACACGGTTACTTATCTTGGAATATGCATGGCAACTTAGTCTCAGACAAGGAATCTCCACCAAATCATAGACAATTATAGCTACACTTTCTTGCAACTTTAACCCCAAGCCAGATATGAGATTCTAGGGGGTTGCTTTCTTCACGGATTAACACACCAATCTACCACTTATTTTGAGACTCTATAGGACTTCCTTCCTCAATCCAACCAACTGGAAGCTTCTTACTTGGTTGGCACCAAGAGTCTAGAGGTGCCTCATCTCACCCCTAAGTTCTCACACAATGATTGACCCCCTTCTAGGGAGTCTAGAATCCACTCTGCCATGAGGGTAGTAACCATTGGTCTTCATTATGGTCTTCCTCAATTTCTTCTTTAGGATGGACCCACAACCTCATGGCACCTCTGCTTCAAGCCACAACCTCCAATGCACCCAATTTACACGGCTCTAGATATTCCATCCCAACCCACAACCTCTAGGGATCGAAGTTAGTACAGAGCTCTAGAATCTCAACCCACAACCTCAAGGGACCCCAAGTTGTTACAGATCTCCGGAGACTAGCAACTCAATGTACAGCCTCCATGGATCAGAGCCAATCCCCTTCTCTTCTCTTCTCTTCAATGTTTCGTGAGGAGAGAATGTGTTAAATCTCTCCTTCCTATCGCTCACTGTGCAACCATTTATCTGGTTCTCTTTTGTTCTCTCTGCTACTATCTCTCCTACTCTCTCCTTTTTTTTTCTTCGTCCTTTTTTTTTCGAGTAGTGCCTTTTCTTGGTCTCTTCCTTGGCCACCCTTACTATTGTGCCCTTCCTTTCTTGTAGCATGAAGTCCCTTCATAAATTCCTATCCTTTATTTCTTGTGGTTGCTTCCCAAGCACCATGGGCCTGCATACTTTTTTTTGCAACTCATTTAATTTAAATAGATATTTTATCAATTCATGTACCAACCACCTTTTAATGGCTCTCCTCCATTTTCAGGTTTCTTTGTTGCATAAGAAACCATAATGTCCCAAGCAAGTGAATCCCTTCCCAAATCTCGAATGTATGTGAGGTGAGCATAATATTGACAATACATGGGCATAATAATGACAATACATTTACAAAACCATTTGGATAAGATCTTTGGTGGGGATGTTACAAGAACTAAGAGAGCCAGATATATGCATGGCAAGCTCTGACTATGCTTTCCTAGGGGATCAATAAAGATAGGCCCCCAAATTTCTTAGTTCATCTTATGGTTGCTAATGTAAGGGGAATGGGGAAATGTATAAACACAAACTATATGAACTTTATATATAAACACAAAAACAAAACAAAAAATCACTCCATAAAAATCCCTCATTATACTATAATATATGTAGAAAACTTAAAATTTATGTACAAACACTAAGTATAATATTTAGAGGTGTTGATTGAGAGATGATTAAAAAAAAAATTAAATGTGTTGATTACACAGTGGTTCCATAATGGGTTTGTTAGGGTTTCCTTTATAAGTAACTAAGCACCTCACTATCCAAACCATCCTCAAGGGTATAAACCTGAATTATAATATTCAGAAGTGTTTCCTCCCTTTTCCTTTTGAGTTTTACCTATACCAACTCACATTTCATCTAGTTGTTCCCTTGGATATCGAGTTACTCTTAGCCTCAGGTCGACGCCTTACTTTCTCATAGCAATGCTCTAAGTTCTTAATAACATCCTTAAGAGTCTAGGGTTCCAAAAATTCAATCTTATCTCTCAATACCATACGAAACCCATTGATTAACCTATGAATTTTAATTTTTTTATCCTTGACATATGGGATATACCTCAATAGCCTCAAACACTTGGTGTCATATTAATCACTATTCATCTAACCCATTTCGAGTTCATGAAATTCCTTTGCCTTATTGTCATAGTAGTGTTTAGATAGGTATTTTTCTCTGAAAAGCTTCTCTCAGACTTATGTGTCATGTCTATGGGACCCTTAGGGTGCATCGAATTTATGAGTCCAGTTCCCCCTGGAATCTAAACTATTAGTGAATAGGCGCACCAACTCTCACACTAACAACCACGTCACCCTCCAAGTGCTACTTGTCCTGGGTCATTGTGGCTCCCACAACCCTAACACCTCCATCTAATTATTTCTAGGTAAAAACCCTAAGGATACAAAGAGATTTTTGTTATCCCTCATGCCGTCAACTAATGGTTCCTAGGGTCTTGTATTTCCCTAGGTCATTTCGCCTCTATGGGGTTTCCAACCGCTCGTCTCTAACCATTTCGTGAGTGATATCACACTGACATCATCCATACCCCATGACGACCTAATAGGGGTTCATATGTTGACCATAAGTGGCTCTATGGGCTACCCAAGACTTCCCACTCCTAGCCAAGTGTCCTTCAATACATCATGTCGATGTTATCTCTGCGTGAAGGGAAAATCCTTCGGAAACTGGTTTCATATTCGGTTCCCACTTAGTGTATAGGATCTTTGAACCCGAAACCTTTTAAGACACCATCCGCGCAATTCCATGGGATTCCAACCTTCTAGACTTCTAGGGTGGCCCCTTCCTCGCATGACGGGTCACCGTCTCTCGACAAAAACCCAACACCCTTTTTCCCACTAAGTCCCTAGCTCTAATTTAAATTATCTTCTGGCTTCGAGCTTTGCGGCCTTTTTCCCTATCATTATGACTAATCTCGTGAAGGGAATATAACTCCACCAATCATAAGTCTCTTGACTAGGGTTTTGTTCATTTTGGGGATAAGGTGAGCCCCCACTTCTTTTATAAGTTCAGGGCCTCCTTCATGTGCTGCAATAAATCCTTCCTTCTCATTTCCACCATGACTTTGTTGAAGGCTTTCGACTTTGCATCACATAGTGCCTTAGACAGAGAGCTCGACATCCTTCTCGAGTACAACCTATGTTGGCGCATAGGCTTATCTGACCTAGCCTTGTAGGTTACAACTCTTTCTCACGGGTCTGGTCGACCTCCTGATGTGCTTTAAAGGCTCACCATGATGCCCTAGGTTTTCTTAGGGAAATTTACGATGTTATCCCGCTCTAGCTTGAGTTATTGGTTCTCCAATGATTTCTTGGCCCGTGAGTCTTCCCATCGCATGGGGAGGTAATGCCACCATGGGAGGCATAGGTGCTACTGCGTGGATACCTGCCACGGAATTGGAACAGACTCAGGGGAGGGTCTAACCTTGCCTGCCATATGCCAACAGTACCAGACCCTGTTCGATGCCTACAAACAATTGCATGTCAATACGCAGAGCCATTGGGTGCCTTAGTCTTCACCTTACAACGCTAACAACATCTCTCCAACTTGCTAAAAATGCAAGGCTGAAGATCATTCAGGTAAGGCTAGTGGCTCAACTAATACGAGATTGAAACTCCCTTTGACATTAAGGTCGTGCTCATCGAGCAACATAACAACTTGTAACATGACCCCAAATATCTCACAAAGGAATGCAAAACGTGCTATGGAGAGGGTCCATATGTACTCTTATATTAAAAGTCTCAGAACCCACTATTCTTCAAGTGTTAATCCAATCTATCATGGCTTGATTCTGATTTGCAACGATTCTATCTTTTCTTAATGAGTTATTAATATGTTGTTTCTCACAAAACCAAACATGTGCATAAATCTAGACTCAGTGCTACATTATGGGTTAGTATTCATTAACATGTAGTTTATTAAGCTTTTAAGTGTCAAATATTTCTTTCCCACCATTACCAGTTGTTAGACATATTTCATTATAAAATTTATTGCACATTCATGCATATATTTAGAACATACACATACATGTATATAAATCACGTTAACATATCCCACAAGGAATGTAACACATATGCAAGTTTCATCAATAAAATGTAGTCCCTAAGTTCAAAACCATTATCCACAACACAGTAACATCATTCATGAAAAGTTGAAAAATATGCACGGTTACTTATCTTGGAATATGCAGGGAAATTTAGTCTGGGACAAGGAATCTCCACCAAATCATAGACAATTTTAGCTACACTTGCTTGTAGGTGTCACCCCAGATCGAGATTCAAGGGTCTGGGGGTTGCTTGCTTCATGGACTAACACACCAATCTACCACTTATTTCGAGACTCCAGAGGACTTCCTTCTTCAATCCCACCAACTGGAAGCTTCTTACTTGGTCGGCACCAGGAGTCTAGAGGTACCCTAACTCACCCCTAATTTCTCACACAATGATTGACCCCCTTCTAGGGATTCTACAATCCACTTTTCCATGAGGGCGATAACCATTGGTCTTAATTATGGTCTTTCTCAGCTTATTCTTTAGGATGGCCTCTACCTAAGTTGTTACAAGGATCCAAAATTTTCTATTTCAAACCACAACCTCCAACGAACCCAAGAGATACCGGGCTCCAGAGATTCCATCCCAACCCACAACCTCTCGGTATCTAAGTGAGTACAGGACTCTAGAGCTCCAAAGACTAGCAACTCAATGCACAACCTCCACGGATCAGAGTCAATCCCCTTCTCTTATCTTCTCTTCAGTGTTGAGTGAGGAGAGTGCATGATAAATCTCTCCTTCCTCTAGTTCATTATGCTACCATTTCTCTGGTTCTCTATGTTGTCGCCTCTCGTGCTCTCTCCATTTTTTTTCTTCGTCCTTTTCTTTCGTGTCCAGCCTTTTCTTGGTCACTTCCTCATCCACCATTACTGTTGCACCCTTATTTTCTTGTAGCACTAAGTCCCTTTATAAATTCCTATCCTTTCTTTCATATGGTTGCTTCCCAACCACCATGGGCCTCCATACTTTTTCTTGCATCTCATTTAATTTCAATAGATCTTTTATCAATTCATGCACCAACCACCTTTTAATGGCTCTCCTCCATTTCCAGGTTTCTTTGTTGCATAAGAAACCATAACATCCCAAGCAAGTGACTCCCTTCCCAACTCTGGAATGTATGTGAGGTGAGCATAATATTGACAATACATGAGCATAATATTGACAATACATTTACAAAGTTATTATGGTTTTCCTTTCTAAGTAATGAAGCGCCTCATCCTCCAACTAGTATGTGAGAATAATATATTGGTTAAGGTTTAAGAACTTTCAACATAAACAAGCATTACTCAATATAAACTCAACATGTCACTTGTAAGAATTGAATTTACCTAGAAATAATTACAATCAATCCTACCAACCACCCAAAATAATTCCAAATAACTTACTAAAATTTACCACAACTTATTCACTCAATACCAAATATTATAAAAAAACCATTTCACTTTTGTCTTAAAAAATGTAAAGACCTCAAAATTGTGTTTTAACTATTAATATCAAAAATTATAGAGTCTCTTAACCATTAATATCTAAAATGTATAAAGTCTCTTATTTAAAAGGAAAAAGTTGGCAAAGGAAAGTTCTTTTATTTAGTTAATCTAATCTAATAAAATTTGATATAATATTAATGTTGTAATATGTAATTGTTATTTTTTTTAAATAATTAAAAAATAAAATCACTATACAATTTAAAATAAAATTATTTTGATAATCTAGTGTATAATTTTTTTTTCACTCAAAATAATTTAAATCTAGTTTATAAACTTACCTAATAAAGTTGCATAGTAATATATTTTAATATATCCAATAAATATTAACTTTAGAAAAATTCCAAATCAATTAATTTTGCATTTTTATATTTATCTATGTCCTAGTTTATGTGTTTTATTTTTTGAAGTGTTTTTTGGCATATTTTGGGGCCTAATTTGCTTAGAATCCAGTATAAATTTAATTTGAGTTGTAAACTCTCCACAATATTAGTGCTTTAAGATATTTTGAAGGTGTTGAATCTATATATGCAATAAAAAACCCAACCTCATTCTAAATAACAAAAATTAAAACCTCGCAAAAAAATATTTGTCAAGACTGAACAAAAAAAAAAATCTACAAACTTAACATATTTAAACAATTTTTTTTAAATAGCTAAAAATATTTTTATATATATATTCTTATTCATTAAATAAAATTGCAAAAATATTTTAGTAAAATAATGATAATGACAATTTCAAATTTGATAAACTTAAATAGTCCCAATAAATTCATTGATCTCAATAACATGACAATTCACTTTTTATAAGTAAGATGGTTCCAATAATTTCAGAGATCAAATAGAGTTCAGATTTCATTAGTAAGATAGTGTTAATTACATAAAAACTAGGATTTGATAAGTGAGTAATTTCTATAACATGATAGCTCTTGAATTAAGATAAGAGAGTTGGTCATAATAATGTAATATATAATTTAATAGTTAAATGGCCTAGCTAATAAAACAGTTTAGCATCTCATGATTCAAGGAGTTGTAGTCAAACATGATTACCAACTAAGTAGATCACCAAGTTTATTAATGCCAATGCCATATGTTTTATTTGGATATTTAATATTGTCATTGATCTATTTGTTGTCCTGGGTGAAATGAAGTTGTAGATAAACATTTAGATTTGGATTTGGTGTTGTTAGAATTTTGAATTTATGTGGATTGAAAATATGAAAATCAGGAAAAAGGTAAAGGAATGACCTTTTTCTTAATAGTCAAATTCCAAGATATTATGAAAATATGCAATGAAAACAAATAATGATAATGACAATTTCGAATTTGATAAACTTAAAAAGTCACAATAAATTCATTGATATCAATAACATGACAATTCATGTCTTATAAGTTAGATGGTTCCAAGCTTAGATTTCATTATTAAGATCATCTTAATTACATAAGAGTTGAGATTTGATAAGTGAGTAGTTCCTATAACATGATATCTCTTGTTTTTTTAATAAGAGAGTTGCTCATAATAATGTAATATTTAATTCAATTAATTAAATGATCCCAATAATAAAACAGATTAGCATCTCATGATTCAAGGAGTTCTGGTCAAACATGATTACCAACTCAGAGCTTCAAGTTGATCACCAAGTTTATCAATACCAATGCCATAGGTTTTATTTGGATATTTAATATTTCCAGTGATCTATTTGTTATTGTGGGTGAAATGAGGTTTTTGGTTGTAAGTAAACACTTAAATTTGGATTTGATATTGTTAGAATCTTGAATTTATGTAGATTGCAAATTCTGATAATATCCAAAAAGTTGAAAAATCACCAAGTTTATCAATTCCAATGCCATAGGTTTTATTTGGATATTTAATATTGCCACTGATCTATTTGTTGTAGTGGGTGAAATGAGATTTTTGAATGTAGATAAATACCTAGATTTAGATTTGATATTGTTATAATCTTGAATTTCTGTATATTGCAAATTCTGATAATATCTAGGAATTTGACAATTAAAAAAAGATAAAAAGATGGCCTTTGACTTGATCGATATTCTTGAAATATGCCATGAATAGATTATAGAATTTATTAGCTAGATATTCTACAGTCAAATCTTTTTCTCAATTTACACATTATAGAAAATTAGTGAAATGGTCTCGTTAATATGCAAGAAGAGATTTGATTTGATATGTTTAGTAAGATTTAATTAGTGGAGTGGTCCCAATAACATAACATGACATTCAATTCTAAGTTATACTCAAACATAACCACCACCAATGCTCTGATAAGCAGTGTTCTCGGACTTCTCTGCATAGAGATGAATGGATCTCTTTTCCCCATAAGAACGACTGAATCGGGCCTCAACCCGGCACGAATGCTCTGCAACTGCTTGGATACCACATTGTCTGCAAGGCAGACCAGCACCTATGAGTATTGCTCCAACAAATCACATAATTTCTTGTCGACCTTTTTCTCGGACTTGGTTCCCTTGAGGATTTAGATAAAAAAGACCTTGAGGTATTGCAATGCAAAGATAACTCATTACCAAGAGTTCTTGTCCCTCTGTTTGATTTCAATGATGTTGCTAAGAAGCCAAAAATGGAATCCACCGAAACTGATGTAGAAGAGTGCAACATAGGACCCAAAATGATTAAGTTGTCCAAAAATCTACCACCTCACATAAAACAGAAATATATTTAGCTTCTCAAAGAATTTAAAGATGTGTTTGCATGGGGTTATGAGGACTTGAAGTCCTATGACACAAACATTACTTAACATAAGATTCCTCTCAAGGAAAACCATAAACCATTCAAGCAGAAATTGAGAAGGATAAACCTTGTCCTAGTGCCCTCTAGTTGAGAATTAAATAAAGAAGATGTATGATGTTGGAATCCTAGTCCCACTCAGGTACTCAGAATAGGTTGTACTCAAAATGGGTTTCAAACTTTGTGTCGGTAAGAAAGAAAACAGGGGATATTGGGCTATGCATAGACTTTAGAAACTTAAACAAATCCACCCTGAAACACAACTACCCTTTACCTAACATGGATCATATATTTCTGCTCTTGCAGGTCCTCATCACCCTCATCCCATGAAATAATATTCACATATAAAATTGCATATATCTTAGATATATCCACCACTATTTTAAGCAATTTCAAGAACATAAACTCCTTAACTAGGTCAATGCATCAACCCTTAGAGAATTTACCTAATCAAGTATTCAAAACTTAAAGTTACATTCATTGACAACATAAATATAACACATTTTATATTTGAATTTTCATACAAGGCAAGTCAAATCACTCAAAATTTCAGTTATTAAGTTATTATCAAGAGTTCTAATTATTAATTGTTTTTTGTTATATCGTTAGGAAAGACTACATGTGTGCCCAGTGATTTTAACTATCTTAGCCACATTATTTGCATTTAATTGGAATTCCAACTTAATCTAAAAACCTTGACAATTTTGATCTAGTCTATTATGCCTAGCTTGGATATCATAAAGTTTGAGGGGTCAAATGGCCACAACACCATCCAATATCATTAGGAAAATTTCAGGAAGATTTTCTTTTGAATCTAATATCATTTGGAAAAATGGAATCATCACAAGTTCCTCACAAATTTGTTATGCAAGGTTACACCATAATATTGAGAATCCTACTAATGAAATATCTATTGAAAGTAGTGTTAAGGAATATGTTATTATATGTGAATATTTTCATCATCAAACCCTTTCAATTACTTTGTGAGAATACTCTAGATACTACCCAAAACATCAACACTAAATTATGACACTCTATTAATACTAAGAGAAGTTATCCTTACATATAAAAAAGAACACCCTAAATAAAGAATCACATAGATCAATCACCTACTCCATGTGAAATCACAACTCCAATCCTCAAAACAAATGGGGGCATTAACCCAACAAATCCTTCCAAGGTATAAGTGTTTATCCCAAGCACAGATTAACTCAAATTATGAATCTACTCTCCCTAATGAAATATTAACTCCAATCCCTAGAGAAAATAATCCCTCAACCCAATGAATCCTTCCAAGGTACAAGTGCTTATCCAAACATGGGTTGAATTTAATTAGTGAAATGTTTGAAGACTGCATAAATATCCAACTCCCTCTTTCACCAAAGAGAAATTTCAACACTACAAGTTGTATAACCATGTAGAAATTCCAGAAATCTTCCAAATATGAAATATCCACCTCAATTAAATGAGGTAGTTGAGCTATCTCATAGAAAATTCATGTTGGAGGCTGAATTGAAATAATATTAGAGAAATACAATTACAAATATCTCAAATATATCCACCACTAGTTTAAGCAAGTTCAAGTAGATAAACACCTCAAGTAGATCAATGCATCAACCCTTAGGGCATGGATCTAATCAAGTATTCAAACCTATAAATTAAATTGATTTAAAATAAAAACATAACAACACATTTTACATATGAATTTGTATGCAATGCATGAAAAATTACTCCACATTTCAATTGTGCTATAGCAATAATAAGTATATCAAAACCAAATCTAAAAATAAGATATATAATACAAAAAATTGAGACAATCGTGGTAAAATCATTATAAAAATATGAAGATAAAGTACACATCTCTAATATTTTCCAAATTTAATACATCAAGTGATTCTTTATCCCAAGTAAAGAATCATTTAAAGTTTCCCAAACCCTAGCTTACTACAAACTCTGACCATCAACATCAAAGTATAGCAAGGAATCCCACTAAGCTATATTAGCCTCCAAGAGCTCAACAAAAAGTTACCATGACACCAATTATCCAACCCTTAGCACTATCATTGTTCCAAGAGTAAACAATTTTTCTTCCAAGATCCTCCAATAGCTTGCATCACACCAACTATGAAATCTCAATGGAACTTTACAAGTCGTAATGAAAATACTCTCCTCTCTTCATATTTTCTTAGGTGAAGAAGGTCAACAATAATTCATGGGTCAAGTCTAAGAGTAAACCCTAGGAAAGTTAACAACAAGGCCTTGAAGTGAAGCACTACACTAAAAAATGAATACCACATGAGCACACAATAATTTTTATAGAAGCCCCAAGATGGTGGACCCTCCAAGTCTAGGTGTTCAAAAGTCAAATACTCTTCTAAGAAATATTGTACATCCTCAAACAATAATAGTTCAACTTAATCAATCATCCTTAGCATATGTGCAAGGTGTGTCAAACTACCTTGAAGGATCCATTCCCAACCCTTAAACGCATAATTCCCTCCTCCAAGGTGGGCATTAGGCATGTCCCATGAGATGATCCTCCTAGATAATTTCACCCTTATTCAGAATTTCACACAACTATATGTGTGTCAACTACCATATCAAGAAATTTCCCTCCATGCCCTTGATCAAAAGGTAAATATACACTCACTAAGCTCTCGAAACATAAATCAACATAAATACAACAAAAATGGCTAAGGGAGCACAAGTGATCCATATCACATGAAGAATTCCCCTAGCCACATGAAAACACTATTAAAGAAACCTAAAGCTAACATTTAATCCCATAGAAGGTTGTAATTCCACAAACAAATGATATCATATTGCATGAAAGCTAAAGCTACTTAAAAGTGGGCCAAGGCTTTCTATAGCCATTTTTCCAAATTCATTTCACTTCTAAGTTGCTTATCCTTGTAAACAAACAACTTGGAAGATTAATTTCAAGAATTGATATGAGTTATTCATATAGAAATTCTTGACTGTCTCTAGAACTTGAAGCATTATTCATTGAGGTGAGGTTATTGGTTTGGGGTGGTGATGTGGTTCACATTTACACAATTTATCTATTTCAAAAACATCAGGACAAACTACTCAGAGATTGTTACAGCAGTCTGTAGCATTGGAAAAGAGGCCATCCTTATTTTCTCAAGGCATACAACTAATGAAAGCCATGGAAAGAGATCAGATTCGAGAGATACTCCTAGAGACTCTACCTTTCACTTATCATGGTATCTGATATCCACACATAAGTGTTCTTGAGGAACATGCTTGCCATGAATGCAAATAGTAACCCTTCCCTACCTATGTTTTCTATTCTCCCACTGCAAGGACAAGGATGATTTACATTCTCTACACTGAATATTGCACTCGTTGTACTTTTATGTAAGTTTTGGGGCATGATCATATATGTGGAGTTTCAAATAATTTTCATAGTTAGTTGTTTTTTTAGTTATGATTATTAATAGATTGTTTTGAATAAATTTTGATAATGATATTAAAAAAGTAAAATGATGTTTTGAATATTTTGATAATTTATTATTTTTTATTCATTTTAATACCAGATTTATTATGTTTTCAGAGGAATCAAATTTTTGAGGTCCAATTTTTTTTTAATTTTTGCACTAAAAAAGAGATTTGCACCTCTAAATACTTAGTAAATCTAAAAATAAAATGAATTTTAGATAACCTTAAAATAATTAAAAATTTGTAGCAAAATGTTGATCTACTTTTTATAAATATAATGACACAAAGTTGGTTTATATATAAATAACAAAGAAATTATTACATGTAAATAAATAATTATTGATAATAGTACAGTAAAATCCCCTTTGAAAGTTACCATAGATTATAGCTAAAATGCACATGTACTGAAAACTTGTGTCAATTTATGGAGTGTGACCCATATTAAGATTTATGAGATGATTGAGAAATATAAATAGTTTAAGCCAATAAAAAGTTCATATTAAATAATCACACTCCTTTGAACCAATATTATCCCAAAATAATCATGCTCCTTTAAACCAATTTTATCCAAAGGCTAAGCATATAACTGGGAAAGAACAAACATAGGAAATTATAAAAAAACCAACCTGAAATCACAATCAGCATAAATTGATTCCTCTGATAGAAGGGCCTCAGCGATTAGCCTCAACAATTAGCACTAATAATTTCCTTCCTAGGATTAATTTTCTTGTTCAACTTCATCATTGCCTTCCCAATTTACCTTTAAATCCATCTGCATTTCCATAGCTTGTCATACCAAATTTGCCTTTCATCTTACATCTTTGACCCACTTACATCTTCCATCTTACACCTTTGACCCACATCAGATTAACAAATAATCATCCGTAAGCATCTAAAATAGATATGAAATAAAAACAGAGTCAACTAATAAAAGAATAATACAAATATGAAACATCCTTAAAAAAATAATATAAATATGAAACATCCCAAGAAAACCTGAAATTATATATTTCATAAACAGTTTCAGCTTTCGATGCACCACTGCAACTTTCATCCATTCAGACCCTAGATCTATGCTGCACACTAGGACGCTCCATATTGACCACGATGCAAGGCATATGGCCATAAATAATGTAATTATCACCCAATGAATTTTAGTGCCATACCACATCTTCAAAGATTAAGCTCATGACATGAGTCTTGATTGGTAAACCACGGATTTGGACTGATCCAGAACAATTTTAAACCACTAATGGAGAGAAAAAAGTGAACATGCCATGAAAGAACAACAAAAAGGCATTGGTAGAAAAAAATGAGCAAGCTGAACTTCTTGAATGATGCCACTCTCTCAACTTTGGTAGAAGAAAAGTGGCACACTAATCACAGCATTTATAACCTAGACATAACCTAGGCATGGGTAAACTTCCAAATTCTTAACTAGGATTTTTAGGAGGTGTGGTGAATACTCCAAGTTTCTCAAAATCAGTTGGGGAATCAACACCCTTGGAAATAGAACCTAGGTCAGGTTTTGATACCATAAAGAGGTTTTTTTTTGCACCAAAACTTACAAGTATTGATAAATTTCCAAACAAATAACTAAAATCCTCAAAATAAGAATTACTAATTTCATAAAAGTGCATTAAATACTCCAACAATCCATAACTAAAACAAATGCATACCATAACTCAAAATCATGGAAACTAACTTCTCTCCTATATAAAATGATTTACTGTCATTATATGCCCTATTGCCAGCGGCTCCTCTAGAATCCACAACCATGTCCCAGGCCTGCACAATGACCTTATCACGGTAGTGGGAAAAGACCCCAGTGGCTTCTTGGGCGACCATGTTGTTGAATGCCACCAGGGCAAGGTTTTTCTTCATATACATTTCATTTATTTTTATGGAAATAAAAATAAATGAACTAATGCAACTTTCATCCATTCAAACCCTAGATCTATGCTACACATCAAGCTGTTGCACACTGAGCACAATGTAGGGAATATGGCGACAAATAATGTAAATAACATCTAAAGAATTTGCATGCCATAACTTATCTTCAGAGATTGGGTAAGCGTAGGACATGACTAATCTAGATTAAGAAAAAAACAATAAAAAGGATTTTATAATAAAAAAATGAGATTTTCAATGATGGATGACTAGTGATCTTCTTGGTGGTTGTCCAATGTTGCGTAGACCCTTGGCATACTTCATGATACTTCAATGACTGTGCTTGCCTCCTGAGCATTCTATATTTTGGGTCCAACCTCCTGCTGATATGGAAAATCTATTCTCTTGTGGATCCCACTACAGGTCCAACACTTGAGTGGTTCTCGAGTGCCTATCTTGGGTGCTGCTAACGTTGGTTGTTATACACTTCTTATAACGACAATTTTGGCTTTCTATCGAAACTGCCTTATCTGAGCTGGGTGTTTCCTTTCTTTTCCTTCTGGTTTTTCCTGAACCAACTCACATTTTGTCTAGTGGTTCCCTTGGCTATCCAATTACTCTTAGTCTCAGTCCAACACCTCGCATGCTCATAACAATGCTTCAACTTCTTAATATCATGCTTCAGAGTCTCTATTTCCAAAAATTCAATCTTATCTCTGAATACCATAAGCAACCCACTCATGAACCTATGAATTTTAACTTTCCCATCCTTGAGATATGGGACATATCTCAATAGCCATAAAACTTGGTGAAATATTCATCACTAGTCATCTCACCCATTTTGATTTCATATAATTCCTTTGCCTTATTGTCATAGTAGCATTCAGGCATATATTGTTCTTTGAAAATATTCTCAAACTATTCCCATGTCAGCTCCTTCTTTGTGATGGCTCTAGCATTCTTTAGTTCCACCCACCAAATATCTGCTTTTCCTTTTAAATTGTAAGAGGAAACTTTGGCTTTCATATTCTTACAGCAGTCATGATTCTAAAGAACGTCTTCATCCATAACGTCTTCATCCATAGCAGTCATGTTTCCACATCCTTTCCTTTCTCTCTTAGTGATGGTGGTGGCAAGAGTGGAAATGTCTCCAGGTGGCAGACTAGATGGTTTGCTTGAGTAGGGAACCCAACAACTAATCCTTCTTCTTGTTGCTATTTCCAATCTAACCAACCAAGGTTCTCTATGCAGTTCCTTATTCATCCTACACTTTCAACAAGCTCTAGGTTGACATATATATATATATATATATATATATATATATATATATATATATATATATATATATATATATATATATATATATATATATATATATAACTCCTTTAATCAACAAACAAAACCGAAACGTGCTCTTGTAGTTTACTTTCATCTAAATGATGGGATCCTAGTGATCTATTTGGTGCTTGTTTAATATTGTGAAAACCCTTGGAATACTTCAGGCTACTTCACCCACCATGCTTGCCCCATAGGCATTGTAAATTTTGGGTCCAACCTCCTATTGACGTGGGAAATGCCTTCTCCTATGGATCCTACCACATGTCCAACACTTGAGAGGTTCCGGACCTTCAATTTTAGGTTGTGCTGACGCCAATTGATGTACACTTCCCTTAATGAAAATGTTGGCCTTCTACTAAGACTTCCTTTTCTAAACTAAGTGTTTCCTCTTTTTCCTTTCGATTTTTTCCTATACCAACTCACATTCCATCTAGCAGTTCCCTTAGCAATCCAGCTACTCTTAGTCCCAAGCTGACGCCTTTCTTTCTCATAGCAAGGCTCTAAGTTCTTAATAACATCCTTCAGAGTCTAGGGTTCCAAAAATTCAATCTTATCTCTGAATACCATAGGAAACCCATTATCGAAACTATGAATTTTAAATTTGTCATCCTTGAGATATGGGATATATCTCAATAGCCACAAACACTTGGTGACATATTCACCACTAGTCATCTCACCCATTTTGAGTTGATGGAATTCCTTTGCCTTATTGTCATAATAGTGTTCAGATAGGTATTGTTCATTGAAACGCTTCTCCAACTCTTCCCATATTAGCTCCTTCTCAGGGATGGCTCTAGTATTCTTCAAATCCTCCCACCATATATCGTATTTAACTTTCAAACTATAGTAGGAAACTATGGCTTGCATATTCTTAGAGTAGTCATGTATTCTAAAGAACTTATTCATCCATAGCAGTCATGCTTCTGCATCATATTCCTTCTTCACATCCCTGTCCAATGTGGATGTATTTTCTATTTAAATTCTTCAGACATGGGCTCACTTTCCTTGCTCTCTCAGTGACAGTGGTGGAAAGAGTGGCAATGTCTTCGTGTGGCAGAACTAGATGATTATTTCAAGTAGGAAACATGCATTCCAGGCCTTACTTTTGGAGTACTCAAAGGTTCTCCTTTGAGCAGTATGTCCTCACTTCCTTTCCTTAGCTTTTTTTTGTATCCACTACCATCCACCCCATTGGTATTTTCTTCTAACTCTCGAGGGATTTTTTTCTCTCTACGAATGGTCCTCATTTCAAATTGTCTTTGCCTTATCCAATCCAAGAGACTTTGGAGGATGAACACATTGACCTTATCCTGCATCTTATGGGATCTTACCAGCCTTTCATTATCGACCTTAAAACTTCTCACCTCATGTCGAAAACTTTTCAGGGTGTCCATCCAATCTTTGGATTCATCTCCTCCCCCTTTCCTAGTTGATCTCTCTTCATCATTGATTCTGACCCCATCACTTCCTTGTTGGGACTGATCGAAACTATATTCAACCATTCTGGTTCTCATCATTATATATTTTCTATGTTATGTTATTTATGACGCGTTGCCAATGACACACATTGTTAGACATTTACAAAAAAAAAACATTTAAACACAAATCAAGATCATGATTTTTCATTCACAGAGTGTCATGGGGTTTCTTGTGGTAACAAAAAACCATGTTAACATACAAGCCACTTATAAATCATATGCAACAGTCATTTAATCATGAAATTGGTACATAACTAATAAAAAACGTACCCATAATCACAATCCTGCTTATCCTAACATAATTTTAGTTATAATCACCAAGCACAATCCAAACTGACTCAATATTTTATAATTTCTTAATGAAACTTCCATACTTTCCCATGAAAACGCCCATCAAGTCCAACTATTTGAACCCGGATTCTGTGATAACACTTTGACACGCACTGAATCCCTTCATTTGACATTGGATAAATGGGGTAAATGATTTTATGCATGCTTCCTTTCCTTTGATATATATATATATATATATATATATATATATATATATATATATATATATATACACACACACACTATGTGTGGCTCTTGGATCCTCTAACCACCTTGAATCCCATTGTATGGCTCCCCTCTGGAATCAATCTCCCTGACTGATGTGTCATGTCTTCGAGACCCTTAGGGTGCATCAAATTTATGAGTCGAGTTCCCCATGGAATTCGACCTATTAGCTCATGGGTCCACCAACTCTCACACTAACAAACACGTCACCCTCCAAGTGCTACTTTTCCTGGGTCATTATGGCTCCCACAAACCTAACACCTCCATCTCTTTATTTCTATGTAACAACCCTAAGGATAAAAAGAGAATTTTTGTAGCCCTCATGGCGTCAACTCGTGGTTCCTAGGATCTCGGATTTCCCTGGGTAATTTCACCTCTACGAAGTTTCTAACCTCTTGGCTCTAACCATTTCGTGAGTGATATCATGCTCAAGTCATCCATACCCCATGCCAGCCTAAGAGGTGTTCATATGTCGGCCATAAGTGGCTCGATGGGGCACCTAAGACTTTCCACTACTAGCTAAGTGTCCTTTAAGACATCATGTCGATGTTATCTCCATGTGAAGGGAAAATCCTTCAGAACATGGTTTCGTACTTGGTTCCTGCTTATTGTATAGGATCCTCGAACCCAAAACCTCTTAAGATACCGTCTGCGAAACTCCATGGGGTTCCAACCTTCTGGGCTTCTAGGGTGGCCCCTTCCTTGCGTGACGTGTCACAATCTATCGACAAAACCCCAATGCCCTTTATCCCACTAATTCCCTAGCTCTAATTTAAATTATCATTCGGCTTCCAGCTCTGCACCCTTTTTCCCTGTCATTCCGACTAATATCGTGAAGGGAATATAAATCCACCAATCAGAAGTCTCTTAACTAGGGTTTTTTTCCTTTGGCAATAAGGTCAACCCCCACTTCTTTAATAATGTAATATCCCATTTCGGGGAAATCTCCAAAACACGGCAAACTCCAACCAGAGATGGACTGGGAGGGCATTTACTAGATATTCTGCCTCTGAGAGAGGAAGAGATCCAGAGGCTACCTGGCCCTTTCTAGACTCTGTCTAAGAGTGAAATATACACACACCAAGTGGTATAGAACTAGAATGCTCGGAAATATAAATAAATAACAGTGCAGCAGAAATATAATAACAGAGAAAGAAATTACGGCAACTCATCCAGAAAACATAGAGAGGAAATGCTGAGCCATTTTATTAATCTTGAGAAATATAATGGAGTATAGTAGGTGATCAGAGTGATGGCACCTAATATTTCTCAAGGAAAGTGACGAAACACTCTCAGAAAATACAGGAAATGGCTGCTCTATGAACTGCGTCCCAGCTGCTGGAAAACTGCCGTGTAGCTATTACTGCTAGAATGGACTGAAGAATAGGGGCCGGTCCCCTTTCCAGAATGAGCTTAAAATCTGCAAACCTCCTCTTCTCACCAACCCGGACAAAACCCAGAAACTATATCAAAAATGGCCAACAACCAAAAATCACCAGAAAATGCCTCCTCAGGGAATTACGCTGGCCTCCAAGGCTCTGCACAGAGGTTAAATGGAAATATCTGAAAATCTGCCTCAAACTCCGCCAAAATCCTCCTGTGGGCAAAGGCTAACCCTCTGCTAAAAATCTCGGTTGAATATCCTGCAGAAACCCCAATTCGGATCACCTCCAAAAGGCACTGCGTCCTCTCTCCCAGTGACTGCGCAGTCTCTATAAGCTCCAACTCTGAAACAAACCCAAAAAAAAAAACTACTCACAAAATACTGAAGAAATAACCTTTCCCGAGCAGGCACTCGAAGTCCCCCGGGGCTAAGGGTGAGATCTCCGACCGGAGACACTCAATGCACTAAACAGCACTGCAGACAGGCTAAACAGCCAGCGTGCTCAAGAAGGCAAATGTCTCACTCAAAAATCATCAACTCAAGAATGAATGAAATGAGGAGGCTCTTCCATATTTTATAATGTTGGTTTCCCTCCAAAACCCAACGTAGCCTCTCTCTCTCCTCCACGTCCTCATCCTTATCTACGCAGAAGCTTGCAGAAGCTTCTAGAGTGTACATAGGCCCCCTCCTCTACGTGGTGTTAGGCCCCCCCTTGACTCCCACTTAAGTCACAAAGTTGTGCTACTAGGTGGATGTCTTATTTCTCTTAAGTGAGTTAGACCCTCTTCACTCACTTTTTATTTATTTACAAACTATAGATGACAAACTAAACAAAATAGAATATTCCAATTAGCTGTCGCTAATTAGGAATATTACAGTCCCCCCCGGCAAAATTTTGCTTGTCCTCAAGTAACTGAAGTGATGGATGCTACAAAATCTTCTCGCTCTCCCAAGTGGCATCCTCATCCAGAAAATTCTTCCACCTCACCAAGAATTCCCAGACCGTCCTGCTCCGTAACCGCCTCTCCCTGGTATCAATAATGGCCTCCGGCTGCAACACCAAGTGCCCCTTATCATCTATAGGTGGTAGCTCCTCTGTCACTGTCACCTACTGTCCCAATGCATTCTTCAGGCATGATACATGGAAAATTTTGTGGATCTTGCTGCCTTGGGCCAGCTCCAACTCATATGCAACCTGCCCAATCCTGCGTATCACCCTGTATGGCCCGTAAAAGCGAGGCTTGAGCTTCTTAGCTCTCTTCTACTTCAGCGATGACTGTCGGTATGGCTGTAAGCATAGGTAGACCAAGTCCCCTACCTCAAACTGTCGCTCCACCTGACCTTTGTCAACATACAGCTTCTACTGGTTCTGTGTTGTAGCCATATTGTCCTTGAGAGCTTGAAGGATGTCCTGACTCTCTTGGATCCACATCTTGGCTCTAGGAGCCTTACTCGCACCGAACATCACATCAGAAAATGATAAAGGATGGTACCCATACAAAGAATAAAATGGTGACATACCAATAGACATGTGATGTGTCAAGTTGTAGCAGTACTCCCCCAAATGCAACCATCTCAACCATGCTCGTTGCTGCCCACTAACATAGTTACGCAAGTAGCCCTCCATCCACTTGTTAACTATCTTCGTCTGTCCATCCGTCTGTGGGTGGTAACTGGTACTCGGTGTCAACTCCGTCCCCACCAGTCGGAAAAGCTCCTGCCAAAATCCGCCCATGAATCGGTTGTCCCTGTCACTGATCATGGTCTTAGGAAGACCATGCAACCTGAAAACCTCTCGGAAGAACAGCTCGGCCACCTGTGCTGCTGTGTAGTGCGCGGATATGGCGAAAAAGTGTGCATACTTTTTCAGTCGATCAACGATGACAAAGATACAATCCTTGCCCTGCACCATGGGCAACCCTGTGATGAAGTCCATCGATATGCTCTCCCATTTCCCCTCCAGAATGGGAAGAGGCTGCAATAGTCCTGTGGGATGGCTCATCTCTCCCTTGTTCCTCTGACAAACATCGCACTCTGTGATGTGTTGGAGTACGTCCTCCTTGAGGCCCTTCCATGAGAACCTCTCTCTAATGGCCCTGTAGGTTTTGGTAAACCCCTGATGGCCTGCCAATGGTGAATCATGTGACACCTGGAGTATCTTCTTCTTAAGCTGAGATCCCTCAATCAAGAATATCCTGTCCCTGTAATAGATGATCTCATCGACCACCCTGTACCTATCATCCGCCACCTGACCATCCAGCACCTCACATGCAAATTTTTCCTTGGAGTACTCAACTAAAAGTCGAGCCCTCCAATCTGTATCCAAGCTCATAAGAGATAACGTGGCTGGTCTCCATGAAAGGACATCTGCTACCACGTTATTCTTACCCTTGACATACTCAATGTCAAAGTCATATGCTTGGATCTTACTGATCCACTTCTGCTGCCTCTCCTGTAGCTGCTTCTGCTCCAAAAAGAACATGAGGCTGTTGTGGTCAGTCCTCAACCTGAATCTGTTCCCTACCAGATACTGCCGGAATTTGGCCAAGGCATGCATGATGGCCAACATCTCCTTGTTGTATATGGAATACAACCTCTCATGCGGAAGGTGCTTCCTGCTATTAAAAGCTATAGGGTGTCCCCCCTGCATCAATACTACGTCGATCCCCTCTCCCGACGCATCACACTCCAAGAAAAATGGCTGCGTAAAATCTGGCAATGCAAGCACTAGGCAGCTACTCATCACCTCCTTGGGCCTATCAAAGGCTCGTTGTGCTGTATCTGACCAACTGAATGCCCCCTTCTTCGTCAAATCTGTAAGGGTGCAGCAAGCTGTGAGAATCCTCTGACGAACTTCCTGTAATAGGTACATATCCCAATGAACCCTCGAAGTTCCGTCACATTCTTCGGCTCCGGCCAATCTCTGATGGCTCTAATCTTCTCCTCATGGACCCTCACTCCGCCCACTCCAATAATGTGACCCAAATAAAGCATATCGGTCATCCCAAACTCACACTTGGAGAACTTAGCATAGAATTGTTGCTCTTCCAAGATGCGTAGCACTGCCTCTATGTGCTGGAGATGCTCCTCCCACGTCCTGCTATATATGAGTATGTCATCGAAGAAAACCAATACAAACTTCCTCAGATGACTACGGAAGATATGGTTCTTGCAAGACTGAAAGGTGGCTGGTGCATTGGTCAGCCCAAAAGGCATAACCAAAAACTCAAAGTGCCCATAATGACACCTGAAGGCTGTCTTGGGAATGTCTTGTTCCCTCACGCGAATCTGATGGTACCCTGATCTCAAATCAATCTTTGAGAAGAACTTAGCTCCTCTCAGCTCATCCATCAGCTCATCGATCCTGGGTATAGGATACCTGTTCTTCAGAGTCTTCTTATTCAGGGCCCTGTATTCAATGCACATCCTCAAGGTGTCGTCCTTCTTCTTCACCAGCACTACAGAAGAAGCAAACGGACTCGTGCTCGGTCTAATGTTTCAAAGAGCCAACAACTCCTGGATGGCCCGCTCAATCTCATCCTGATAGGCTTTGGGATGCCTATAGGGTGTAGTGATCACCGCCTGAATACCCTGCTCAAGCTCGATGGTATGCTAAAATCCTCTATCTGGTGGCCGACCTGGTGGTATATCCTCAAACACTACCTCATGCCTGTTGAGGATGGCCTGTATATCTGGATGAACTGCTCGACCGGTGGTCTCAACCTTTGATGCCCGCAACTCAACCGCCCACTCTATGTCTCCCTTCCGGAGGTCTGCCTCCATCCGGTGTGCCGAAACAGTCTGAGGTGGGTAATTATGCATCCCGTGGATCTTCTCATGCTTCCCGATCTTCTTGTCATCCCACTCCATCTCTAAGGCCTCCCAATCTGTGGTGACCTTTCCCAGAGTAATCAGCCACTAAACACCCAGTACCACATTGGTATCTAGTATTTTAACCACAAAGAAGTGATCAATCACAGTGTATGTACCCATCGTCACTGCTAACTTTCGAACACACCGGGCACACTGCATCGTCTGGGCTCCTTGGACCAAGACCGAAAACCTGTCAAAACTCTCGTTCGGTATACCCCTCCATTCGATCATTTGTGCATCAATGAAATTGTGGGTTTCCCCACTATCAACCAAGACTGATACTCGTTGGCCACGTACTGTCCCTCGTATGTGCAGCGTCAAATACTTAGGAACTCCTCGCAAAGCTGCAAGGGCCCCTCCTGTGGGTGCAAAAGATGCACCTCCTGTCCCTGGAGGTGGAGGCGGCAACTGATCCTGAGCCATCTGACTATATCCTGCCTCCTCATCATCCTCCTCATCATCTTCCCCGCTATCATCGGAGAAGACCTCAATGAAGTGTGCTTTTCTAGGAGCACACCTATGCCCTGGTGCCCACGGCTCCTGACAAGTGAAGCACAGCCGCTTCTTCCTCAACTCCCTCCTAGCCCCATCATCTCCCTGTGCCCGTCCTGGATTCCCCTTTGGAGGAGGAACCCTCACATCCTTCCCCTTGGGCTGGAAACCCTGTCTCTGGGGGTAAGGTGTCCGCGTCCTAGGCAATGCATCCTGCAAATCCCTGGTCCTACTGATAGCATCCTGGAGTGTAGCTGGTCTAGTGGATCTGACTAGACCTTGAAGTGGCTCTGCCAATCCCTCCACAAAAATATAGATCATCCGTGTCGTGGGTAGATCGGGCACCATCACCGAAACCCTGAAGAAATCTGCAATGTATGTCTCTGGGCTCCCTGTCTGTTTGAGCTTCGTTAGCTCAACAAAATGTTATTCCGGATCCCTCCGGTCAAAACACTATATCAATCTCCTGGTAAACTCGGCATATGTTGTCACTGTGGAATGCCCGAGTGTCACCATCCCATGGAACCACCAATCTTGGGCCTCACCATCCAAATGTAATGTTGCCACCTTGATGGCCTCCGTCTCCAACATCTGGTTAAGCTGGAAATAGATATCCAGCTTCTCCACCCAAGACTTTGCCGAACTGTTTGATGATCCATCAAACGTAGGCAAATGAAATCTACTAGAGGCATGGTGGGAATCTCCATCATGGTAATGTCGGTGCCCTCTATGATGGTCGCGAGGTCTACTGTTCCGCTAGAGCTGCACAAAATATTTGAATGTGAGAGCATCCCTGAACTCCTACCCGTAGGACTGATACTCTGCAAAATACTCATTTAAGTGTCCAGGCTCTGCCTCCTGCTGGGCTCCTACCCCTGTATCTGCTCCCAAGAAAGTGGGCATAGTAGAGCGGGTAGGTGCACATGAAGTCGTCGGCTGAGGAGTATCACGTTGAGCAGCACCCTGCTCCAGCAAATGGTGGGATGTACCTGATCCCTCTCCGACCTGGAAAACCCTTGGAGTCTCACGCTGCCTAGCCTCCACAGCTGTGAACCTCTGTCCCATCACCTCAATCTGTCGAGCTAAATCCTGCACCGACTTGAGGAGTGCCTCTCCAAACTGTTTGGCCTCTGTATCATCTGCCATCAGCTCTTTCTGCCTCAAATCTACCACAAGCTCCACCTGCTCTGCGTCCGTCACAGGCTCTCTCTCCTGATCTGCGTCCTCTACCTGGGCACAGTCTCCCTCTTCGTAGGTGGTCTCCAACCTACGCTCACGGTCTCTATACTTCCTGCCTCTGTAAGGTCTCTTTCCTGATGTCATAGACCACAGGCTGAGTCAGAACTATTCTCTAATACCACTGTAATATCCTGTTTCGGGGATATCTCCAAAACATGGCAAACTCCAACCAGAGATGGACTGGGAGGGCATTTACCGGATATTCCGCCTCTGAGAGAGGACGAGATCCAGAGGCTACGTGGCCCTTTCTAGACTCTGTCTAAGAGTGAAAGATACACACACCAAGTGGTATAGAACTAGAATTCTCGGAAATATAAATAAATAACAGTGCAGCAGAAATATAATAACAGAGAAAGAAATTACGGCAACTCATCCAGAAAACATAGAGAGGAAATGTTGAGCCATTTTATTAATCTTGAGAAATATAATGGAGTACAGTAGGTGATCAAAGTGATGGCACCTAATCTTGCTCAAGGCAAGTGACGAAACACTCTCAGAAAATACAGGAAATGGTTGCTCTATGAACTGTGTCCCAGCTGCTGGAAAACTGCCGTGTAGTTGCTACTGCTGGAATGGACTGAAGACTAGGGGTTGATCCCCTTGCCGGAATGAGCTGAAAATCTGCAAACCTCCTCTTCTCACCAACCCAGACAACACCCATAAACTACATCAAAAATGGCCAACCCCCGAAAATCACCAGAAAATGCCTCCTTAGGGAATTACGCTAGCCTCCAAGGCTCTGCGCAGAGGCTAAATGGAAATAGCTGAAACTCCACCTCAAACTCCGCCAAAATCCTCCTGTGGGCAAAGGATGACCCTCTGCTCAAAATCTCGGTTGAATCTCCTGTAGAAACCCCAATTCAGATCACCTCCAAAAGGAATTGTGTCCTCTCTCCCAGTGACTACGCAGTCTCTATAAGCTCCAACTCCGCAACAAACCCAAACAACAAAATACTTACAAAATACTGAAGAACTAACCTTGCCCGAGCAGGCACTCGAAGTCCCCTGGGGCTAAGGGCGAGATCTCCGACCGGAGACACTCAATGCACTAAACAGCGCTGCAGACAGGCTAAACAGCCAGCGTGCTCAAGAAGACAAATGTCTCACTCAAAAATCATCAACTCAATAATGAATGAAATGAGGAGGCTCCTCCATATTTTATAACATTGGTTTCCCTCCAAAACCCAACGTAGCCTCTCTCTCTCCTCCACATCCTCATCCTTATCTGCGCAAAAGCTTGTAGAAGCTTCTAGAGTGTACATAGGCCCCCTCCTCTACGTGGTGTTAGGCCCCCCCTTGACTCCCACTTAAGTCACAAAGTTGTGCTACTAGGTGGATGTATTATTTCTCTTAAGTGAGTTAGACCCTCTTCACTCACTTTTTATTTATTTACAAACTATAGACGACAAACTAAACAAAATAGAATATTCCAATTAGTTGTCGCTAATTAGGAATATTACAAATAAGTTCATGCCCTGCTTCATTTGTGTCGCAATAAATCATTCCTTCTCATTTCCACAATGACTTTGTTGAAGGCTTCTGAATTTGAATCACACAGTGCCTTATACAGAGATCTCGACATCCTTCCCTATTACAACCTTTGTTTTCATGTAGGCTTCTCCGACCTAGCCTTGCAGGTTACAACTCTTTCTCAGGGATCTGGTCAACCTCCTCGTGCGCTTTTCAGGTTCACTAGGATTCCCTTGGTTTATTAGGTAAATTTATGATGTTATCACATCCGAGCTTGAGTTATTGGTTCTCCTGCGAGTTCCTGGACCATGAGTCTTACCATCCCATAGGGAGGGAATTCCGCCATGGGAGGCATAGGTGCTCTTGCGTGGATTACATGCTACGGAATTGGTGCAGATTCAGGGGAGGTTATAATCTTTCCTTCCATACGCCGACAGTATGAGACCCTATTCCAGGCCTACAAACAACTATGTGTCGATACAAAGAACCATTGGGTGCCTCAGTCATCACCTTACAACGCTAACAACATCTCTCTAACTTGCTAAAAATGCAAGGTTGAAGATGATTAACGTAAATTTCGTGGCTCGACTAAAAATAGGGAGAAAACCCCTTTGACATTAAGTTCGTGCTCATCAAGCAACACAAAAACTTGTAATGTGACCCCGAATATCTCAAAAAGGAATGAAAACCCTGCTATGGAGAGCATTCATATGTAATCTTATATTAAAGGTCTCAGAACCCACTATTCTTCGAGTGTTAATGCAATCTCTCATTGTTCAATTCTGATTTGCAATGAGTCTATATTTTCTTAATGAGTTACTAAAATTTTGTTTCTCACAAAACCAAACATGTGCATAAATCTTGACTCAGTGCTACATTATGGGTTAGTCTTCATTAACATGCAGTTTATTAAGCTTTTAAGTGCCAAGATTTCATTCCCACCATTAGCAGTTTTTAGACCTATTTCATTTGCATCTTTCTTGCACATTCATGCATATATTTAGAACATTCACATACATGTATACAAATCATGTTAACATATTCCACAAGGAATGTAACAAATATGCAAGTTCCATCAATACAATGTAGTCCCTAAGTTCAAAACCATTATCCACAACACTGTAACATCATTCCTTAGAAGTTGAAAAATACACATGGTTACTTATCTTGGAATATGCACGGAAACTTAGTCTGGGACAAGGACTCTCCACCATATCATAGATAATTATAGCTACACTTGCTTGCAACACTAACCCCCGAGCCAGATTCGAGATTCTTGGGGTTTCCTGCTTCACGGATTAACACACCAATCTACAACTTATTTTGAGACTCCAGAGGAATTCCTTTATCAATCCAACCAACTAGAAGCTTCTTACTTGGTCGGCACCAGGAGTCTAGGGGTGCCTCATCTCACCCCTAAGTTCGCACACAATGATTGACCCCCTTATAGGGAGTCTAGAATCCACTCTGCCATGAGGGTAGTAACCATTGGTCTTCATTATGGTCTTCCTCAGCTTCTACTTTAGGATGGACCCACAACCTCATGGCACCTCTCCTTCAAGCCACAACCTCCAATGCACCCAACTTACAGGGCTCCAGATATTCCATCCCAACCCACAACCTCTAGGGATCCAAGTTAGTGCAGGGCTCTAGAGATATTTTTCTAAACGCACAGCCTCGAGGGACCCAAGCTATTGCAAGACTTGAGGGATTCTATCTCAACCCACAACCTCAAGGGACCCCAAGTTGTTACAGATCTCCAGAGACTAGCAACTCAATGCACAACCTCCACGGATCAAAGCCAATCTCCTTCTCTTCTCTTCTCTTCAGTGCTATGTGAGGAGAGCGTGTGTTAAATATCTCCTTCCTCTCGCTCACTGTGCTACCATTTATCTGGTTCTCTTTGGTTCTCTCTACTACTGTCTCTCCTACTCTCTCCTTTTTGTTTCTTTGTCCTTTTTTTCTGGTGGAGCCTTTCCTTCGTCTCTTCCTCAGCCACCCTTATGATTGTGCCCTTCCTTTATTGTAGCATGAAGTCCCTTCATAAATTCCTATCCTTTATTTCTTGTGGTTACTTCCCAAGCACCATGGGCCTGCATACTTTTTTTTTCATCTCATTTAATTTAAATGGATATTTTATCAACTCATGCACCAACCACCTTTTAATGGCTCTCCTCCATTTTCAGGTTTCTTTGTTGCATAAGAAACCATAATGTCCCAAGAAAGTGACTCCCTTCCCAAATCTGGAATGTATGTGAGGTGAGCATAATAATTACAATACATTTACAAAGCCATTCAGATAAGATATTTGGTGGGGATGTTACAAGAACTAAGAGAGCGAGATATATGCATGGAAAGCTCTGTCTATGCTTTCTTAGGGCATCAATAAAGATAGCCCCCCAAATTTCTTAGTAAATCTTATGGTTGCTAATGTAACGGGAATAGGGAAATGTATAAACACAAAATATATGAACTTTATATATAAACACACAAAAAAAATCACTCCATAAAAATCCCTCATTATACTATAATATATGTACAAAACTTAAAATTTATGTACAAACACTAAGTATAATCTTTAGAGGTGTTGATTGAGAGATGATTAACAAAAATTTCAAATGTGTTGATTGCACAATGGTTCCATAATGGGTTTTTTAGGGTTTCCTTTATAAGTAACCAAGCACCTCACTATCCAAACCATCCTCAAGAGTATAAACCTGAAGTATAATATTTAGAAGTGTTTCCTCTCTTTTCCTTTTGAGTTTTTCCTATACCAACTCACATTTCGTCTAGTCATTCCCTTGGATATCCAATTACTCTTAGTCTCACGTCGACACCTTACTTTCTCATAGAAATGCTCTAAGTTCTTAATAACATCCTTAAGAGTCTAGGGTTCCAAAAATTCAATCTTATCTCTGAATACCATACGAAACCCATTGATGAACCTATGAGTTTTAATTTTGTCATCCTTGACATATGGGATATATCTCAATATCCACAAACACTTGGTGTCATATTAATCACTAATCATCTGACCCATTTTGAGTTCATGGAATTCCTTTGCCGTATTGTCATAGTAGTGTTCAAATAGGTATTTTTCTCTGAAAAGCTTCTCAAACTCTTCCCATATTATCTCCTTCTCAATAATGGCTCTAGTATTCTTCAGGTCCTCCCACCATATATCGTCTTTTCCTTTCAAACTTTAACAGGAAATTATGGCTTTCATATTCTCAGAGTAGTCATGTATTCTAAATAACTTCTTCAGCCCTGGCAGTCATGTTTCCTCATCCTCTTCCTTCTTCACATCCTCGTCGAACGTGGGTGGATTTACCTATTTAAATTCTTCACACATAGGCTCGCTTTCCTTTCTCTCTGAGTGACAGTGGTGGAAAGAGTGGCGATGTCTCTCTGTGGAAGAATTAGATGGTTTTTTCAAGTAAGGCACCTATGTTCCAAGCCTTAATATTGGAGTACTCAAAGGTTCTCCTTCGAGCACTATTTCCTCACTTCCTTTCCTCGGCCTTTATTGGTATCCACTACCATCCACCCCATTGGTATTTTCTTCTAACTCTCGAGGGATTTTTTTGTCTCTACGAATGGTCCTCATTTTAAATTGGCTTTGCATTTCCAATCTCAGATACCTTGGAGGATGACCACATTGATCTTAGCATGCATCTCTTGGGATCTTATCAGCCTTGCATTATCGTCCTTAAGGCTTCTCACCTCATCGCGAAGACTTCTCAAGGTATCAATCCAATCTTGGGATTCATCTCCTCCCCCTTTCCCAGTTTATCTCACGTCATCATTGATTCTGGCCCCATCACTTCCATGTTGGGACTAATCGAAACTATATTTGACCATTCTGGTTCTCATCACAATATCTTTTATGTGCTATGTTATTTATGACGTGTTATCAATCACACACACTATTAGAAATTTACAAAAAAAATCATTTAAACACAAATCAAGATCATGATTTTGCATTCACGGAATGTCATGGGGTTACTTTTGGTAACAAAAAGCCATGTTAACATAAAATCCACTTATAAATAATATGCAACAGTCATTTAATCATGCAATTGGTACGTAACTAATAACAAATGTAACCACAATCACAATCCTGCTTATCCTAATATAATTTTAGTAATAATCACCAAGCACAATCCAAGGTGACTCAATATTTTATAATTTCTTAATGAAACTTTTTCACTTTCCCATGAGCCCATCAAGTCCAAGTTTTTGAACCAAGATTATGTGATAACACTCTGACTTGCACCCAATCCATTCATTTGACATTGGAGAAATGTGGTAAATGATTTTATGCATGCTTCCTTTCCTTTTATTTTATTATTATTATTATTAGAGATATATAGATATGTATAGATATACGGCTCTGGGATCCTCTCAACATATTGAATTCCAATGTATGGCTCCCCCCCCCCCCAAAGAATCAATCTGCCTGACTTATGTGTCATGTCTCCCGGACCCTTAGGGTGCATATAATTTATGAGTCGAGTTCCCCCTGGAATCTGACCTATTAGCAAACAGGCACACCAACTCTTTCACTAACAACCACGTCACCCTCCAAGTGCTACTTGTCCTATGTCATTATGGCTCCCACAACCCTAACACCTCCATCTGATTATTTCTAGGTAACAACCCTGAGGATACAAAGAGATTTTTTTTATCCCTTATGCCATCAACTAATGGTTCCTAGGGTCTTGGATTTCCCTAGGTCATTTCGCCTCTACGGTGTTTCCAACCTCTCGGCTCTGACCA
>CM076576.1:155864716-156134262 GCA_034641835.2 Pinus albicaulis | reverse complement strand
TTTCATTAATATTTTAAAAATATCATTTACGTAAAAACATAGGGTCTCTGTTAAAATATTAATGTTTAAAATCTATAATATTTAAGATTTTTAAATTATTTTAATAATAGTAAAATCATTTTATTTTTAATAATATTTGTGATAAGATTGATATTTTATCTTTATTGAAATTATAATAATATTTAATTTTAATTCTATACATAAAACTAAAAAAAATTATAATTTAACAATTTTGTACTAGAGTTTTAAATTTTTTATATAAATTATTTAATTTTGTATTTGTATTATATACACTTAATTTTTACTTTTATTTTGTGAATTTAAGAATTTTGTATTTATCAAGAAAATTGAGATACATAGATAGTCTTATGCACACAAAAGGAGTTCCACGAAACAAATCTCAACTTCTACCACTTGTACCAAATGAAAGTGATTATATATATACAAAATTCTTATCTCTCAATCTTTTTAGGCTTGAAAACCCTCCAAACAAGAAAACATTACAACTCAAATTGAGGTCATGACCATAACACCATGGCGGATAGCAACTGAGCTGCCTCTTGCTCATCCGCGAGCACCCACCCAAATGTCGCAAGGAAAAGTCCCCAAGGGTGTCACTGTCGGTGTCACTGCCGCCATCTAACTGCTGAAGCGAGAATCCCATCGTCAACCCACAAAATAGCGGATCACCATCACCATACCCATCTGCTACGATGATCCTAGTAACATAAAACTCCACAATGGACAACACACTTAAATCTAGGAGAAGCCCATAACTAGACCAAAAAAATACATGATCGCAACTCTGATATGTCATCATAATCCTAAGAAAGAAAGGCCAACATATGGCCAACTAAAGATGAAAAAATAAGTGCTTGAGGAGGGAGTCAAGACCCATCACCCACCATCCAATTTTACTTCTCACCATCTGACAAGGACATGTTTGTCGAAACACGAGTGCTTGAACAAGGAGGGTCTCTAGTGCCTCCTCCATTTGAATCACAAGGAACATGGCTCTCCATGTGGATGAGGCGAACATCAATTATATCCACACAGAAACACAAGTTCCTCAACATCCTTTTAACATCTTCCATGGAGGAAAAGATGTTGTATTCTCGACCCATTTATCTCTCAGTACCAAACCTAGTAGCGTCTTCATTTTCCAATGAAGTGAAACTAAGTTTAAGTATTGTTTTTTTCTACCCTTGGTGTGTCCAAGGTCTATCACTCACCCAACAAGGTCCTCTAGCAATTCTGAGTCTAGGATAGACTTTCTCTCCTCCCTATATTTTGTGTCCAAATCCCTTATCTCCTTGCACATTTATGGCAGAATTGTGTTCAAATATGTTGTCATAGAGTCATGAGTTAATAACCTCGCTCCCCTTTGTCATGGTTGTGAAATGTCGTCGTCACCCCTTTTGCTTCTTTGCCTCTACCTCGGCAACATCTTTGAGCCACAAATGGACTAAATTGGATCCCTCTAGGGATTTCCCCTACTTGCAAAAGGAAAAACTAACCAACCCCAATCCTTCTCGACCAATTATGGACACCAACACACCATCTCATCACAATAAGGCCAGAGAAAGCAACCAAATTTTGACAACAAACCACATGAGCAGGTAGAAGGTGACACAAATTCAACCACGGCTCAATTACCTCCACCATTGGACAAAGAAAACACCACCCCCATATTGCGGAGCTACCACAACCCAACAAACAGAGACCCAACTTCAAAATCCTCTCACAAATACTAACTCGATAAGAAAATAACACTGCCCAAAATTAACCCAACCACCCTAGTCAACAAAGGCCACCAGTAGCAAAGCCAAGCTGACACAAACCCAAAGACCAAATAACCCAAGACAAAACAAGAGAAAAACATGAATTCCAATTGCAATTGACTAGCCACAATTGAGGCATACACAATTCTAGAACCAAATGACCACAAAGACCCAAATGGGCTACTAACTAGACTAGACAAAAGACAAAAATAGATGAAATAGACTTACAAGTTGTGTGCTCCAACCCAAATTGAGATGGTTCAAGCTCTGCCAACCAACAAGACACACATACAAAAGCCACCACCACCTCCGCACACTAGAGGGTAATGAGCCCCGTAACTCCTTTTCCACCTCGAATGAATCACTAGAAACTTCCACATCATGACAGCAATTGTCTTCCCTATCTCAGACAAGAGACTCCAAGAGTTCAAGGTCTTACCCTCAGCTCTCGATCTCTATCTCCAAGAAAAACTGCCAACTCTCCATTTCATTACAAAAGACCCAAGCCTAGAATTGATTTGCATACAATGCACTCACCACGTACCATAGTCATTAAATGGAGGATCAAAATCTTGAGGGTGGTGGGCACGCCATCCCAGGCCTTGTCCCATCTACCATAACACCCCCATCGATGGATATACACTCAAAGTTTATAACATACATTTAAGATTCATAATCATGTAAGATTTACAATTAATGTTTTCTTTAATAATATCTTAGAATCATTTTGTGATAAAAAGATTTAAAAATAGTTATTATTAAATGTAATATATTCTAAGATAATTTTTTATTAATAATTATATATTTAAAATTAATTTAATTAATAAGTGTAAAAAGTGTAGAGGAGAGTTAAAAAAAGAATATATATATATATATATATATATATCTATGAAAACTAACATTCTTGTGGACGATAAGCACTGATATCAACAACCAAGCTAAGTCTTAAACTTTGCTTTTAGGTGTGAACTTAGATACAACCTTATATCTTCCCAAATTAATCATAATTGGGGACTCAAACACTTTGCTCGTAGGTGTGAACTTAGATGCAACCTTACATATTCCCAAATTAATCATAACTGGGGACTCACACAACACAATAAGGCATTTTCATCTTGGCTTCACTCCCCTCTAATAAGCTACTATCAATTTTTTGAAAAAAATGTTCCTCTCTAAACCCTTTTCTTGAGGTGCCCTTTTTTCATATTATCAAAATGAACAATTACCTTACTGACTTGCAACTCAACGATCGTCAAGGCCTCCAAAACCCTAAAGATCAATGAGAGGTCCTATTTCCATCTCATTCAATAGTATGGAACTGATTCTATTTGGCCTTCATTCAAAAGACATGTTTTTTGAGGCTGAAGAGTCCCATTATTGTACATACCATAAGGCGGAAGGTATAATAATTATTCTATTTTGAATTCTTGGAGTGTCCACTCACTCCAATGTCGATGATATGGTTCACTATGTTTGTGTTTATGAGATGTTATGAAGAATGTCTATGGCTCTAGTTTTGGAGCCTCCTCACAAGAGGATTCATCCTCTTATGGCTCTTTTGTGCACAAGCCTCTACATGTGGTATTTTATGTGTGGGATGTTCATTATTTTTCCTATCTCTACAATATTTATGTGGTATTCAGGAGATGGGAAAACAGAATTAGCCTTTGCATGTGTTGGTGATAATGACTCCACATATGGATGTTGGTTGAGGGGGAGTCCCTAGGTTTCTCCACCTAGGTCAATGAACTATAGGAGAATATTATCCTTCTACAAATTCAGTAACTCAGTGGGTTCCACCAAGAAGATTTTGATTGAACATCATCAACTAATGCAAAGATTAGAGGAAAAAATAGAAAATGTCAAAAAACAATTACAGGAGTATTGACAAGCTCTTAATGGGTGCATCCCCATTCCCTCTCTCTTGGTAAAATCAGTTAGCCCCTCTATTTCTCTTCTCTCTAATCAAAATTTGGAAATGTTTCCTATTGAATTTGTTATTTCTAAGGGTTAACCCAAGGCCTTTTCCACTATTTAAATTTAAACAAAAGTGAAATTTTGTGTAATTTTGAGATTTTCTCTAAGGTATTCACAACATGATTTCTTCTTCCCACGTAACTTTGTTTAATACTACTTTTGAAATCATGATTAAGAATTAACTTATGTGGTGAAGTGATTTTCATGTAAAATAAATCTCAATGTAAACTTCTATTATGTATTTAAATACATATTTCTTAATTACAATTAAAAATTAATTTTACTTAATAATTACTTATTAAAATAGATTAATACTATTAATTAATAATTACTTATTAAAATAGATTAATTTTATTAATGTATTAAACAACTTTATAATTAAAAAAACAAAAAAACCTAAACTTACTACTAAAAATCAAATTCAACTTTAATTATTCTTTTTTATATATAATACTGTGAGAATCTTGCACTTTTATCAGTACTGCAATGATGCTGAATTGTTTATAGATGGTTGAGTATCTCACTCCCACGAATCTCTAGCTGAGATGGTGCAGATCAAACATTAAAAAGTGATAGGGAAATTTAAACCCAATCAAAAAAATGTTGGCTTCTCGTCAAATATTCTGAACCATATATACGGGTGTGGGGGCGCCCTTCGGTCTCCATCTTTCCCTACCAAACTCGGGCTAATTGGCCCAAAGAATTTGAATAATCTTGGATTCAGTTCGATTTGTGTCGATTTGTGTGTTAATACGTGAAGTTCAATACGATATGGACTTTTATTTATCACAAATTATATATTTAATTTTTTTTCAAAAACAGAAATTTGTATTTCTAATATAGATTAATTTTAATTAGGGATTTACTAAAGCTATAGAGGGATCAGATTCTTTTTTAGAGTGTAAATTTGAAAAAGGGTTTGCACCTTCAAGATTTAATTCCTTAAGACATTTGATAAATTTGTAATTCTTTATCTAAAATTCCAATAAATCTTTGCTAGATTTTAGGCAAAATAAACTTAAATCAAAATGTAAAATAGTGAGAATATTGAAATGTTTTAAAATGTTTATTATTAAATTTTGCTTTACATGTTTTTTCATTCTGTAGTATTAATAAATTTGATGCAGTTTGTTACTCATTATTTTTGGATCATTCTAAATAGGAAGGATTTGTAACATCTTAGTAAGAAAAAGTCAATGTTAGAGATAAGTAAATATGAATATTCTTATTAATATAATGATTGTCCCTTTCAATTTTTAAAATTTTAAAACCACAAATATTTGTAATATGATTCACAAACACCATGTGTATCTTTTTCCACGTCGATTTCACTCTAATTTATTAAGTATGATTCACAAACACCATGTGTATCTTTTTCCACGTCAATTTTCATTGAAAATATATCCCTTGGATATTGCTAAGTATGATTCACAAACACCATGTGTATCCTTTTCCGTGTCAATTTTCATTGAAAATATATCCCTTGAATATATACGTTTTTTAATAGGAAGAAATTTTATTGTTTTTGCTAAGTTGTGTGAGTTTGAGATGACTGCATGCTTAACTTTTGGTTTGATGCTTAACCTCTGGTTTGATAAATCGGGATCACACCCGATCACACCATCCCTTAACATGGATGGATTTGTCACCACTAAGTTTTGAACTAGTGACCTTCACATCATGGAATGCCTTAACAATGCACTCTATCACCATCTATTCTACACCCCGTGACTCTCATATGTGGAGTGTGTGTCGCACCTAAGCCAATTTCTTCAGCACCATGTCCATTAGTACATCATTTCAAAGTGCATATCAATCGCTAACTTTGAGTAGAGGGGAGCATAATTTATTTGCTAACAAAAGGATTAAAATGAAATCAAGTATAATATCCAGGTTTTAAGACTATGAGATAACAAAATATTTTACAAGTGTAGATTTTACTTACATTATTTATCATTTTTCTAGCAATTGAATACTTGTACTAATCATTTATTGAAATTGGACATTCAATATTTATTCAAAAAATAGATTATTTGAATATCCTTTTTTGTTGTATTTATTGTCATATTTATGGCCATGTTGTCGAGGATTAGTGTGATACCTTTAGAAGATAAGTTTAAAGAAGAAATTATATTGGCGTCCTCCTCCAAACACATATATGAATGGAATTTTAAAATATTAGGATCTAAGCAAAGGGAAATAATTCACACATATATGTATCAATATGTACTGTAGGGAAAAAACATGAACTAAAACATAAAAATTTATGGCATAAAAATATGTGAAATAACCCTATGTTACTTGATGTTTGATGGCTAGTATGTGAACATTGGACTGTTGGCTCAACTCCTTCTCTCATTGCTTGATCTAGACTAGGTTTTATGTGTTGAATTATTGTTGTTGATATGAAGCTGTATTCAGACGCTGACCACCAACCTCACCAATCTTGTTGACTCACTGACAAACAACGGCGCCGAACCTAACACGTCACCCGACCACTCAAAGCAACTGACTGCTGCCCACCGTGATTGACTATGCAATAGTTTGTTTTTCACATGTATAATTAGCCCTCTTATGTAACTATAAATTTGTATTTCATGCCTATGCATGAGCATGTCAAGCCAAGCAAGGCAAGGCCCCTCCTGTAATAGAAATCTGTTGTTTTATTCTCCAGTTTTTGTGCGTTTAAATTTATTTTTCCATTCTTATTTTCTGTTGTGCTGCTTTGAACCTCAACATCTTATATCAGAACAAGGTTTGAAGTGCTCGGAGTTTAAGAACATTGTGTGAAAGACGATTTGCTTGGAAATTGTTGTGTAGTTGCTAAGCGTTGCAGTGGAGTATCAAGCTGCTCGACAGAAATCGCTTATAGTGCGGAGCATCTTTCCAGAGGAGGTGTTGATACGAGAGATCTCTGTTGTGTAAGTTTGAACGAGTGGCTGTGTTGTAAACTCTGTGGAGGAACGTTGTTGTATGAGATATATACACAACAACAGAGTCATGGAGGGTCTTGATGTAGGATACCGCGGCATCAAACAGGTGTGTCGAGATCTGTCTAGGAAATCAAAGAGAAAAAAGAAGAGTGCCAGGAACATGGTTGTCTTGGAGTTATTTTTGCATGCAGCCATGACTCATTAAAATGATTTTGGGTTAAATGCCTTTCCCATTTTTTAATTAAGAAGTGAAGTCGTATATGTTTTATGTGAAGTGATTTAAATGATTTATATGTTTTATAATTAAAAATTATATATGTTTATGAGACATATATATTTATGTTTGGTGAAGTTTGAAATGGAAAGGTCATGTTTTTTAAAATGCATAAGGAGAAAAGGTCATTATTTGTTGTATTTTTTTAAAAAAAGAGATAAATTTGACATTTTATTTAAAGGTGCAAGTGGAGTTTTATTTTTGTGTGAAATTATTGAGAATGGAGACAACAGTTAATGATATGGAAAAGTTGAGCAGGGCTAATTTTTCCCTATGGAAATCACATATGGAGGATATACTGATTTTAAAATATCAGTATTTGTCGATTGAGGGTGTAACAAAGAAACCCTCATCAATGACATATGAGGAATGGGATAAGCTAGATAGAAAGGTGATTGCTACAATCTACCAATATCTAGCAAAGAATGTGTATTTCAATGTGTCAGGAGAAAATACGGCAAAAATATTATGGAAGAAGCTCCATGATATATATCAGAAGAACATAGCATCAAAAAAAGTGTTCTTGATGAATAATATTTACAATATCAAGATGGAGGGTGCTTCAGTTGCTGAGCACTTGAATGAATTCAATATTATAACTAGTCAGCTTGCCTTTGTTAAAATAACTCTAGATGATGAAATTAGAGCTATTTTATTAATGTGTTCTATGCCAGACAACTGGGGAAATTTAATTGTGGCTATGAGTACTTCAGCACCTAAAGGGACCCTAATGCTTGATGATGTTAATAGAAGTTTAATGAATGAGGAGCTGCGACGCAAGTCAATTTTGGAAAACCAGGGAGGAGAAGCTCTAGCTCCAGCTGATCGTGGTAGGAGGATTGATTGAGGCCGACAAGGGCGATCAAGATCGAGAGGCTGATCAAAATCAAGTAGGGGCGGGATCATCTACTTTCATTGTGGCAAACCCGGGCACATGAATAAATAATGTCGAGCCTTGAAGAAAGGACAAAAGCATCAAATACCAGCCAATACAAATCACAAGTCATCCAGCGCAAATGAAGGTGAGACTACTGTTGTAGTCAAAGATGGTGATGTGTTGTTTACAGCTTCAATAGAGGATGCATGTTTATATACATCCAGCGGTAGCTTTGATTGGATACTTGACTATGGGGCATCTCACCATGTAAACCCATGAAAATATAGTTTCGTTGCATATAATCCTAGTGATTATGGTAGAGTGCATTTGGGGAATAATAATTTTTGCAGTGTTGTTGGAGTGGGAGATGTTCAGATCAAGATGAAGAATGGACAAGATATATTGTTGAAACAGGTCAGGCATGTACCAAAAATGTGCATGAGTTTGATCTCTATGGGACGGCTGGATGATGAAGGCTATTCCACAAGCTTTGGAAAAGGGGGCTGGAAAATTAGTAAAGGAGCATTGGTCATGGCCAAAGGACCCAAGATAGGAACATTATACTCATTGAAGGAAATGATAGGAAAATCAGAGTTGATTGTTGTCACAAGAGAGGGAAATTCAACATATCTGTGGCATAAGCGCTTGGGTCACATGAGTGAGAAGGGTTTAAAAATCCTTGTAGGTAAAAATTTACTACCAGGTTTGAGATCCTACAATCTTGAACTTTGTGAGCATTGTATATATGGTAGACAAAGAAGGGTTTCATTTCTTAGAGGTGGTCAAGACAAAAATAAAAATGTGTTAGAATTGATACACTCATATGTGTTTGGACCAGTTAACATCAAGTCATTAGGAGGAGCATCATATTTTGTAACATTTATAGATGATGCATCCAGGAAGGTTTGGGCCTATCCCATGAAAATTAAAAGTGAAGTGTTTGAAATATTTCAAAAATTCCATGTTGTTGTTGAAAGAGAGACTGAAAAATTTCTCAAGTGCATAAGAACAGATAATGGTGGAGAATATTGCTCAAATGCATTCAAAGAATATTGTAACAGGTTTGGCATAAAGCATGAGAAGATTATGCTTAGTACACCTCAACAGAATGGTGTTGCAGAATGAATGAATTGCACCATTATGGAAAAGGTAAGGAGCATGTTGTCCATTTTCAGTTTGGACAAGAATTTTTGGGCAGAGGCCATGAGGACAACTTGCTACCTCATAAATAGATCTCCATCTACAGCCTTGGATGGAGGCATCCCTGAAGAAGTTTAGACTGGTAAGAATTTGAATTATTCTCATTTGAAAATATTTGGATGTGAAGCATTTGTACATATTCCCAACGAAAATAGAACTAATCTAGATGATAAATCAATGAAATGCATTTTTTTGGGATATGCGGATGAAGAATTTGGTTATCGTCTATGGGATCCAATAAAACATAAAATTATTAGAAGTAGGGATCTTATATTTAATGAGTCATAAATTTTTAAAAGGAATGTAGGTGAGGTGGAATTCAAGAAAGTTTTTGACAGGTTTGAAGAACAACATGAAGACATCCCACCAATGTAGGAAAATGGGTAGAAAATTCAAGAGCAGGAAGGAAAACAAGGGGAAAGTGATGAACACTAAGAAGAATGAATCTTGCAGGAACCGTTACAGGAGATTCAACCTGACAATGCACCACCATAGTTGGTTTGCAGATCTTCTAGGCCTCATAAGCCTTCACAAAGGTATCCTCCTTCAAACTGTCTCCTATTGACTGATGAAGGTGAGCCTAATTGTTTTCAAGAGGCTTGTAAAGTTCAACACATTAAAGAATGGAAGAAATGAACTCTTTGCTCGAAAATAAAACTTGGGATTTGATAAATCTCTCAAAAGGTAGAAAGGCTTTGCAAAAAAGATGGGTATATAGAATTAAGCATGAAGGTGACGATAAGAAGGAGAGATATAAATCAAGGTTGGTGGTGAAAGGATTTTTCCAAAAGGAAGGTATTGACTTCACTAAAATTTTCTCACCTGTTGTCAAAATTTCATCCATTAGAGTCATCCTTGGTCCTGTTGCTGCTTTAGACTTAGAATGTGAACAGTTAGATGTAAAAACTACTTTCATTTATGGAGAATTAGAGGAATAAATTTATATGAAGTAGCCAGAAGACCTTGTTTGTAGGTTGAAGAAGAGTCTCTATGTGCTGAAACATGCTCGACAATGGTACAAGAAATTTGATTCATTCACGTTAGAACATGGTTTTCACAAGTTGAAAGCTGACCATTGTGTCTATATCAAGAGGTATGATCAAGGAAAGTACCTCATATTATCGTTATATGTGGATGACATGTTGATTGTTGGGCATGATAAGAATATGATCAGTAGGTTGAAGAAGGATTTGGGCAGCAAGTTTTTAATGAAGGATTTGGGTCTAGCATAACAGATATTGGGCATGAGGATCATGCGTGACAGGGAAAACAAAAGGTTGTGGTTGTCACAAGAAAAATATATCAAGAAGGTGCTTAACAGGTTTAATATGAAGGATGCCAAGCCAATTGGTACACCCCTTGCAAGCCACTTCAAGTTGAATGTTGAGTTATGTCCCAATGATGACAAAGATAAGGAAGAAATGAGCAAGATTCCTTATGCTTCAGCATTTGGCAGCTTGATTTATGCCATGATATGAACACGACCAGATATTTCATATTTAGTGGGAATTGTGAGAAGATTCCTTGCAAATTCAGGAAAACAACATTGGAAAGCAGTAAAATGGATTTTCAGGTATCTTAAGGGTACTAGTCATTATTGCTTATGTTTTGGCCATAATGATACTGTGCTTGAAGGTTTTACAGATGCATATATGGTTGGAGATATCGACACCAGAAATTCCACTACAAGATATTTGTACACATTTGCAGGTGCAGTTGTATCTTGGGTGTCAAGGCTACAAAGAATAGTAGCTCTCTCTACAACATAAGCAGAGTACATAGATACAACAGAGGCTTGTAAAGAAATTTTGTGGATGCAACGATTCCTAGGAGAGATAGGAATCAAGCAGGACAAGTATGTGTTGTATTGTGATAGTCAGAGTGCCATTCACTTGGCGAAAAATTCAGCATTTCACTCAAAAACCAAGCACATTGACTTAAGGTACCATTGGATCCGACATGTATTCGAGGAAGGGCAGTTATCTTTGGAAAAGAACCATACAGATAAGAACCCTGTTGATATGCTCACTAAGATTCTACCAAGAAGTAAGCGTGAGTTATGTAGAGGCATGGTAGGCATCAGTGTGACTTGATTCAAGATTCTTCATTCAGGTTCAAGTGGGAGAATGTTGATATGAGGCTGTATTCAGACGCTGACCACTGACCTCACCAAATCTATGATAAACAACAACATCGAACCTAACACGTCGCCCAGCCACTCAAAGCAACTGACTGTCACCCACCATGATTGACTATGTAATCATCTATTTTTCACATGCATAATTAGCCCTCTTCTGCAACTATAAATTTTTATTTCCTGTCTCTGCCTGAGCATGTCAAGCCAAGCAAGGAAAGGCCTCTCTTGTAATATAAATATGTTGTTTTATTCTCTAGTGTGTTTATCATAATTTCTCCTGGCTCTCTGTCTTGATTTTGTTCTGGGTTCTACTTGCACATTTGTTTTGGGTTCTGATGTGTTGCTCTATACCCAGAAATTGTTTGCTTATTTGTGGACTGGTACATACCACACGCATAAATAATTTTTTTTTGCAAGGCACCCTATAGATGAGGAATATATCGGAAGAGATTCTTCCAATTTTAAAATGTTAGTGTTTTTTAGGGGAATTGTGAATTTGAAACTTAGTAACCTTAATCAAACAAAAATTATATGAGGATGTTATGGCCCTTCTTAATCTAAAAAGCTAATGTTGCCCCTATTATAACAATTATATGCTCTTTATATAAAATGTGTATAAAGTACAATTCAGATCAAATCTGATCACCACTGCAGTTCAAACCCTGCTGCTTGGCCATTTCAATGGGCTATTGTTGCCCCTATTATATATACGACAAGGGACTAACTTCAATATCTACACATACACCCCATGCATTGGGAACTCATGGAAATTGGTACGAGTCAAGCGACTTCGATGATCGTATCAAGCTTCGCTCTCCATTGTTTTCTGGGAGACCCAAACTACAACTGCCAAGATTTTGAGTTATTATTTCCATACCCAGATAATGAATATAGCTCCTCCGATCTCAATTTTATTTTTCCTTCTTCTGCTCCTACAGATATTTCTCCAATTTGTGGGTCTGTGTAGAAGTTGGGTTGGATATAATCTCCAACCCCATATTTGGTACACATCTGTTTTAGTGCAAAATTAGCCTTGTAAAGAAAACAAGCCATATCTGACTCTGAAACCACTTACTGTAGCTTCTTTCATGGAAATAAAAAGTAGATTTGACCCATCTCTAACTCCTCACAGGGGAGAAGCTCCTGCATATTTTGGCCAATGTAAAGGCAATCAGAGTTACAAATAAAATGGTACGGATGTTGAAAATATTAAAGTCACCTACAAACCCCGTGCAGGTAGAAACATAGTACAACAGGGGTAGTTTAGGTTGAGTGCACACCACTGTGAATTTAACACATGCATGGACTTGTAAGGATGAATTTAAGTTTTATGGGTGCAGCTGACTTTACAGAGGAATTGAAGAAAATCATGGTTCAACATTATGGTTCAACCACGCAACAACAGGTTTTATTAAAAGAACAGTCTTTTCGGGCGTAAAAGCCCTCACCAACCAAACAAAGGAGTTTTGTTCACGCGCCAAGTTTTTAACTTTTGAATGGGCCACGTCATTGTGGTCCCCACCAGTCATCGCCCATCACAAATATTTTTTTTAGTGTCTTGTTGATGTAAAGTCCTGAAGCGATGCGATGTTGCGATATCGCACATTTCATATCGCAACAGACAAGTGTTTTATACCACCGCAAACATTCACAGCCGATGTTGCGATGCGATGTGGTCCCTACCACCATCGCACATCGCAACATCGCAACACAACCCTTCTGCCATCCGCAAATCCCTTCCGCTGAAGTTTCATTGCGATGCGATGTGCCGATGTGATGTGGTCCCCACGTCGCAGCATTGCAACACCGCTTATTGCCAAAGTCCAAAGTCCATTCCGCCAAACCATTATTCCACCGAAGCACCGATGCGATATGGTCCCACTACCAACTCAGCCGGTACGTGGACCAATCGCGTTGTTTCGCGTTCGTTTTTTCCATGACGTCACTTTCAACTTTTGGTACGCAAATTTCTTATATAATCTGCTTTAAGTTTTATTTGAGTTCTGCAGGCCCCAACAGTCAGCCAATAGGAAAGCATTCACGTTGGTTTTTGGTCTGATGACATAGGGGCGATTTGTTACGCGAAAAGAATGCAATCAAGTTTAGTTTGAAGTCTGAAGTCCGGGTTAAAAGTTTAATGTCGCCTAGATCAATGGATGAGAGAACAGATGAATCAGATCAATGGTTTGCGGGAGCATGAATTTGCGCAAAGGTTAACAGGAGGGGGTGCCTCCACAGTTGACCAAGCGATCATACATTGACCAGAGATCATCGGTGGAGAATCAGTGCGGTAGCACAACATAGATTTATTGTACCCGTAGAGGAGTTGATGCAGCGACATTAGGCTCAAGAAAATTCCATGTATTTTAATAGACTTAGGGGTTTTGTGTTTTCAAGGGAGTTGGTTTTTATGTAATGATTTGAGTGATTTTAATGAGAAATAATTAATTATTGTGAGGAATTTTGTAAATGTTCTCGAATGTTGGAGAACATGAGAGAATTAGGCTAGTTGAGAGCGCATAGGGATTGAGAGATTTAGGAATTAATTATAAATCCTAAATTAGAATTTGTTTCATTATCTTGTGGATAAAAGAGGATATTTAGGGATTAAGTAGTGATTTTAGGATTTTGTTGACGAGATGGAGGAACTGAAACCAAAAATAGTTTTTGGACCTTTTGTATAAAATGTAAGCCTCAAAGGCATAAAAAAAGGAGAAAATAGATAGAGAGTGATTTAGGGTTTGAGAGAGATAGGGTTTGAAGCCTACAGGTTGTAGAGGAAGAAGGCCACAGATTGAATATCAGGCCAGAGAGGAAGAATTTCCTATGTAAATATTGGTTTTAATACAGAAATTCAATTTCTGAATTTGTGTTTGAGTGTATATTGTGTGCAAGTGAAAATTGACAAGAACAAGAGAATTCTTTCGCTTTATGTTCAATCTAAAATTTAAGGATTTTATGAGTTTGTGTGTGTAATATTGAATTGTAATGGTGAAATTGTGTGTATCGATCACGGAATGGATCGATAAGATGGAAGAGAAAATAATTTCTCAAATCAATATGCTGAGGGTTTGATCCTGGAATGTGAAGAAGATTCGGATCAATGCCGGAAAGGAGAGTCAATTGCAGAGGAAAGGTTTGAAGATTTGATGAAACCCTGACCTGTTCGAAATCATGAAACATTATAACTGGGTTGCAATGAGAAACTTCCAATGTGAAAATCACACAGACAGACGATGTATGGAATTTCAGTGGTTACTGAATAAACAGTGATGAAATTTTGACGATGCAGGTCTGAAGAATTGAAGACAGAATCATAAACGAAGGCGCAGAGAAACGTGGCAAAACTATGTAATTAGAACAGTAAAGGCGGTTTCCAAAAACCATAAATGGTTTTCGCGTAGGTTTCGAGCAGTTAATGGTTTCAATGAAATCGAACACGATAATGGTTAGCAGCTGACACGTGGTGTTCAAATACCACCCATTTCACGAGCAATCCGGTCGTTAAAGTTCGAAGCCCATTTGAATGTGACATCCATTGAATATACGCATAAATCGTTATTGGAGCACGATAAAAGATCAACCGTTGGATCACAAGTGAAGTTGCGTGGAGGTTAATGCAAGGTAAGTTATAACTGCTGTGGGGCTGAACATTAATGTATGCTGGTGCTTTGGTTTAAACCAAAGTCGAACCTTGGTATGAAATGAAATGTTAAGTGTGGCCGAAGATTTGTTTTGGGTTTAATATATGTTGCGTGGGCTCGAATATGAAATGAAATGATAAGTTGTGGGGCGGATGTAATATTATGATGGTTGGTAGCGTGGGATATTATATATATATATATATATATATATATATATATATATATATATATATATATATATATATATATATATATATATATATATATATATATATATATATATATATATGTGGTTTTACTTTGGTTTAAATGCAAATTTTGAATATTGATTCGATGAATTCATGAAACAGGTTTTATTATATGGTTTCTAACCATAGGTAAACAAAAGAAACAAAGCTTCCACATTTGATTTTATCCAATATGGGGATTATTTTGGTTTAAAAATGAACCATGCATTTTTATATGCATCAAAAGGTGAGAATGTGGCTTTTTCAGCCCTTCGGTTGCATCAAGTGGCATCAGAGTTGGAAGATCTCTTTTGAAAGTTAAAGATTTTTTTTAATTAAATCAGAATGCATGTGTGATGAGGGAAGAAGGAGATCAGATTCTAAAATATGATAAGTAGCATATACACAGAATTGAAGTGAACAGAAACTTGCAGAAATGAATGAAGACAGTCCAAGTCAATGAAGAGGACAAGGACATGCAGAGATCTTGAAGGTAAGATAATTTTAATCTGATTTGACAATTGTGATTGCAGAATTTTGGTTGTAGAAAAAATGAAGACAAATATTTTGATGATGATGGCAATGAACCTGATATTCTAGCTAAAGGTTGGATAGGGAAAACAACTGAAGTGTTCTCAATAGAAGGTGAGTTGAGGATATAAGCCTAGAGAGAGTAGAAGAGAGTGCTCAAGAGGTTCCAGAGATAGTGAACCAGTGCTTGCCAAAAGACCAAATCCAGAGAGGGGATTGGCGAGGTAAGTGGCAGCAGGGAGAGCTTGCTGTTGCAGAGGCTTAGTGCAACTCATAGTGAGTGAGAAGCTCATTAAGGAGATGATCATGGAGGATCAAAGAAGAGGTTCTAAAAGATGCCACAGAGGTAAGATGAATGATGAGGATAGAAAAAGAGAAATTGCAGTGATGAAAGTACAAATGCAGGTATTAAAGGAGTGGTTACAAGAAGAGGAAAACTAGAAAGGAGGATGGATCTTTCCACTGAAGGGAAAGAATTCAATTTGGCAACCATTGCAAATGAAGTGGAGGCAAAAGGAGATTTCCTTATGGAATAAATAACTCATATTTTTTGAGTCAAAGATGGAATTTGAGGATTCCACATGCAAATCTGTTCAAAGAGAAATGCTTGAAGAAGCAGATGAGACTTAAAATTTTGTGGAGACTTACAAGATGATGAACACGATGAACAAGCTTTAGAGTTTTTTAAGGAGGAGTTGAATCTGAATTCTGTTAAGAAGGATGCTGAGATAGTAAGATCTCAGAAACAAAAGGAGACAGAGGGGTCTCATGAGAATATTCAGCAGAATATTGAAACAAAGAAACAAGGAGGGCCATCTAATGATTGGTCAACAGCAAATGAAGGTATGGAAAGTTGTGTAAAGTTTCCAAATTCTACTCCAATTGAAATTATTGAATTATATAGAAAGTTAAATCTTCATAGAAGAGAATTGGAAAAGTAGAGGATCTACACTCAGGATAAATTGTTGAATGTGAAAGACAGAGAAATTTTCATGAATGACAGTCAGAAAATAGAGGATAAGGATGTAAGATTTCAACAAAGTGAACTTGCAAATAAAGAAGTTCATTATTGTGAGCCAGTGCAGGGAGACATTCATGAATCAGATGATGAGAAGAAGAGACTAGGTGATAGTCTCATGGAGAATCTAAATCAGCATACTGATGTGTTGAAAAAGGATTTGGAAGAAAATTCATAGAAACATACTGATATGTTGTCAGAGGAGGAAGAGACATTGAAACCTTGTATTTTTATTACTGATAATTCATGTGTTAATTATGCAGGGAAAGGAGGACAACAAGTGAAAAATGTTGGATAATTTAATGAAACTATGTTAGATGAAAACATAGTGAAGGATCATCATTCTATCATGGTGATTGACACAATGGAGGTAACACTGGACGCTGGAAAGAAAGACAGTGTAGATTTTTTGAGTCTTGAAAGAGACTTAGAATTGCAAAAAGAAGATTTGGTGACTGGATCATCAAATGAGACCATTGGGCATTGTGATTTTGAAATTGATAATTTGACTGTGTTTACAGGTGTTGCAGAAGAAAATCCATCTCTTGGAGTTTTCTTGAATTAATATGAACTATTGAAGAAGAAGGAACTTATAAATTCCAAGGAAGGTGAGACAGTTATGTCTCATATGAAGGAACTTGTTACTGTTGATGAAAGGGAGGAGTTGACTTGTCTGATTGGCCAAGAGAAGATCATGGGAAAGACTTTTAAAACTTCCACAGTGATGAAGAATCAAAATTCTATTCTGGTAACGAATGAAGATACAACATTTAAAGAAGTTGAATTGATTGCCGGAATTAATCAAGGAGGTGATGGAAAATTACTGAAGATTGTCAAAAAAGAAGAAGGTTATGCTGAAACTAAATTGCAGCATATTGAAGATGTGAAACAAGTGCAAAGGGAATGGCTGAAATTTTTGCTGGAAACATTTATACAAGAGAAAGGAATTGCAGATACTGAAGTGAAAATGCCTAAAGTTGTGGAAGAGATAGAAGTAGATACTAGTTTGAAAAATTTGATTATGCTTACTAGTATACAAAGAAGAATGAATGAGTATGTTACTGTAGGTAGAAAATCAAATGATAATTCATTTTTTAAAAGTGAATTTGCAGGTAGTGAGCAGAAGAAGAATGTTGCAGAGGGAAATATCTTAAGAGATATTCAGGAAGTTTGGGAAGTAGCAACATCCATAGTAACAAAAGCAAGAGCAACAATCTTGGAGGCAACATCTGCAGCTACAGCAACATATGAGGCAGCAACAACAACAGCGAGAGTATTTGGAGAAATATTTGCAACAAAAATTGAAAGCAACAACAAAAGGCAGAGTAATTTCCAGACATAAGATAACTGGATATAGAGATTGAAAGCATAAGAAGATTGATGATGAAGGTGTCTCAGAGGAAGACAGCAGCAAGAAAGCAAATAAATTACAACAAAGAAAAGATAAGAATAGACTATGAAAGCATAGATAGTGGCAGGATGTAGAATAAGACATGGAAACCTAGAGAAGTACAACAGAAGAATAATGCAGCTTATGGACAACAGCAAAATAGAGTATGGGATCCAGGAGGCAAAGATTAAAAGCACATGATCAGGAGATCATGATTATTTTTGACCTTGGGAGTCTGATGCAGGGGCATTAGGCTCAAGAAAATTCCATGTATTTTAATAGACTTAGGGGTTTTGTGTTTTCAAGGGAGTTGGTTTTTATGTAATGATTTGAGTGATTTTAATGAGAAATAATTAATTATTGTGAGGAATTTTGTAAATGTTCTCGAATGTTCGATAACATGAGATAATTAGGCTAGTTGAGAGTGCATAGGGATTGAGAGATTTAGGAATTAATTATAAATCCTAAATTACTATTTGTTTCATTATATTGTGGATAAAAGGGGATCCTTAGGGATTAAGTAGTAATTTTAGGATTTTGTTGAGGATATGGAGGAATTGAAACCAAAAATAGTTTCAGGACCTTTTTTACAAAATGTAAGCCTCAAAGGCATAAAAAAAAGAAGGAGAAAATAGATAGAGAGTGATTCAGGGTTTGAGAGAGATAGGGTTTGAAGCCTACGGGTTGTAGAGGAAGAAGGCCATTGATTGAATATCAGGCTAGAGAGTAAGAATTTCCTATGTAAATACTGGTTTTAATACAAAAATTCAATTTCTGAATTTGTGTTTGAGTGTATATTGTGTGCTAGTGAAAATTGACAGGAACAAGAGAATTCTGTCGCTTTATGTTCAATCTACAATTTAAGGATTGTATGAGTTTGTGTGCATAATATTGAATTGCAATGGTGAAATTGTGTGTATCAATCACATAATGGATGGATAAGATGGAAGAGAAAATAATTTCTTAAATCGATATGCTGAGGGTTTGATCCTGGAATGCGAAGAAGATTCAGATCAATGCCGGAAAGGAGAGTCAATCGCAGAGGAGAGGTTTGAAGATTTGATGAAACCATGAGCTGTTCGAAATCATGAAATAGTATAACTGGGTTGCAATGAGAAACTTCCAACATGAAAATCGCACAAGCAAAAGATGTATGGTGTTTCAGTGGTTACTGAATAAACAGCGATGAAATTTGGATGATGCAGGTATGAATAATTGAAGACAGAATCATAAACGAAGGCACAGAGAAACGTGGAAAAACTGTGCAATTATAATAGTAAAGGCAGTTTCCGAAAACCATAAATTGTTTTCGCGTAGGTTTTGAGCGGTTAATGGTTTCAATGAAATCGAATGTGATAATGGTTAGCAGCTGACACGTGGTGTTCAAATACCACCCATTTCACGTGCAATCCGGTCGTTAAAGTTCGAAGCCCATTTGAATGCAATATCCGTTGGATATACGCATAAATCGTTATTGGAGCACGATAAAAGATCAACCATTGGATCACAAGTGAAGTTACGTGGAGGTTAATGCAAGGTAAGTTATAACTGTTGTGGGGCCTAACATTAATGTATGTTGGTGCTTTGGTTTAAACCAAAGTCGAACTTTGGTATGAAATGAAATGCTAAGTGTGGCCGAAGATTTTTTTTGGGTTTAATATATGATGCATGGGCTCGAATATGAAATAAAATGATAAGCTGTGGGGCGGATGTAATATTATGATGGTTGGTAGCGTGGGCTATTATATATATATGTGGTTTTACTTTGGTTTAAATGCAAAGTTCGAATATTGATTCGATGAATTCATGAAACAGGTTTTATTATATGGTTTCTAACCATAGGGTAAAGAAAAGAAACAAAGCTTTTGCATTTGAGTTTATCCAATATGGGGATTATTTTGGTTTAAAAATGAACCATGCATTTTTATATGCATCAAAAGGTGAGAATGTGGGTTTTGCAGCCCTTCGGCTGCATCAGGAGTGCCTCCAAAAGGACCCACAGAGGGGTTTCGCAATATAGTTTTATATAGTTTGTTTTATGTTTTTTAAATAGTCACGCCATATAAAAGAAAAGCCCGAAGGCTTATTGTAATAGAGAGAATAGAAAACAGTGTGAGACTATGTTATGTTTTTTGTAATTCCTGAAGGAAGAAAGAGAGACAAAGAGACAAGATTGAAACGCTGCATCTGTAGCAGCTAAACCACTGTGAAACTAGAACTTAGTTCTGAAGATAGAATCTCTATTTTGTAATAGTTTTGTTTTTTTAATGAAATAGAAAAGTTTGTGTCATCTCTGTCCAGTAAGAAATTTTTTTGCATTTCTCTGTGTTAAAGGAGGAGAATTTTTATTCTCCCTGTGTGTTCGGAATATTTCAACATGGTATCAGAGCTAGTCCAAGCTCTTTGAAGGTGTCAAAGAAGCTGAAGGAAGAAGGAATCTTGTTGCAACAGTTCACCAGTAGATCTCCAGCAAGTCCAGCAGAAGTTTAAAGTCCAGGTATTTCTAAAAAAAACCAGAGTCTTATTTTGTTTAAAAGTCCAGTGAAGTCTCGTTGAAGACAAAGTTTGTCTTTTAAAGAAGGAAAGACAGTTTGTTTATAAAAAAAAAAAAAAAACACAGTCAAGTTTATTACATAGTTCAGAGTGCTAAGCCATGGCAGGAGCTAGCACCAGTATGAGTATTGGAAATACTCAGCTTCCACAATTTAATGGGAAGAACTATGATTATTGGGCCATTACCATGAGAGCCCTGTTTGCATCCTAGGACTGATGGGTGTTTGTTGAAGATGGTTTTGATGAACCAGTTGATGAGCAAGACTTTAATGCCTTAACACAGACAGAGAAGGATTTATTGAAGAGAAATAGGAAGGACTCTAAATCCCTCTTCTATCTCTATCAAGCAGTACATGAGAGTGTGTTTCCGAGGATAGCAGTAGCTAAGAGATCCAAGGATGCATGGGATGCTCTTAAGATAGCCTATCAAGGTATGGAGAAGGTGAAGACAACAAAACTACAATTGCTGAGGAGAGATTTTAAAACTCTCTGTATGAAAGAGTCCGATAACATAGACTCATTCTTCACACATGTGATTGGGATGGTCACCCAAAAAAGGTCTCATGGAGAGACACTTGAAGAAAGAAGGATAGTGGAGAAACTATTGAGAAGCCTACCCTCAAGGTTTGATGCTATTGTAACCACCATTGAAGAGACAAAGGATCTCTCAAAGTTCATAGTTGATGAACTTCATGCATCACTGATGACTCATGAATAGAGATTGGGAAGATCAATAAACCCATCTTTGGAGCATGCCTTCAATACCCATATGCCTTTTGGAAGAGGAAGAGGTCAAGGTAGAGGAAGAGGAAGAGGCAGAAGCCAAAACAAAGGAGGAAGAAATAGCCCTTCACATACTCATGGAAGGAGCAGCAATCAGAATCAAAGCCAAGGCCAAAGCAGTAGCCAGCAAGGTGGACATCAACATGCTCATGGACAAAGGTATGACAAATCCAATGTCCAGTGTCATTATTGCAAGAAATATGGGCACTATGCCAATGAGTGTAGGAAAAAGAAAAATGACATGAATAATAGGCATAATGCAAAGGTAGCAAGAGAAGAAAAGAACCCAAAGAATGTGTTATTAACATATAATGTAGCACAAGAGAGACATGATGATGTATGGTTCTTAGATTCAGGTTGCAATAATCACATAACTGGAAACATAACAATGTTTGCCAATCTTGATGAAGATATTAAATCTGAAGTAACAACTAGAACTGATACTAAGATCTCTTTCAAGGGAAAACGCAGAGTAAGTATCCGTGCAAGAAATGGAGAGCAGAAATTTGTGCCAGGTGTATACTATGTTCTTGGCTTGAAATGTAATCTTTTGAGCGTTGGGCAGCTCATTAACAAAGGTTACAATGTATTCTTAAAAAATGATGTGTGCACAATAATGGACATATCTCCAAGCAAGAAGGTTATTGCATACGTGCAAATGACCAGCAATAGAATGTTTCCACTCAAGCTCAATGCTGACTTGAAGGGAAAGAGAAAGAATGTAGCAGTTGTAACTCAAGAGGTATTTCAAAAGGAAGTGAAAGATGAGAATTGGTTATGCACTTGAGATTTGGACATCTCAATTTCAGAGATCTAAATTTGTTGCACAGGAAAGGAATGGTAAGAGGACTACCATTGATAGATAAACCGAACAGCCTATGTGAAGGCTGCATCTTGGGAAAACAACACAAAGAAAAATTTCCATCAGGAAAGAGCATAAGGGCAAAAGCACCCTTAGAAATTTTTCATTCAGATTTGTGTGGGCCAATGCAAACACCATCAGTATCAGGCAACAATTATATGTTGACCTTCATTAATGATTTCACAAGAAAAGTATGGGTTTATTTCTTGAAGTATAAAAGTGAAGTGTTTGAAATTTTTTTCCACTTTAAAGCTCTTGTAGAGAAACAAAGTGGGTAGCATATCAAAGTCCTAAGGACTGATAGAGGAGGTGAGTATATATCAAAATAATTTCTGCGTTTTTGCAGTGAAAATGGAATACATAAACAGTTTACCACAAGGTACACACCTCAGCAAAACGGTGTTGCAGAAAGGAAGAATAGAACCATTATGGAAATGGTGAGAAGTATGTTGAAGGAAAAACATTTTCCAAATGAGTATTGGGAAGAAGCTACAAATTGTGATGTGTATATTTTGAATAGATGCCCAACAAAAGCAGTGATGAACGGAATTCCAGAAGAAGCATGGAGTGGAAGAAAACAAGGAGTCACCCACATGAGAGTTTTTGGTTGTGTGGCTTATGCACACATTCTAGATTAGCTGAGAAAGAAGTTGGACAGTAAGGGGGAGAAGTGCACCTTCCTTGGATACTGTAAAGAATCCAAGGGATGTAGATTGTATAACCCATCCACAAAGAAATTTGTTATAAGCAGAGATGTGCAATTCATAGAAGAAGAAGCATGGGATGGAAGCATTGAGAAAACAGTCAATGTCAAGAGCTGTTTGTCTCATGATGAAGATGAGGAAGATGTGGCTGAAAGCAACACCTCATCGGTAGCACCACCTCCACCAACACAAGGACAGCAAGGGACACCACAAGATGGAGTAAGAACACCCTTGAGAAGAAATGAGAGTGCTTCTCCAAGCACACCACATGGAGCATGTTAGGAATCTGTAATTTATTAGCAATATTGGCAGAGTCTAATTACAGAAACAACATCGTTTCAACCAACTTTGGTATTCTAGGATCTAGCCCTCCTGAATCCAGAGAGGGATCTCTCTATGAAAGAGTTTAAATATGTGATCTTTAATAGCTGAAATTGTGATATTAGGCTAGTTATGAAGAGCTTGGGTTTTGTTTGTTTTGGTTGGGCAAGGACATGATGAAGGCGAAGGCAGTTTCAAAATGAAGGGTGAAGGTGTCTGCAAGTGGAGGAATGGTTTGGCTGACAGAAAGCCAAAGACAGCTTTAACCCATTGGGCTATGGAGTCATAGGAGGATTTTAATCGGATAGCAAGGTTCAAGCAGGATCCATGGGGCAAGTCACTTATGTCAAAGGATCTCTTAAGGTGATTTTATGGAATGAAATAGATAGGAAATGAAGAAAAAACAAATGAAGGTATAGTAAAATATCCTAAGGTCAAACAAGTTCTTTTAAACTATATTGCTTCAGCATGTTCTTAAAGAAAAACATGAGAGTTTTCTGAGATTAGGTTAATACCTTAAACTAGCCTGCTTTGAAATTCTTTTAGTTATAAAACATTAAAAGACAGTTTAACAGCTTAAGATCAGGGAAGTGCCTTTAAACTACCCTGCTTTCAGCATATTCAATAAGGAAAACATAAAAGTATTCTTAGATCATGTTAGTGCCTTTAAACCAACCTGCATTGAAGTACTTTTAATAAGAGAACATTTACAAAAAACAGTTGAAGAACTTAAGATCAGGTAAGTGCCTTTAAACTACCCTTCTTTCAGCATATTCAATAAGGAAAACATGGATAACAGTGACAAAGAGCAATTTAGATCAGGCGAGTGCCTTTAAACCAGCCTGCATTGATGTACTCTTCAAAGAGAACGTTCAAATGAAAAAAACATAGACAATAAAGTTTTCAGTGAGAGTAGGGTACTGTAGAAAGTAAATCCTAGCTCTATGTTTGCTGCTCTTTATCAGAGAAAGTGAACAAAGTGGAAACATTAAAAAAAATAACAATTGACAGTGAGGAACACATCACCATTGACACAAATCAGGATCCCATAAATCAGTAGCTTGTATTTGATGTTTGAACCAGTTACAATCAGCAAGCCCGGTGGGTCTTTACAACTTCAAACTTCTCATATCAGCTTATGTATCTTTGAATTGAAAACAGGGCATCAGTAGATTCAGAATAACTATTACATGCATTCAGATGTCCAGAGACCAACATTTGCTCATCTTCTACAGAAGTATTTATAGAAGAACGAAGAGGTGGGAGGATTTCCCAGGGGTCAAGTACTATTAATTATGTAATTAATGCAATTCCTAGCCTTTGAGAACCAGGCAAGGCATAAGGCGAGAATGTAATCATTTCTAACTCTGCTTCATAACTCTGTTGCTGCCTTTCGAGGCCGAATGATTGAAAAGATTTGCTTCTGGACTGTTCTTTAATCTTTTAAAATAGTTTTGCCAACAATTAGAGATAAGATCCTTGAGTAACATTAATTGTTCGGTTGTCTTTGGGCAAAACACCTCGTGTTTATAATGATGACTAAGTCTTCTTTAATTACCATGAGGTTTCAGTTGCCCTTTGGGAGCTGGAGAGGTTTATTCACTTTAGTTCACCGTTTTCGATCTTCTGCTTTGGCAAGAACTAATACTCTTTTAACTGTGATTTAAGAACATGGTGTCTTGTTGATGTGCAGGGCCACGCAGGGCATTTATAGTATCAGCGCCCATGAAACGTTGATAATCGTGGAGCGGAACCCTGTTTTAGTCGTTTTCCTTTTGATAACCAAAGGCTGAAAGATCGGGGCCTTTGGCTTTCTTTCATTTGTAATATGGACAGGACTTTCGGAACCTGCAAAACAAACAAAATGTTACGAAATCCTGCGAAAATGGGTTAAACTGCTTCAGAAGGCGGGGAAGGAGCGTAGCCGTTGGATCTGGACACGTGGACGGTCCAGATCTAATCGGGGGTTTGCAATCGGCGGGAGGAGAAAAGGAGTGCGATGAAACATCTCCGATGCGATTGCGCGATCGGGAGGGCGGAAGCGATTAAGCGATGGTCGTTGATCTAAGAACGAGATCAACGGTGGTGAATGAATCGGGTGATCGGCAATTGGGGGTGGCAATATAACGCAGCGATTGAAACAATGCGATGCGATTAAGCGCAGGCCGTTGATCTTAAAGATTAGATCAACGGTGGAGAATGGATCGGGTGATCGGCAATCGGGGGTGGTAATATAACGCAGCGATTGAAACAATGCGATGTGATTAAGCGCAGGTCGTTTGATCGGCTTTCGATCAACGACGGGGATTAGTTCTGAGAAGAACCGGCGGAAAACGAAAAACCCAAAGTTTTTAATTCAAATAAAGGTTTAATGGATCGAGGCGGAAACAAAATATATATAAAGGATAGGCGCCCGACTGCGGGGCCTTTGGATATATGAAACGCAAAGGGCCCGGGGCTTAATAAATCAAAGGCCAATCGCAATCGGAGCGGTGGGCCTGGTCTTTTTAATCTACCCATTTGAAATCTTGCGATGCGATTTAGCACCTGGGGTCTTTAACGCTTGGGCCCAGGGAAAGTCCCATGAAACAGTGGTGGGGCGGATTTATAATACATAAGACCCAATCGCATCGGAACTTTGGATGCGGGTCTTTCCGATCAACCCATTGTGAATTCTCTGATCACGATTGCGCGATCGGGTCTTTTTAATCTACCCATTTGAAATATTTACCATGTGCTTTTGGTTTTTAGTTCAAAAGTTTGGATAAATGGGTTTTTGGCCTTATAAAAGAAAAAAGGTGACCGGGATGGTTTTTATAACGCAAAGGATCAATGTCATCGGGGGTTTTTATGCAACAAAACATATGCGTTGGTTTGATTTACTCTGATGCCGATAAGCGCCAATGGGACTAGCGCCTGGTTCCGGGGAAAGGGCATGTGGGGGAAGTGGTTTAGGACTTAGCCCAAAGGGGCTTAAGTCCATAGTAAAGACTTGAATTTTTTATGAATGTTTCATGGTTTTCAATGGAAATGGGAGTTTCGGTAAAGCTAAAGAATGGGTATTTAACTTTATAAAGTGATTTTCATGAGGGGGGAGAAAAGAAATCATGAAAACAAAGGGGTTTTTATGGGGAAAAATGGGAGCGAATGAAGGTGAGTTTGGAAGAGGGGGAGAGGGAGAATGGTGGTTTTACATCAGTTTCTTCTTATGAATCTAGCAGAATTTTTGAGTTCTGGAGGGAATCAGCAGTGAAAAATTTTCAAACATGAGAATGAGATCTCCCACAAGCTTCAAGAGATAACATTTTGGCAATGAAAGTGTTTCTTGAAGACTGAACAATGTTTTGGCCACCTTTTGATAGGACAAATTTTACAGGTGGCCAACAGTGGCTCCACTTGAGGATGGAGCCTTCTTGAAGGCATCAAGAACTTCAGACTTGATTTCTCTGGGAGGCTGACCTGTGCCACATCCATTATGTTTCTCTGGGAAGCTGACCTATGCCTGATCCATTGGGCTATCCTTCCTTTGCTAGGATGATCTTGCTCTGAAAACATATTAGCAGCTATAATAACACTGGACTTTCATCTACAAGCTTTCTACCTACCCAATCCTACAGATCTAACATTTTTTTCTTCTTAGAGTGCACTTGGATTGGAAAACTCTCTTACAACATTTTATTCTTTTTGAAAGCAAAAATCTAATCTATTTCTACTTCTTATTTCTCCATGGATTCAGATTAAACAGTTGAATCCATATAATTCTCTACCTCATCTACTATCTGTTGGGATTAAACTGTCCAACAGATTTTTATTCTCGAAATTCTACAACAGAAATTTAAAAAGCATTCAAGTCAGGATTAATTTGTTTGACTTGTTGTGATCTATGGCACAAAGACAAGTTGCACATAGACATTTATTTTGCAGAAAAAATAAATAAAAAATGGAAGGATTAAGATCTGAGATTTGAAAACATTTCCTTCCTCTTTTTACAACTCTGTTTTGACTCTTGCTTGAGTTATTTTTTCTTGTTTTCTAGTTCAAATTTTGAGCTGATTAGAACCAGATTTTTTCATCTCTTGACTCAGAAAATAGAACAGATTTGAGACATTCTTTCTTTGAAATTTTTAGGTTCATATTTTGAGCATGTTTGAACCTTTAATTTATATCCTAAACTATCTACTGATAAGCCAAGGTTAAACAGTTTGGCGAATCTAATTCACTATCCTATCAGCAGAAAATTTAAAGCTAATTAGTCAAGTTTAGACAGTTTGACTAACTAGAAGTGTGTTATTCAGGAGTGGCATTTGAGCTTGCACACTTTCAGATTTGTTTCTCTTTTTTGGTATGGGGTTGTACCCCCCCTTTTTTTTTTTTTTTACAATATGCCCTCTTTTCTTTTCTTTTTATTGTTTTTGTACTTTTTTTTTTATGAGACTGAACAAAGCAATTGGTATTTATAATGGGAATGAAAGCTTTTAAAATTGAACTTAACAATAGTAATTCTTAAGGACCCTGCCATTGACAGGACCCCCAAACATATCTGTGCCATCTAACTCTTGTAGAAAGAAGGCATTTGGACCAATGGTGGACTGAATGATGTAAGGACCTTGCCACAAACTGTCAAATTTACCATGTTTACCCTTATTCTCTCTTTTGGAATCCCATTTGAGTACCTTATCTCCAATGTTGAAAACACAAGCCTTTGTTCTTTTGTCGAACAACTTCTTTATGTTTTCTTGCACCTTCTGAGCCCTATTGTAAACCTCTTCCCTTGTCTGCTGGAGATGTATTGTCTGACTGATCCTCCTAATCATGCTGTCCTCTTCTGAATGTATTTCTTGGATTAATTTTATTACTGGTACACCTAGGTTGGTGGGAAACACTGCATCTGCTCCATAAACAAGCTGGTAAGGGGACATTCCAATGAACTTTTTTGTGGTCAATCTGTCTACCCACAGAGCATGCACCAACTTGTTATGCCATGATTTTTTGTTCTCTTCAAGCAGCTTCTTGATGATGGTCACCAAAATTTTATTTGATGATTCTGCTAGCCCATTACCTTGAGGGTAGTAAGCAGTAGAATGGCCAAGTGTAATCTGATACCTGTGACAAAAATCAATCATCTTTTTGGAACAAAAAGCAGCAGCATTATCAGTAATAATCTTCCTAGGGCATCCGAATCTAGACAAGATATGTTCTTCAAGGAATTTTATAATGACAGAATCTGTGGCATTCCTAGAAGGGATGGCTTCAATCCATTTTGTGAAGTAGTCAGTGGCTGTGAGAATCCATTTGTGTTGGGAAAATGAAGCAGGATGGATTTCCCCTATAAAATCTAGGCCCCACTATTGAAAAGGAGCTTCAACAGTGATAGGTTGTAATGGTAAAGGAAGAAGTTTTCTTTTGCCTTCAAAAATTTGGCATTTGTGACAGGCAACTATCATTTTATGGACATCCTGAAAAAGGGTGGGCCAGTAATAGCCAGCTCTAAGGATTTTATTAGCTGTGGTTTTCCAGTAAAGATGGCCTCCACACTCTCCTTCATGGAATTCATATTTGATCCTTTCTGCATCAACTTCAGGCAAACATTTAAGCAATAAACCATCAACATTTTTCCAAAATAAACATTCATTTAAAATGCAATAGTTCCTAGTTTTCAATTTTAAAAATCTTGCCTTTGTTTTTGATAAATCAGGAGGAGCATTAAGATTTGCAAGCACATATAAGATATCAGTGTACCAGGGTGAGTTTTGAAACTGCTCTTCGACAGTGGGAGCAGGTGATTCTTCCTGTTCATCGAAGGCATCTACCATGTTAATGTCAAGGGCTTGTATATTAGACTCAACCATTAATTGAGCTAAGCCCTGACCTTTAATAAGTTTGGTTGGTCTGATTTCCAAGTCATACTCTAATATAGCAGCAATCCATTTACCCCTCTTTCCATCTGGGTCTTGGGACAAGATGTCTTTTACCACTATATTAGGTACATAGGCAATGATGTGGGAATGTAGAATATACACCCTGAAGTCCTTTAAGGCCTTTACCAAAGCATAGGCCTGTTTTTCCATTATGTTATATTTCAAGGGTGCATCCCTTAAAGCCTTGCTAAAAAAATCAATGGGTTGTTCCTGTCCCTCTGGGTTTTTCTGCAACAGAACTGCAGCCACAGTATGCTCTGAGGCAAAGGAGAAAATAAGGAACTCTTTTGAAAAGTCTGGGCTGATTAGGACTGGTGCCCGGGTGAGTGCATGTTTTACCAATTCGAAGAATTTTTTGGTTTCTACAGTCCACTTCACTCCTACTTCTTTCTTGAGCATATTAGTCATGTTTCTAAGGAGCTCTACTAAGTTGGGAATGAACCTCCTCAAGAAGTTAATATTTCCAATAAAGGACTACAATTCTTTTATGTTCCTGGGTTGGCTAATTTGTAGTATTCCCTCAACTCTATTTGGATCTATTTTAATCCCTTCTTCTGATATGATATGGCCCAGGGGTTTCCCTTCCTGAAGGCCAAACACTGTCTTTTTTGGATTTAAAGATAACCCAAACCTTCTGCACTTTTCAAGGACCTTTCTTAAATGTTTCAGGTGCTCTTCATCAGATTTGGAATAAATTGTTATGTCATCAAGGTAAATTACAATGAAGTGCCCTATCTCCTCTGAAAATGCAATGTCCATGGCCCTTTGGAAAGTGGCCCCAGCATTCATTAATCCAAAAGGCATTTTCACATACATGAAAGTGCCCCAAGGAGTGGTGAAAGTTGTCTTGAGTTGGTCTTCTGGGAGTACTAAAACCTGGTTATACCCTGAAAAACCATCTAACAGAGAAATTCTCTTCGAACCAACTACCCTTTGTAGAATGTGTTCCATTTTGGGTAAAGGGTAATTGTCTTTCAGGAAGGCTTTGTTAAGGTTTCTGAAATCAATGCACAATCCGATTTCTCCTGTCTTTTTCCTCACGGCTACAAGGTTAGAAACCCAATCTGAAAAACTCACAGGCACAATGATTCCTGCCTCATACATTTTCTTGATTTCTTTTTCTACTAGAGGTAGCTGTATTGGATTGATTCGACGCAGTTTTTGCTTAAAGGGTTTCTGGTTTCTTTCAAAGGGATATTGTGCTGGATGATTTCTGTATCGTAGGCTTTCAAGTCTTCATAGCTCCAGGAAAACACATCGACAAACTCTTTAAACAGGTCAACGTATTTCTTTTTTATGTCTGGTGGCAAGGACTTAGCCAATTTAATCATTTTTGGCTAATCCTCGGTGCCTATGTTGCATTCCTCGACCTCAGACTCTGTGTATTCTACGGTGGGCTTCTTTGCTATATCGTTAAAATCAAAGAGGTCTTCTAACGGTGATAGCCCCCTATGTATGTTCTTGTCCTTTGATGACAATACCTCAATGTCTTCGTTTTCTGTGTCCTTGTATTCTTTAGTATGAGTGTCGAGTTTTTTATTTAACATGTTGATTTCTACGAGACCAGATGGTTTTTCTTTTTCAGGGGACTTTTTGTTTGGGCAATTTTCATCGGATTTAGAATCCGAATCAGATGACTCAAATTCGTTTCTGCCCAGCAGAAAATCATCTTTCTGTTTGTCACCCTCAAAGACCTGCCAATATTTTTCATTATCGGGCACTGCTGCTCTAAATTTAATTTGAGTTGTACAGACTTTGGTTCCAAATGGCGTTAAGCATGTTCTAGCCGCAAAAGCTAAATTGTGTGCGGCAATATTTCTTTTTCTTAGAACTAAAATTAATTTGGACTCCTCAAAAGTTTTTAAAAGGTCCATGACATCGTTTCGATAAGCTCTAAGTCTGGGATTATTTGCGTTATACTCCCCATTGACTTGTTTAATGACTAGTTCTGAATTTCCATACACATTAATTCTTGTGGCTCCTATCTTTTTCAACAAATTTAAGCCTAAAAGAAGGGACTCGTATTCTGCTATGTTATTGGAAAACTGAAAGTTTAATTTGCAGGAAATGTTTTCTATGTGGTTGTTTTTAGTGTTGGTAATCCAGACACCTGCACCAGCATTGCTCTTAGTGCATGACCCATCAAAATACATACTCCATAGAGGACTATTTTCGGTTTCGTCTTCTTCAACCAACGTGCTCACGGGTTGTTGTGAAATCTCGACACTTAGTTGTATTTGTTTCACCTCCTCAGGTTTGTTATGGAGCTGAACATGAGGGACAGTCTGTCATTTGCCATCTTGGCTTTGTTCACTTTGGTCCGTTGTTTCAACATGTTGTTCCAAAGTTTCTCTCTCGTTTTCTTCCATATCTAGAACTGCATTTATTTCTAGATTAGGGGTTTCTAACTGTTTATCTGAGTCACTGTGTTCTGGCTCTGACTGCTTTGTGGATTCATTATTGTAAAAGATAAACGAATCTGGGTCAGTATGGACAGAATAAATGGGAGAATTTTCAGGCTTTTCTGGGCTACTGACCATGAACTTCATGTGGGACTCTCTGTACAGTATTCTGAGCTGGCTAAAAACAGGGATAGTGGCATATGTCCCGTCCATCTGTATGGTTCCTTGGAGCTTGGCACCCCATGATCTTGACAACAACATGCCATATTTAGGAGGCACATCAGCCACCACAACATCCATTACCATGCACTTGGCTAGGATTTGGGTCAAAGTCACTCAAAGATCTTTGATCGGGCCAAGGCACTTTACTATGTTAGAATCAAAAGAATATAAATCCTTGTAAGGTCTGGTTATTTCTAATCCTAGCCTTTCCATTATCACCTTTGGCATAAGGTTGTGCGAGGCTCCAGAGTCATGCATAGCATTGTGCAGGATCTTGTCATGAACATTGAAACTCACATAGAAGGGAGGTACAGGTCCCTCTTGATATATACCTTCAATCTTAGGACCAAAAATAAGCTCTGGTTGGTCATCATTAAGATTGACTGAGTCGTTATTATCCTCAATATTTAAAGCCTTCAAAATTTGGGTCCTATATACATTCTGGGCAGCTAACTCAGTCAGGGGAACAGAGATTCTGATCTTTGAAATTTCCTGCTCTAGGCTGAAAAGAATCTGGTTCTTTGATGAACTTGTCTCAGCCTTACTAGCTCCCAATCTATCAGCAACATCAGCTTGCTGATTTTTTCTACTCATTTTTGACAAAGTGGTCTTAACAGGAATACTAGCTAAAGTGGTAGTACTACTAATGTCCGCACTCTGTTTTTCTTTGTTTTGAGTGCCTTTCTCTCTATCTCTATCAGAATTCACAGCTACTGTTTTATCCTTTTGTTTGACCATTTTAGGCTTGGTTGTAGTGCTGTTTTGTGAAGATTTGTCAGAGGTTTTGGTGTTGGGATTTTGTTGACTGGTTTTGCTTCTAAGGTCATATTCTTTTTGAGGCTCTATGATAACATTTTCCATGTCCTGAAAATAAATTTCATTATCATCTTTGTTGTCGTCATAAAGGGTATGAAAACCTTGTTCTTTATCACAATGAATCTCAAAGTCATCATTATCTACTCCCAACATGTTGATATCATCTTCCTCAGTTATATCCTCTGTTTCCTCAACCTCACTTATATAGTTTTGATGAAAGGGAGGAGTGATCTGTTGATCATCTTCCCTAGGTTTGTTTGGAGGTTGGTTCCTTCTAAAATTCTGATTCTAGTTCTGGTTCTTGTTTTGAGGAGCAGTTTGGTTTTGACTTTCCTGTGCTCTCTCAAGGATGCTCATTTTCTTGATCATCTCCTCCATCATTCTTTCCATCTTTGAGTTAGAAGTAGAAGGGACATTTTCCTCTCTGAAGGATACTCTCTTTTCAGTTTTCATTCTTGCTCTCTTCTCCATTAGGTTGACTTCCACAAAAAGAGCACCCTTTTGCATATCTTCAAGAGTTTCAAAATCTCTCTCCCTCGGCCGATAGGCCATCTCCGGATCAAACCCTTCAGGAAACTTGTTTAAAGCTGAGCCTTGTGGAGGTTTTAGTTCTAGTGAAAGTGCATTGTACACACTATTGAATCTAGTGCAATAAGCTTGCACACTTTTTCCAGTGTCTATGGAGGTTTTTATAGTCAGAAAGGACTTGGAGAGGGTTTTTCTTTACTTCCCATTTGTTTAAGAATGTTTGATGGAAGGCTTGTAGATCACAGATACTATGGGGTTTAAACCTTTGAACCATTTCCTCACTTTTCCCCCTAAGCTCTGAGCAAATAACCTAAGTTTGACTAAATCATCATCAATTTCATTTATGTCAAACTAGTCATTCATCTTATCCACATGTTGTGATGCAGTTGTAGTATTGTTAGCATCGTATAATGGAATTTTGGACTGAGAGTCCTATGGAAGATTGACTAGTGGTACAGGAAGGACTAGGGGAGCATACCATGCGGCCATGGCAGGAGGTGGAGGTGGATTTACAAGAGGGAAAGTGGGTTGAAGTGGGGTGGTTTGAACAGTGGATGTTGAGTGAGCAGAAGTGGATGGACCAGGAATAGACTGCTGAGTCGATCTTGGATGAGAGACACCTAAATTGTAGAGAAAATACAAATCAAGAGGTGTTGTTTCTCTGCTACCAAGAGGTTCACTTGTTTCCGGGGATGATAAGGAAGACTCAGAATCTAACTGATCTAAATCACCAAGAGACCTAGTTCTAAATGGATTTACTAAGTCAACTTGAGATTGTTGTAGAGCTGAAAGATTTTCAGGGACTGAATTGGCTCTCAAGGGTGACCTGAAAACAGTTGGTAATTTAATCTTAGGAGACTTCCTAAGGATACTTTCTGGGTTATCAACTATCTCAGGTGGATCAGGGTCAGGACAGGCTCTAGTGTGAATCTTTCTAGAAGCCACTATGTTGTGTTTTTCAGACCCAAAAATAAACAAGATAAGCTCAACCAGGTATGAAAATTTTTGAGAGGTTAACTAGTCTATTTTGGAAAGATTTCAGTCCTGTAGTCTTGTGACTGAGTTCGAAAGGTGTTACAATGATAAGGGTTCTTCCCAGTGGAGTCTTAAGGTCTGTTTAGGATTGTGGAGTCGCCAAGTGGAACTTTTTAGCTCTTTTCAGAGGTAAACGGTCTTATGGTCCACCACCATGTTTATTGAATACCAATCTGAAAATTTTCAGGTTTTCTGAGTTATTTTTTCAATTGTGTGGTTTTTAAGAATATCCTAACTCTGTTTCAAAACTTAGCTACGGTTATGAGACAAAGACAGTTTACTCTTATGGCTAAGCTAGCTGGTTTTTCAAGGTTGGATAAAGTCTTAGGATAATCCTAGGGTTTACCTATTTTGTCGCTGATTCAACTAAGTTTATCATGATTACCATGATTTGGTAGTGCTTAGAAAGGCTGCTTTTACTCAAGTTTTATGAAGTTTTTAAAGCAAAATAAGATGAAAATTCAACTGAGGTCCCCAGTGGAGTCACCAGAAATGTTAGGAATCTGTAATTTTAGCAGATTGGTAAGACTAAAAACTGCAGAAGCAACAATTATTTCAACCAACTTTGGGATTCTAGGATCTAGCCCTCCTGAATCCAGAGAGGGATCTCTCTATGAATGATTTTAAAGATGTGATCTTTAATAGCTGAAATTATGATGTTAGGCTAGTTATGAAGAGCTTGGGTTTTGTTTTGTTTGTTTTGGTTGGGTAAGGACATAATGAAGGTGAAGACAGCTTCAAAATGAAGGGTGAAGGTGTCTGCAGATGAAGGAATGATTTGGCTGACAGAAAGGCAAAGAAAACTTTAACCCATTAGGCTATGGAGTCATAGGAGGATTTTAATCGGACAACAAGGTTCAAGCAGGATCCATGGGGCAAGTCACTTATGTCAAAGGATCTCTTAAGGTGATTTTATGGAATGAAACAGATAGGAAATGAAGAACAAAGAAATGAAAGTATAGTAAAACAGCCTAAGATCAAACAAGTTCTTTTAAACTATATTTCTTCAGCATGTTCTTAAAGAAAAACATGAGAGTTTTCTGAGATCGGGTTAATACCTTTAAACTAGCCTGCTTTGAAATTCTTTCAGTTAGAAAACATTAAAAGACAGTTGAACAACTTAAGATCAGGTAAGTGCCTTTAAACTACCCTGCTTTTAGAATATTCAATAAGGAAAACATAAAAGTATTCTAAGATCAGGTTAGTGCCTTTAAACCAGCCTGCATTGAAGTACTTTTAATAAGAGAACATTTACAAAAAACAGTTGAAGAACTTAAGATCAGGTAAGTGCCTTTAAACTACCCTACTTTCAGCATATTCAATAAGGAAAACATGGATAACAGTGACAAAGAGCAATTTAGATCAGGCGAGTGCCTTTAAACCAACCTGCATTGATGTACTCTTCAAAGAGAACGTTCAAATGAAAAAAACATAGACAATAAAGTTTTCAGTGAGAGTAGGGTACTGTAGAAAGTAAATCCTAGCTCTATGTTTGCTGCTCTTTATCCGAGAAAGTGAACAAAGTGGAAACATTAAACAAACTAACAATTGATAGTGAGGAACACATCACCATTGACACAAATCAGGATCCCATAAATCAGTAGCTTGTATTTGATGTTCGAACCAGTTACAATCAGCAAGCCCGGTGGGTCTCTACAACTTCAAACTTCTCATATCAGCTTATGTATCTTTGAATTGCAAACAGGGCATCAGTAGCTTCAGAATAACTATTACATGCATTCAGATGTCCAGAGACCAACATTTGCTCATCTTCTAGAGAAGTATTTATAGAAGAACGAAGAGGTGGGAGGATTTCCCAGGGGTCAAGTACTATTAATTATGTAATTAATGCAATTCCTGGCCTTCGAGAACCAGGCAAGGCATAAGGTGAGAATGTAATCATTTCTAACTCTACTTCATAACTCTGTTGCTTCCTTTCGAGGCCGGATGATTGAAAAGATCTGCTTCTGGACTGTTCTTTAATCTTTTAAAATAGTTTTGCCGACAATTAGAGATAAGATCCTTGAGTAACATTAATTGTTCGGTTGTCTTTGGGAAAAACACCTCGTGTTTATAATAATGACTAAGTCTTCTTTAATTACCATGAGGTTTCAGTTGCCCTTTGGGAGCTGGAGAGGTTTATTCACTTTAGTTCACCGTTTTCGATCTTTTGCTCTGGCAAGAACTGATACTCTTTTAACTGTGATTTAAGAACACAGTGTCTTGTTGATGTGCAGGGCCACGCAGGGCCTTTATAGTATCAGCGCCCATGAAACGTTGATAATCGTGGAGAAAAACCCTGTTTTAGTCGTTTTCCTTTTGATAACCAAAGGCCGAAAGATCGGGGCCTTTGGCTTTCTTTCATTCGTAATATGGACAGGACTTTCGGGACCTGCAAAACAAACAAAATGTTACGAAATCCTGCGAAAATGGGTTAAACTACTTCAGAAGGCGGGGAAGGAGCGTAGCCGTTGGATTTGGACACGTGGACGGTCCAGATCTAATCGGGGGTTTGCAATCGGTGGGAGGAGAAAAGGAGTGAGATGAAACATCTCTGATGCGATTGCGCGATCGGGAGGGCGAAAGCAATTAAGCGATGGTCGTTGATCTAAGAACGAGATCAACGGTGGTGAATGAATCGGGTGATCGGCAATCGGGGGTGGCAATATAACGCAACGATTGAAACAATGCAATGCGATTAAGCGCAAGCCGTTGATCTTAAATATTAGATCAACGGTGGAGAATGGATCAGGTGATCGGCAATCGGGGGTGGCAATATAACGCAGCGATTGAAACAATGCGATGCGATTAAGCGCAGGCCGTTTGATTGGCTTTCAATCAACGGCGGGGATTAGTTCTAAGAAGAACCGGCGGAAAACCCTTTATATATACGAAAAACCCAAAGTTTTTAATTCAAACAAAGGTTTAATGGATTGGGGCGGAAATAAAATATATATAAAGGATAGGCGCCTGACTGCGGGGCCTTTGGATATATGAAACGCAAAGGGCCCGGGGCTTAATAAATCAAAGTCCAATCACAATCGAAGCGGCAGGCCTTGTCTTTTTAATCTACCCATTTGAAAATATTTACCACGTGATTTTGGTTTTTCAGTTCAAAAGTTTGGATAAATGTTTTTGGCCTTACAAGAAAAAGGTGACCTAAAGGTTTTGTTTATAACGCAAAGGATCAATCGCATCGGGGTTTTTATGCAACAAAACATATGCGCTGGTTTGATTTACTCCGATGCCGATAAGCGCCAATGGGACTAGCGCCTGGTTCCGGGGAAGGGGCATGTGGGGGAAGTGGTTTAGGACTTAGCCCAAAGGGGCTTAAGTCCATAGTAAAGACTTGTATTTTTTATGAATGTTTCATGGTTTTCAATGGAAATGGGGGTTTCGAAATAGTTAAAAAATGAGTTTTTAACTATGGGAGGGTGATTTTGATGAAGGGAAGAAAGGAAAACATGAATAATAGAGGAAAATTATGGGGAAAAAAGGGGAAGTAAATGAAGGTTAGTTTGGAAGAGGGGGGAGAGGAAGAATGGTGGTTTTACAACAATTTATTCTTATGAAATTAGCAGAATTTTTGAGTTCTAGAGGGAATCAGTAGTGAAGACTTTTTAAACATGAGCATGAGATCTCCCACAGGCTTCAAGAGATAACATTTTGGCAATGAAAGTGTTTCTTGAAGACTGAACAATGTTTTGGCCACCTTTTGATAGGAAAAATTTGCTGGTGTAATAATGTACCCCTCTACGGTGTTTCCAACCTCTCGGCTCTGACCATTTCATGAGTGATATCACACTAACGTCATCCATACCCCATGAAAACCTAAGAGGGGTTCATATGTTGACCATAAGTGGCTCTATGGGGTACCCAAGACTTCCCACTGCTAGCCAAGTGTCCTTCAAGGCATCATGTCGATGTTATCTCCGCGTGAAGGGAAAATCCTTCAGAAACTGGTTTCATATTCGGTTCCCATTTAGTGTATAGGATCTTCAAAATTGGAACCTTTTAAGACACCATCCGCGCAATTCCATGGGATTCCAACCTGGCTCTATGGGGTACCCAAGACTTCCCACTGATAGCCAAGTGTCCTTCAAGGCATCATGTCGATGTTATCTCCGCGTGAAGGGAAAATCCTTCGGAAACTGGTTTCATATTCGGTTCCCATTTAGTGTATAGGATATTCGAACCTAGAACCTTTTAAGACACCTTCCACACAATTCCATGGGATTCCAACCTTTTGGCCTTCTAGGGTGGCCCCTTCCTCGCATGACGTGTCATTGTCTCTTGACAAAACCCCAATGCCATTTTTCCCACTAAGTTCCTAGCTCTAATTTAAATTATCTTCTTGCTTCGAGCTCTGCAGCCTTTTTCCCTATCATTATGACTAATCTCGTGAAGGGAATATAACTCCACCAATCATAAGTCTCTTGAATAGGGTTTTTTTTTTTTTTGGGATAAGGTGAGCCCCCACTTCTTTTATAAGTTCATGGCCTCCTTTATGTGCTGCAATAAAACCTTCCTTCTCATTTCCACCACGACTTTGTTGAAGGCTTCCAACTTTACATCACATAGTGCCTTAGACAGAGAACTCGACATCCTTCTCGAGTACAATCTATGTTGGCGCATAGGCTTATCTGACCTAGCCTTGTAGGTCACAACTCTTTCTCATGGGTCTGGTCGACCTCCTGATGTGCTTTAAAGGCTCACCATGATGCCCTTGGTTTCTTAGGGAAATCTATGATGTTATCCCGCTCTAGCTTGAGTTATTGGTTCTCCAATGAGTTCCTCGCCCATGATTCTTCCGCTCACATGGGGAGGGAATGCCACCATGGGAGGCATAGGTGCTACTATGTGGATTACCTGCCATGGAATTGGCACAGACTCAGAGGAGGTTCTAACCTTGCCTGCCATATGCCAACAGTAACAGACCCTGTTCTAGGCCTAAAAAAAATTCATGTCGATACACAGAGCCATTGGGTGCCTTAGTCGTCACCTTACAATGCTAACAAAATCTCTCCAGCCTGCCTAAAATGCAAGGTCGAATATCGTTCAGGTAAATCTAGTGGCTAAACTGATATGAGGGAGAAACTCCCTTTGATGTTAAGGTCATGCTCATCGAGCAACACAACAACTTGTAACGTGACCCCAAATATCTCACAAAGGAATGCAAACGTGCTATTGAGAGGGTCCATATGTACTCTTATATTAAAAGTCTTAGAACCCACTATTCTTCGAGTCTTAATCCAATCTATCATGGCTCGATTCTGATTTGCAACGATTCTGTCTTTTCTTAATGAGTTATTAATATGTTGTTTCTCACAAAACCAAACATGTTCATAAATCTAGACTCAGTGCTACATTATGGGTTAGTATTCAATAACATGTCATTTATTAAGCTTTCAAGTGTCAATTATTTCTTTCCCACCATTAGCAGTTGTTAGACATATTTCATTTTAAGATTTCTTTTACATTCATGCATATATTTAGAACATACACATACATGTATACAAATCACGTTAAAATATCCCATAAGGAATGTAACACATATGAAAGTTTCATCAATACAATGTAGTCCCTAAGTTCAAAACCATTATCCACAACATTTTAAAATCATTCATGAGAAGTTGAAAAATATGCACAGGTATTTATCTTGGAATCTGCAGGGCACCTTAGTGTGGGACAAGGAATCTCCACCAAATCATAGACAATTGTAGCTACACTTGCTTGTAGGTGTCACCCCCGATCGAGATTCAAGGGTCTAGGGGTTGCTTGCTTCATGACCTAACACACCAATCTACCACTAATTTCGAGACTCCAGAGGACTTCCTTCCTCAATCCCACCAACTGAAAGCTTCTTACTTGGTCGGCACCGGGAGTCTAGAGGTACCCAAACTCATCCCAAAGTTATCACACAATGATTGACCCCCTTCTAGGGATTCTAGAATCCACTTTTCTATGAGGGCGATAACCATTGGTCTTCATTATGGTCTTTCTCAGCTTATTCTTTAGGATGGCCTCTACCTAAGTTGTTACAAGGATCCAAATTTTTCTATTTCAAACCACAACCTCCAATGGAGCCAAGAGTTACAGGGCTCCAGAGATTCCATCCCAACCCACAACCTCTAGGTATCCAAGTGAGTACAGGACTCCAAAGCTCCGAAGACTAGAAACTCAATGCACAACCTCCACGAATCAGAGTCAATCCCCTTCTCTTATCTTCTCTTCAGTGTTGAGTGATGAGAGTGCATGATAAATCTCTTCTTCCTCTATTTCACTGTGCTACCATTTCTCTGGTTCTCTCTGTTGTCGTCTCTCCTTCTATATCCATTTTTTTTCTTCGTCCTTTTTTTCGTGTCTAGCCTTTTCTTGGTCACTTCCTCATCCACCATTACTATTGCGCCCTTATTTTCTTGTAGCACGAAGCCCCTTTATAAATTACTATCCTTTCTTTCTTATGTTTTCTTCCCAACCACCATGGGCCTGCATAATTTTTCTTGCATCTCATTTAATTTCAATAGATCATTTATCAATTCATGTACCAACCACCTTTTAATGGCTCTCCTCCATTTCCAGGTTTCTTTGTTGCATAAGAAACCATAACATCCCAAGCAAGTGACTCCCTTCCCAACTCTGGATTATATGTGAGGTGAGCATAATATTGACAATACATGACCATAATAATGACAATACATTTACAAAGTCATTACGATTTTCCTTTCTAAGTAATGAAGCACCTCGTCCTCCAACTAGTATGTGAGAATAATATATTGGTTAAGGTTTAAGGACTTTCAACATAAACAAGAATTACTCAATATAAACACAACATGTCACTTGTAAGAATTTGATGGGGCCCAACCCTCCTTAAGTCTTGCACTCAAAACTTTGATTCGATTTCTTGAACAAAACTTAATATAAGTTATGGCTATATTGTTTCAATGGTTATGGTATCATGTAATACATTTGTGGATTTGACAAGTTAAGAATTTAATAATTCAAATGTTGATTGGATCGTATGATACGTTACAGCATATTTTTAATTGCAATCACTATCTATTTATTCTAACTCATCCTTGTCAGCTGGCATGAATTAGACACTTGTCTGGCTTCTCGAAGTTTGTTCTCCCGTGCTATTCTCAAACCCCAACACCACTCAGCTGTCATTCATTTCACTTGTTCGAAGTTTTGTGAGGGTTTTTCTCTGTGATTGTTCCGATTATGTGAGGGTTTTGCTCTGTGAGTGTTCCGTCGATATGGTGGCTTTGTTTGGCTTTTTCGGACTACCTCTATGCCAAGGTTCTTACCAAATTCTTCGTGGCTTTTAACAGGACTTCAGTAATTATGGCAACTTCTGGTTATTTCTTCTTGTTCATACCATTTTTGTAGACATTTCATTTCAACATTGTTTATTTTTCGCCCTCAAAAATGAATTTATTGTTTAATTGTCTATCGTTTTCACATACAGGTCATGGTCGTCGAGGTTTCGGCTTATGTTCCATTTCAACAGCTCCTCAAGGTAAGTCGTCCGTCCCTATTTCAATTTCTCTATGTTTTTGTGAATTTACTAATGGTCTACGCTCCTTGTGAGCAGACCCTTGCCGATTTTCGACCGAAGCTTCTCCTTTTCTCAGCGTTTCTTCCTTCTAGTAGGCTACTCAATAAAACCTCTCATTTTCTCTCATTTAGATTTCATTATTCGGTTTGAAACCCATTTCGAGGTTTAACTCTTGAAATGCCCTTTTCTCCTTACAGGTATTCGCAATCTTCCAGTTCGTGGTTCTTGTCGTTACGGCTATCGACCCCCAAATGGGTAGGGTCGTCTCCTTTATGAGCCTCTGGTAGTTTTGTAACTTATTTGATCGTAAATCTGGGCTTCGTGCCTTGTTTCTTACTGTGTATTCCACCGTTGTTCGGTCTGTGTATGAATATTTTTATGGGTAGATAGACTAATGTCTGTAAACAATTATGCGGTCACTTCTTAATTCTGTTCTATTGTTTCTCTATTAGTTTTCCATCAGATGTGAGCATTGTTTGTATGGGATTTTGAACCCAAACCGAAAACTCAATATGTAATATATATTTTTTTATAATCTTTCAGGACTCGTCAAAAGAAATTGAATTTAGTTGTAAACAGTGGAACTTAACTTTTGTTATTATGTAATGATGAATACCTGGGCAATGTTTTTGTAACGCTTGCTTGTTCGTGAAATGTCTGTGAAGTTATCTTGTCTGTGTGGACTCTCCTGTAAATGTAAATGCTTCGGTTTTTCAAAATTCCGTAATCGATCCAGTGCCTGTGAATAAGTTAATTCTATTCGCCTCGATTTCAGTTATGCATTAGTTCAAATTTACCATATATAATGATATAAATGATAGACAGGAAAATATAACAGTATTGGCTGCAGAAAATAGTATCAGATGGTTTCTTTTAAAAAAAACTCCTGATTCATTTTTATTTCTTTTTCTCTCTTGCTATGATGGAAAATCCACCTTTACAGAATGTCTTTTTCTCCCTTTTGTACTACTGTATGAAACATTTTTCTTTTTGAAACTGCCAATAGTTTAATATGGTTGCATTCTTGATTTTGTTCTTTTAATCTAGGAATGAATTTTAAATATAAACTAAAAGAAACTTTTAAGTGAAACTACAAAACATAAATGACTATTAGGCCCTAATGATGGAATTTCTAAAAAGAAACAAAATAAAACCCAAGTGCAATGACCTATCAACTAATCAACTGTAACATGTAAGACAAACACCTGTTTTTTTTTTTACCCTGAGTTGGATGCTCCTGCATTAGGCTCCCAGGGTAACAAAAATTCATGGCTCTGTTCCATGAGTTCCTCAATATAATATCCTGCTCGTTGTATTTGCGTTGCGTCAAGCCATGAAATTTCCTCAATGGGACGGTTCTTCCACTTGACAAGGTACTGTAAGTACTCTTTCCTGCGAGTGCGCTTCGCTACCTGGGTATAGAGAATGCTCTCGATCTCAAGGGGTTAAGCCGTAGGAATTTGCCTCATCCAAGAACCAATTTCAAACTGGGTGTCCCGTTCTGGCCATGCTGCTCTGTCATCTTCAGGACTGGCAGTATATGGAAACAAATCTGCCACATCGAAGATGGGCGATATGCTTATCCCTGGTGGCAGCTATAATTCATAGGCATTGGCAGAAAATTTACGAAGAATTTTACAAGGGCCAATCTTCTTAAAATTTAGCTTTTTATATTCGCCCTTAGGAAAATGTTATTTACGTAAATGCGCAAGAACGTCATCCCCTACATTAAAGTGAACTTCCCACCTCTTTAAATCTTCTTGCTACTTGTATTTTTTACTGTTGTCCTGTAGTTTCAACTTTACCTGCTCATGTAGGTCGCTCACTGCCTGGGCGAAATCTTCCCCGTCAGCACTCCTAATTTCCAACTTTCCCAAATCTCGCAGTTAATGTACTCCGCGAGGATGCATGCCATACAGAACCTGAAAAGGACAGTATCCCGTGCTGCGATTTGGTTAGTCATTATAAGCAAATTTTTCCTAAGCAAGTACACGATCCCACATCCGTGAATTTTCACCAATCAAACTACGTAGCAGGTTTCCCAAGCTCCTGTTCACCACCTCTGTTTGCCCATCAGTCTGTGGGTGATATGCGGAACTGAAATTCAACTGAGTATCCAACTTCTTCCACAGGGTACGCAAAAAATGTCTTGTGAATTTCACATCCCTGTCAGAAATAATGGACCTCGGTAGGCCGTGCAATCTGACGATCTCTGTGAAAAACAAGTATGCTACGTGAGTGGCATCGCTGGTTTTTCGACAACGAATGAAATTTGCCATTTTAGAAAACCTGTCTACTACCACCATCACCAAGTCGAAACCTCATTGCGTCCTTGGAAGACCCAAGACAAAGTCCAAGCTGACTGAGTCCCATGGTCTACTTGGAATTGGCAGTGGCATATAAAGTGCTATATTTTGGTTGTGTCCCTTCGCCAATTAGCACACTTTACATCTATTCACATATCGTTGCACGTCTCGTCGCATATTTGGCCAGTAATAAAAATGTTCGAGCTGTAATAAAGTCTTTTCTATGCTGAAATGTCTGGCTAGACCTCCACTGTGCTTCTCCCGAATAATGTTCTCTCTTATTGAACAGTCGAGCATAATTGTCCCCCTCTGAATAACAACCCTTCCTGCAAATTATAGTCCAACCATGGACTATTGCTCCTCAGTAAAGGATTTTGACAGGCTTCATAAGCCTCTTTAAAATCTGCATCTATTTGATACAAGTCTTTCAAATGTTCAAAACCCAGCACTTGTATTGTACTCTCCTGTAAGAGAAAAGCTCTTCTGCTTAACGCATCTGCCACCTTGTTGGCCTATCCACTAATGTGTTTCAACACAAACATGAAACTCTGCAAATACTCAACCCATTCACATGCTTATGGTTTAGTTTGTGCTGCTGCATAATGCAGAATTATCGGAAACTAAAACAAATTCGTTACCTAATAAATAGTGTTTCCAATGCTTCAGTGCTTGGATGACAGCATAAAATTCTTTATCATAGGATGAGTACTTTTTCCTACTTTCATTCGAATTTTCACTGAAATAAGCGACCGGTTTGTCTTCCTGGCTAAGTACTGCCCCAATGGATGTACCACTAGCATCACAACGAACTTGGAATAGTTTGTTAAAATCAGGCAACCTCAAAATCGGCCTTTCAGTGATCTTCTTTTTCAAAATCTGAAAACTTCTCTCTGCTGCTTCATTCCAACAGAAAGGTTGATTTGCCTTTTTGATGGTGTCCAACATAGGTGCGCAGATTCCACTAAAATCTCTGATAAATTTTCGATAAAAACTTGCCAACCCATGAAAACTTCGAACTTCAAACAGGCTCTTTGGGGATGGCTAGCTAACAATAGCTGCAACTTTTTTCTGGGTCCATCTTCAGTTCATTCTCTGCAATCACAAAACCCAAGAAAACTATTTCCTTCTGAAGAAAAGTACATTTTTTCATATTTATCAACAGTTTTCTCTGCTGCAATTTCTCCAACACACTTCGAACATGTCAAAAGTGTTCCTCCTTGGTCTTGCTGAAAATTAATATATCGTCAAGATAGACAGTCACAAACTTCCAAATGAACTCTTTCAGCACTTCATTCATAAGGCGCATAAAAGTACTAGGGGCATTACTCAAACTGAATGGCATTACCAACCACTCATACAGTCCTTCATTTGTCTTGAAAGTTGTTTTCCATTCATCCCCTTCTTGAATTCGAATCTGGTGGTAACCGCTCTTCAGATCGATATTTGAGAAATATGCTGCTCCACTTAAACAGTCCATCATGTCATCCATTCATGGCAATGGGAACCTGTATCTAACAGTAATTTTATTAATAGCTCTTGAATTTGTACACATTCACCATTCTCCACCTTTCTTAGGAGCTAAGACTGTTGGAACTGCACAAGGGCTCAAACTTTCCCTTATCAACCCTTTATCTAACAGTTCCTGTACTTGCTTCCTAATTTCTTCATTATCCTTAGGACTCATTCAGTATGCTGCCTTGTTTGGTAGACTAGCTCCAGGTATAAAATTTATATGATGACTGATACTTCTCTCAGGAGGCAATTCATCTGGTAAATCATCCACTATAATGTCACTGAAATCTTGTAACATGTCTTGGATTTCTTCAGGTAGATCTGTAATTTTAGTATGCAATATCACTGTTTTTGGCCTCCTTACAACAGCATATTTGATTTCATTGTCCTCGATCTGCTTTAAAAATTCCTTTCCTCCCACCAATAATGCTTTGACTCCGTTGGTTTCTGCTGTCTCTTCTTCCTTGATGGGTACAAGCATATGCTTAATCCCATCCTTAACAAACATGTAACAGTTTGTCTTCCCATCGTGCACCACTTTTCTGTCATACTGCCATGGTCTCCCTAACAGTATATGACACACGTCCATAGGCATAATATCACAAATAACTTTATCCTTATATCTGCCAATATGGAACTCAACTTCACATTGCTCATCAACCAACAGTTGATGCCCTTTCCGTAACCACAACACCTTGTAAGGAGTGGGGTGTTTCAGCCTTTTGAACCCCAATTTCTCCACCATCTCTGTGGCTACTATATTATTTGTACTTCCACTGTCAATTATCAGTTTGCAGCATTTACCATGTGATTTGCAAACTGTCCAGAATAATGCTTTTCTTTGAGTCGGTTCGGCTTCCTCTTTTTCTAGTTTCAGTAATACTTTATTCAATACTAAGGCCTCCCCTGTTTCTGGTACATTCTCTACCTCTTGGGGTGGTGCCTCTGCTTCCTCCATCTGAGCCATATATGTTCCTCTTCCTCCTGTTTGTTCACCCTCAGGACATTCAAAAGACTTGTTCCCCCACTTATGGCACCTATAACACTGGATAGCAGCTCCTCTGCCTCTACCATTACCTCTTCTACGCTGGTATGGCCTTCCCCCTCTAGTGTTATTGTCTTTTTCTGTTGTTCCTGGAATCTTTGAACTGTTTCCTTCATCACTGGGATTGGCAGCTCTACCTCTACCATAGGTCCGTCCTTTCCCTCTGCCAGATCCTCTTCCTCTTCTGGCATTTTTCTTCCTGTTTATTTTCTCTTCTGCTTTTAAGGCACTCTGATATGCCTCATCTATAGTTCTAGGTGAAAGAATACTTATTTCATCTAGTATTTCCCACCTTAATCCATTCACAAACCTCGCTGTCTTTTCAAGGGTGTCTTCTATATAACCAGCTCTTACATTTACTCTATAGAATTCTTCAGTATATTCTTTTACAGTCAAATCCTTTTGTTTTAAATTTTGTACCTGCCTGTACATAGCAATCTGGTAATCTTTGGGTAAGAATTTACCCTTCAATTTAGCCTCCATCCTGGTCCATTTTTTTATAGGTTGCTTGTTCAACCTCTTCCTCTCTGCCTAGACATTATCCCACCATAAGGACACATGTCCTTTCAACTTGGTGGAAGCGAATTTAAATTTTTTATCTTCGCTGATCTCCTCATAGTCAAAATATTTATTCAGCTCACTGAGCCAATCCAGCAGCACCTCTGCTGATAAATTTCCATCATAAGTCAAAATCTCATGCTTTGGCTTACTATTTGATAACAAAACTGACCTCAAAATTCTGAGTTCAGGTCCTTCTCCATCTGATCCATCTGTTGTCTCTATAGTTTCTTCATCATTGTCATCTCCTCCCTCAGGATCTCTTCTTCTTCCTACCTCTACTACTGCCAAACGAGCATTCAATATTCGAATCTCTTCTCACAATCCTTCATCTGCTACTCTTCTAATAGCTCTTCCTCGACCTTGTTGACCAACTTCCATTTCTTCTAACACACAACCTGCTCTGATACCAAAAATTGATGGGGCCCAACCCTCCTTAAGTCCTACACTCAAAACTTTGATTCGATTTCTTGAACAAAACTTAATATAAGTGATGACTATAATGTTTCAATGTTTATGGTATCATGTAATACGTTTGCAGATTTGACAAGTTGAGAATTTAATAATTCAAATGTTGATTGGATCGTATGATACGTTACAGCTGATTTTTAATTGCAATTACTATCTATTTATTATCACTCGTCCTTGTCAGCTGGCATGAATTAGACACCTGTCCAGCTTCTCGAAGTTTGTTCTCCCGCGCTATTCTAAAACCCCAACACCACTCAGCTGTCATTCATTTCACTTGTTCGAAGTTCTGTGAGGGTTTTTCTCTGTGATTGTTCCGATTCTGTGAGGGTTTTTCTCTGTGACTATTCCGCCGATATGGTGGCTTTGTTCGGCTTTTTCGCACTGCCTCTGTGGCAAGGTTCTTGAAAAATTCTTCGTGGCTTTTAACAGGACTTCAATAATTATGGCAACTTCTAGTTATTGCTTCTTGTTCATGCCAGTTTTGTAAACATTTCATTTCGACATTGTTTATTTTTCGCCCTCAAAAATCAATTTATTGTTTAACTGTTTATCGTTTGCACATACAGGTCGTGGTCATCGATGTTTCGGCTTCTGTTCCATTTCAACAGCTCCTTAAGGTAAGTCGTCCATCCCTGTTTCAATTTCTCTGTGTTTTTATGAATTTACTAATGGTCTACACTCCTTGTGAGCAGACCCTTGCCGATTTTCGACCGAAGCTTCTCCTTTGCTCGACGCTTCTTCCTTCTGGTAGGCTACTTAATAAACCCTCTCATTTTCTCTCATTTATATTTCATTATTCAGTTTGAAACCCATTTTAAGGTTTAACTCTTGAAATGCCCTTTTCTCCTTGCAGGTATTCGCAATCTTTTAGTTTGTGGTTCTTGTTGTTACGGCTATCGACCCCCAAATGGGTAGGGTCGTCTCCTTTATGACCCTCTGGTAGTTTTGTAACTTATTTGATTATAAATATGGGCTACTTGCCTTGTTTCTTACTGTGTATTCCATCGTTGTTCAGTCTGTGTATGAATCTCTTTCTGGGTAGATAAACTAATGTCTATAAACAATTATGCGGTCACTTCTTAGTTCTATTCTATTGTTTCTCTGTTAGCTTGCCATCAGATGTGAGAGTTTTTTGTATAGGGTTTTGAACCTGAACCGCAAACTCAATATGTAATATATATTTTTTTATAATATTTCAGGACTCGTCAAAAGAAATTGAATTTACTTGTAAACAGTGGAACTTAACTTCTGTTATTATGTAATGATGAATACCTGGGCAATGTTTTAGTAACGCTTGCTTTTTCGTGAAATGTCTGCGAAGTTCTCTTGTCTGTGTGGACTCTCCTTTAAATGTATATGCTTCGGTTTGTCAAAATGTTGTAATCACTCCAGTGCCTGTGAATAAGTTAATTCTATTCACCGCGATTTCAGTTACGCATTAGTTCAAATTTACCATATACAATAATATAAATGATAGACAGGAAAATATAACAGTATTGGCTGTAGAAAATAGTCTCAGATGGTTTCTTTCAAAAAAAAACTCCTGATTCGATATTATTTCTTTTTCTCTCTTGCTATGATGGAAAATCCACCTTTACAGAATGTATTTTTCTCCCTTTTGTACTATTGTATGAAACAGTTTTCTTTTTGAAACTACCAAAAATTTAATATGGTTACATTCTTGATTTTGTTCTTTTAATCTAGGAATGAATTTTAAATATAATCTAAAAGAAACTTTTAAGTGAAACTACAGAACGTAAATGACTATTAGGCCCTAATGATGGAATTTCTAAAAAAAAACAAAATAAAACCCAGGTGCAATGACCTGTCAACTAATCGACTGTAAACTGTAAGACAAACACCTGTTTTTCTGTTTAGCCTGAGCTGGATGCTCCTGCATCATAATTGAATTTACCTAGAAATAATTACAATCAATCCTACCAACCACCCAAAATAATTCCAAATAACTTACTAAAATTTACTACAACTTATTCACTCAATACCACATATTATAAAAAAAACTATTTCACTTTTGTCTTAAAAAATGTAAACACCTCAAAATTGTGTTTTAACTATTAATATCAAAAATTATAAAGTCTCTTAACCATTAATATCTAAAATGTATAAAGTCTCTTATTTAAAAAGAAAAAAGTGGCAAAGGAAAGTTTTTTTATTTAGTTAATTTAATCTAATAAAATTTGATATAATATAATATTAATGTTGTAATATGTAATTGTTATTTTTTTAAATAATTAAAAAATAAAATTACCATACAATTTAAAATAAAATTATTTTGATAATCTAGTGTATAATTTTTTTTCCACTCAAAATAATTTAAATTTAGTTTATAAACCTACCAAATAAAGTTGCATATTAATATGAGTTTCATCTCCCTGTGGACTCCATTGATCGGGTAGATCACTCACTTGCCTCTTTTCTTCCTCAGTACACCAATGAACACAACTCATTGTATCCCTCCGGTTCTTAATATATCCAATAAATATTAACTTTAGAAAATTTCCAAATCAATTAATTTTGCATTTTTATATTTATTTATGTTCTATTTTATGTGTTTTATTTTTTGAAGTGTTTGTGGGCATATTTTGTGGCCTAATTTGCGTGGAATCCGATATGAATTTAATTTGAGTTGTAAACTATCCACAATCCTAATTCTTTAAGATATTTTGAGGGTGTTGAATCTATATATGCAATAAAAAACCCAACCTCATTTTAAATAACAAAAATTAAAATCTGGCAAAAAAATATTTGTCACAAAAAAAAAATCTACAAACTTAACATATTTAAACAATTTTTTTTTAAATAACTAACAATATTTTTTTATATATTCTTATTTATTAAATAAAATTGCAAAATTATTTTGATAATGACAATTGCAAATTTGATAAACTTTTAAATAGTCCCAATAAATTCATTGATCTCAATAACATGACAATTCACTTTTTATAAGTAAGATGGTTCCAATAATTTGACAAATCAAATAGAGTTCAGATTTCATTAGTAAGATAGTCTTAATTACATAAAAACTAGGATTTGACAAGTGAGTAATTTCTATAACATGACAGCTCTTGCATTAAGATAAGAGAATTGGTCATAATAAAGTAATATATAATTTAATAGTTAAATGGCCCCGCTAATAAAACAATTTAGCATCTCAAGATTCAAGGAGTTGTAGTCAAACATGATTACCAGCTAAGTAGATCACCAAGTTTAGTAATGCCAATGCCATATGTTTTATTTGGATATTTAATATTGTCACTGATCTATTAGTTGTAGTGGGTGAAATGAAGTTGTAGATAAACCATTAGATTTGGATTTGATGTTGTTAGAATTTTAAATTTATGTTGATTGAAAATATGACAATCAGGAAAAAGGTAGAGGAATGACCTTTTTCTTAATAGTCAAATTCCAAGATATTATGAAAATATGCAATGAACAAAAATAATGAAAATGACAATTTAGAATTTGATAAACTTAAAAAGTCACAATAAATTCATTGATCTCAATAACATGACAATTCATGTCTTATAAGTTAGATGGTTCCAAGCTTAGATTTCATTAGTAAGATCATCTTAATTACATAAGAGATGAGATTTGATAAGTGAGTAGTTCCTATAACATGATATCTCTTGTTTTTTTAATAAGAGAGTTGTTCATAATAATGTAATATTTAATTCAATTAATTAAATGATCCCAATAATAAAACAGATTAGCATCTCATGATTCAAGGAGTTCTGGTCAAACATGATTACCAACTCAGAGCTTCAAGTTGATCACCAAGTTTATCAATACCAATGTCATAGGTTCTATTTGGATATTTAATATTTCTAGTGATCTATTTGCACTATTTGTTATTGTGAGTGAAATGAGGTTTTTGGTTGTAAGTAAACACTTAAATTTAGATTTGATATTGTTAAAATCTTGAATTTATGTAGATTGCAAATTCTGATAATATCCAAGAAGCTCACAAATCACCAATTTTATCAATGCCAATGCCATAAGTTTTATTTAGATATTTAATATTTTCACTGATCTATTTGTTGTAGTGAGTGAAATGAGATTTTTGGATGTACATAAATACTTAGATTTAGATTTTATATTGTTATAATATTGAATTTCTGTAAATTGCAAATTCTGATAATACCTAAGAATTTGACAATCAAAAAAAGATAAAAAGATGGCCTTGACTTGATCCATATTCTTGAAATATGCCATGAACAGATTATAGAATTTAATCGATATTCTTGAAATATGCCATGAACAGTTATAGAATTTATTACCTTTCTACGGTCAATTTTTTTTACGAATTTACGTTATAGAAAATTAGTGAAATGGTCTCGTTAATATGCTATTCCTAAAGGGCAGTTATAGAATTTATTAGCTGGATATTCTACAGTCAGATTTTTTTCTGAATTTACACATTATAGAAAATTAGTGAAATGGTCTCGTTAATATGCGAGAAGAGATTTGATTTGATATGTTTCGTAAGATTTGATTAGTGGAGTGGTCCCAATAACATAACATGACATTCAAGTCGGAGTTATCGTCAAACATGACCACCACCAATGCTACTAGAGTCATAACGTCTAAGTTATTTAGCGAACTAAGTTATTTAGACGAACTAAGTTATTTGAGTTATCGTCAAACATGACCACCACCAATGCTACTAGAGGTTAAAAATACTTTATATTTTTTCCTTTCTCTGCAAAAACAAACAGTTTGAAGATTCTCTGGCTGTGTATGACAAAGACACTCCAGACCGCTGGCAAAAAGTTGCCTCGATGGTCAAAAACAAATCCCCTGAAGAGGCATATTGCGCGCATTGGGGCAGGCCTCGTGCCTTTCCCCAGTTACAAGTCACCGGATTCGAAAATCGGAGAAAGTTCGGCACGAGGAGCGAACAAGAAAAGGGAAAAGGGGAAGCCATGATCTTTGTAAGTATTTGTTAGTAATTTTTTACTTGTTTGAAGATAACATACCTATACATTATTGAGCTAAGCAATTGTAGAACTAATTGTGTCAAAAGTTTCATATATGTTCTCCTGCCTTCATAAGCACAAGAAAGAAAATTTAGATATAGATTTTTTTAAATAAGAAAAAATTAACTAGTTTTCATTAAATTAAAATTTTACATGATTTTTTATATTTTTCTCAAATTTTCTATGATCCAAATTCCTGGCAAAATATATGGTCACTTTCTGTGAGAGATGTATTGAAAAAAGTTGAGTATTTTTTCTCATGTATCTTTTGTTGTATTAGTTTTAGGACAATGTGTCTGTTAAGTATTTTGTTACCTGAAAATATGTCAATTTGTCTGAAAATTACTTATCAACACTCTAATAAGCTACATCTAGTTTATGAACTTGGGTCTCTCAAACTTTGACTTCTTCAAAACCCTATAGATTACTTTAGAATCTCCATAAATATCTAAGCAAGCAATAGCTAGCCCTCTTGCACATAATAAGACCTCCCAAAGAGCTGATAGCTTTGTTGGATTATTAGATCCAAGCCCATTGTTCCAACTAAAAAGATAATAGAATCTCGGCTTTAAAATTGGATATTTCTCCTTGATAACTACCCTGTTTTAGGCTCAATTTTCTTATAGCTATCTTTAAACATTTGTTTCTAATGTCTACCAAGATTCTTTAAAAAGTGTGTGAGACATAGCTTGTAGATTGAAAACCATTATTCTAGACACCCCCCAATAGAACTCTTTTCCCAATCAATAGAAATTTGAAACATATCTAATACCCCACACCAAATAGATACTACAAAGGGATAGGATAGGAAAAAGTGCACCCCATCTTCTAGATTTGATCTACATAATATGCATATCCATGACCTATGAAGCCTCTTTTAATTATATTATCCCATGTTAAGATTATGTAGGTCCAATGTTGAGAAACCAAGTGTAGTGAGGTTTAACACCTAATTTCTCTTCTTGATAACTACTTGTATTAAATGTCTTCTTATTACTTCTTATGTCCTCTTCATCAAGAAATTATACAAATGTTCAATTTTTCAAAAAATTGTAGAGATCACAAAGAGACAAAAGACACCAAAATTAGTCTAGTAGCCCCACAATGGGAAAACCCAACAATCCTTCTCTTATAGAATCAAATCAAAATGAGAGATGTCCAAGAACAAGACCAAAACCAAACTTCCACTTAGGATACCAAGTCCAACCCTCCTCCAAGTCACCTCCAAATTCAAAGTCAAGGTTGGTCACAAGGTTGGGTTAACATTCTAAAATTCCTACTTGCAACAAGGAAACCTAAATAGAGCATGCAACCCCCTCAAAAATTTTGGCCTTTTTCACAAAAATTTAGATCTCCACATTTGATAATCCCACATGTCAAATATTAGGTAGAGAAAGGGAATTTTCTTCTAGTTTTTGGCTTGATTTCTCTCTCTTTTGACTCTGATTCTTCTCTATTCACATGGTTCAGAGATTTCTTCTTATGATGTGATATGAATTGCTCCAAGTAGGTCAAAATGTCTCTTATATATACATATGTCTAGGAGATTCCAATATGTGTCTTTTAGAGGACTAGGCCTACTTGTCCAAGGAGGTGGTCATCTTGTCCATTAATGTCTTTACATACAATTCAAATTATTTTTTGTTGCAAATATCCAAATGGGACATGAATCAAATACATTTTCTTTTAACTCATAATAAATTCTTTTTTACTCTTTTTGAATCTCTAACCATGAAAAACTTGTTTTGAAAAAATATATTAAGTACATTAATGATTAATTTACATTATGAAGACCTTACAACTTCAACACTCTCTCTTAAGTATGGAGGTATTCATAATGACCCAATAGGATAATCTCAAGTTGAAATATTCATATAATAAAGGATCCACATTGATAAGAATCATTGATGATAACATCATCATAACCAACATTTTCAAAATATCAAGGCCTTTACAAGTAAGCTCTATCTCTCCACTAGATTAGAGCACAATGTTAGGAGGCATTGTGGGAGGCACATACTCCACCAGGTTCACCAAAGAATGTCATCCACAATACCACTTCCTAATCCATTGTCACATCACTTTACACAAGGAAATTCGAGTTCCCCATACCATTCCTATAACAAATAAATGTATTTGACTTAAGACTATTAGTACTTGTCATAGTATATGTCTCAATAATGTGAGTGGATGCATGATGTTTATTCAATAAACCATTATCCCTATCTATTTTTCATGTAATAGACTTACTAATATTAGTCCCGGCCATAATACATTACACATGGGGAACAAGGTGTCCACCCTCACTCCCTCTAAAATTTTGAAGTAGATATCCACAAGCTCAAGCTTTTCTTAACAATGCTCATGCTTTCCCTTAGGAAGGGACTTCATCAAAATATCAACTACTTGTTAGTTAGTGGAGATATATTGTAGCTTCACACCTCCAACCTACATCATGTCACTAAACTTAATTTTCTTAGGCCTTCAAGGTTTTCTGCCAATCTTCTTATAACTTTGATCAATAAAAAGTATCAAGGTAAAATCCAATATGCCATCAAATAGTTCATAAAATATTTTATGGAGCCAAATTGCTTCATAGTTTCCATATCTTCTTCCTTGGTAGTGATCTTGCTTCATGCTATAATGATGGATCAACAATATCACAATTCTCCAACTTCTACTAGTTGGTGTTGCCCTAGGTCTATAAACTCTCATCCAATCTTATGGAGGATCTTGGTTAAAAGCTTCTTTTAGTTTTCTGCAATTGATTCTAAAGTATGAGGTCTTCTTTAATTATGAGACTTATTTTTCCATGACATTCAAGAATCAAGAGTAACCTTTTTGGTTGAGGCAAATGCCTTATTATAATTTTTTCCTTTTATTGGGAGAACATTCTCAACTCTAGTTTCCATGTTGTCATTTAATGCTAAGTGTTGACATCTTTAATGCATAAAAATACTTGCTATCCAATAGAATATGCTTTTCTATGTCCTTCCAATTCTTCCATCTACTTGTAGAAGTATAGTCATATAAGAAAAATCTGCTTCATAAAAATACTTTTCATATATTCATTGTAGTATCACTCCCTCATTCTATAATGTATAAGTTCATATTTGCTTCACTAAATTTGAAGTGAATGTTAAGTCTTTCTGGTTGGAAGAATCTCTAGTTAGATGTTGATTTTCATTGATAGAATCCTTACCATGCTATGCTCTTTTCAAGGGCTTGACTGCAATCTTGTTACCTTCCTTACTTCTTAAAGAAAAATGTTAACTTCCTATGGATCTGCATGATGAAATAAGAGACTTTCTAGATGAAGTGGGAACATCTTTGATCTTCTTCTTATGCACTTGAATATATTTCTTCTAGAGTTATATGATGGATTCTATGTAGACAATTGTCAAGGACACTTCTCTTCATAATAATTTTGGAATATACTTCAATAATAAAAAATTGTCTTTGAGCAGCTACTCCATTACATATGACTATGAACTCCCCCTTACATTCAATCTCCTTGAAAAAGACTTACAATTCACAAATCCAAATAATCTTCTATGCTATCCCCCATAGATCATATAATTGTCTTGCCATCAATAAATGTCTTCCATTTTCTAAAGCAGAAATAGAAATCAAAACCCTATACAAACTTATATTGTAGATCTATGTAATGCTTTTATATTCTTCATTTATGTTAATAATAGAGATATTTGTTGTCTTCCACCTGGTGTTTCCTTGGACCTTCTTCATCTTCAGTTGTTAATGCTTCATGTGTTTCCTTCCTTTATTATTCTTAGGGTTCTTGGGATAATCTCTTTTGAAATGTCCATATTCATGACTACCATAAAGTTGAACTTTGGACATATCCTTATTTCTATGGAACCTTTTGCCACTATTTTTGTGTTGAAATCCAAAATTTCCAAACTTGTTTCTAGATCTAGCTGAAAAAGATCTAGAGTCTCCATTATTAGGTTGAGTATCCTTTTTAGCATTTAGTCTTGATTCCTCTAGAAAACATGAAGCCCATAACTCTTCAAAGTTTGGAGTTTCCTTTCTAACATAGATGCCTTCTCCAAAATAGCCCCAATGTGGAGGTAGAGCATTGATTAAGGAAGTGATCAATTCAAAGTTAGATATGGTTTCACCAGGCCCTTGAAGTTGATCTTTGATTTTTGATATCTTCATAAAGTATGAAGCCATGTTCTCTTCATTGGAAAATTAATTCCAAACCTGTCAAACCAACAATTTGAATATTATTTTTTTTACTTAAATAATTTTTTAAATAGTTAAGAATTAATTTTCTTTCATCTCTTAGCTAAAATCAAACTCACCATCTTCATCCCTACCATTAGCCACACTGCAAAAAACTAAACCCCAACCATATAAATGTGATTTTTTATCTAAATACTTTCTTGATTACCTATTCTATTACCACTTTCACTAATCCGGTTACCTGTTTGGAAGTGGATGTGGAATTGCATCAAGACTAACTTGAACCAACTTGTAATGTGAAGCAGCTTACATTAAATAAAAGGATCTCTAACAGATTATTTATTCACTATTAGAATTATTATGGCATAATTTTGACTCAGTGACAAGTTGGGAATCTCTTTTATGTTGGGGGTGTGTTTGATTAACAATCGGGATCTTCTTACAGAGTGTATGAAATCTAGCCTTATGCTCTCTACAGTGTAGCTAGTGCCCATGTTTTTGAAAAATTTTGTCTTTCAATTCATTCTCAATAATAATTGCATAGTAATCTCGTTTCTTCGATTGGGTTGACCACTAATTCAGTTTCTCTATTTTTTTTTTCAGTAAGAAAAAAAAATTTGTAGCATTACAGTTCATATTAAATCAAATACGAGTGATTACATCATAAGACATTACATCCAATTTTAGTCCCGAAGAATCCAGCAATTGGAAACCTAATTCTCTAAGCATTCTCTAAGCATTTACCATAACAGCCCATGAATAGAAAATCCCATAATGGCCTCCGATTTTACTGGAATTCAATGCCTCACAATACAAGAAACAGTTGAAACTCAGATACTGAGTGATCTCGGAGATGCCTAAATGAAGGAAAATACAAGATTCAGAATGAATCATGTCTGATGAAGCAATGCGAAGAACAGAGTCATGCCAAGAAGCCACCAGCAGCCTCGCTTGCAAAAGAAGGCTCGCTTGCACCCAACATCAAAGAAACAAATTAGAAAATAGGCTCGCTTTCAGAAGAAGGTCCCCATCATCTATCGATTTTTAAGGAATAGGGAGTATCCAAGTGTCGAGGCAAAGGGAACCCCTGTAGAGATGAATATGAAACTCTCCAGAAGGACTGTCCAGTCCTTTCTTCGATAAATTATCAGCTCTAGTATTCAAATCTCTATAGATGTGTTCAATACTATATGACTGAAATTTCTATAGAATGTTTCTAATTCTCTGAATCCAACCAAAGCAGCGATGGATTTTCAAATTACAATGATCGTTGATCCCATCTATAGTAATCTTCGAGTCTCCGTATATATAGATGTCTGAGAGTTTTAGATTATATGCAATATACAAACCTCCCCAGAGTGCCATAATTTCATCCTTGTTGTTTGAGCCAAAGCCCCCGTTCTAGTAGATTTAATAGTGGTCGTTGTTGTGAAGACGAATCCAAGCCCCGCAACCGCATATTCCATTGATGCATGCACCATCGAAAAATAATGCTGGGAGAATGATCTAATGAGGTCTAATTCGTCCAAAATGATCTTTTATATCCGAGACGATGCATGAATTTATATTGATCCAATTTGAGATATCCTTAATGATCAAGGTAGAGTGAGGAGGGGAAGCTTCAAAAATACATCGATTTCTGGCAATCCAGATTTCCCATATAACATAGAAAGGTGTAGTGTTTAATGGATATGTGACTCCAACCCATGATGTAATAGATTTTATACAATCAGAAGGCTACCAAGATGAATTGTGAATAACACCTGAGAAACGCATCCAAATCGAAAGGCTGAAAGGGAAAGTAAAAAAGAGATGTGATGAGGTTTATTCCTGATAGATCCACCCGAACAAAGAAGCTTTAATGGGTCACTCTATATGTATTTAAGTCTGATCATGCTCGACCATTTTCCATCACAATTAAGAGCGCACTAAAGGGATTTTATCAATAAAGAATTGGTGAAAGATCTAATGTTTAGTAATCCCCAGCCTCCATTTCTTTTCGAAACCGATATTTCGCTCAATTTGTAAAGATGTATGCTGGTGTGATCAGGAGATGAACCCCATAGGAATTTTTCAATCATAGAATTGATTTTTTTTACTATGTATGCCGAGAGAAAATAAAGGTGCAACCAGTAGACAACATATTGTGACAGAACAACCTTTATCAATATGTATCTACCTCCCATCGAAAGTGATCTTTTTTTCCACTTGTTTATCTTGTTGTTGAACTTTTTGACAAGCCAGATCCAGTGAGCAGTAGTATAAGAGCATGCCTTCAGTCTAAATCAAGGGTAGGTGAGTCCCTTAGAAATATGGTGACTTTTTGTTCCCATAAAAGCTGTTATGAATTCAGTTTCTCTGTTGTGAATTACTTTGTGCAGGTGTTTGGCTCGCTCCCTATGAATCGAAGTGATGTGTTGCTCTTCCATGTGTGGTTCTTCTTTTTATTAGGGTTTTAATCACCCAAAGATGGTGTGAGTCATTTAGTTTCATTATTAAGAACTCATATTTACACTTTCTATATATTTGGGTTTCTAAATATTTTTGTTAATATTTTTTTCCTATTACAGTATTAACTTAAACAAAATTATTATGTGTTTCACATAATTTATGATGCAGTTTTTATAAATAAATTGTAAATTAAATTAAATTGTATAAATTAAATAATTTAAATATTTATATAATTTATGTTTATTATTTAATATTATATATTTGTATATTATTTTTTATTTAGTAAATTTAAATGTTGATTTATAATTATTTATTTTTAAACTTATTTTTTAAGGGAATGTAAAACTTTGAAAGGGAGAGTTGTTCTTCTCAATATTTAAGATTTAGTTAAATAAGATTATGCAAGAAGCCTTTCTTTTTATGTAAATATCTTTTATTTTGTTAGAAAGATTTATTTTAGTTGTAGTGACTAGTAAATCATGAAAGATAATGATGTAATAAATGAATTTATTAATGAAAAGGAAAACCAAAAATTACTTGGGAAAGAAACATAGAGTTAAAGAGATTATTGCTAATATTTGAAAATTGAGGTTGACCCATAATATTAAGACAATATTCTCTTAAATCGCTCCTAAAATTCCCTAGGAGTTGATTAGTAAGATTTAATACCATGGCAGAAAAAATCTATTAAATCACTCACATGAAGAAAAACACTGAGAAAAAGGTGGGATAAAGCACTTCATGAGATAAAAGCTAGTTTTAAAGGAAAGAAACACCTAGGTGAGTGGGTTGGAAAACCCTAAGCTACAGAAAATCAGCTAGGGAAGGAAGCCATAAATATACCTCATAAGGAATAAGAGGGGTTGGCTGCTCATTCTGGGAGGAAAATAATAATCTTGGTAGAAGGGGAACTTTAGAATCAATTCAAATAATGTCATTCTGGGAGGAAAATAATAATCTTGGTCGAGGGGAACTTGAGAGTCAGTTCAAATAATGTTTGGTGGATAAGGACTCACGAAATTCCAGTGGCAAATCAGCTAGGGAATAAAGGCATAAATATACCTCATAAGGAATGAGAGGAGTTGGCTACTCATTCTGGGAGGAAAATAATAATCTTGCTCGAGGGGGAACTAGATAATCAGTTCAAATAATTTTTGGTGGATAAGGACTAAGGGAATTGCAGTGGTTTCATTTGAGTTAAAATTATAGTTAGCATCTAATTATATTTATGATATACCTTGATGATTAAAATCTCACTATATTCAAGATAAGTTTTTTTGGTTAGAACCTAAGTGCTTTTATGATAAACTTTATTTTCGAATGTGTTAGTCATCAGTATTTTTCATTATCTGTATATGACTAAAGATTGGTTCTAGATTTCTGAAAAAAACCTTCCTTGAAAATTGTGAGTTTCAGAAATCTCACTGCCTTTATTATCCTTATGGAAATTTTTTCACTATTCAGCTTGCCATTCCATGGTCACTCTATCACTCCTACAAACTCTTTATGGGCTTTTACCTATCATTTTCAACCTCTTTCCCTCCCTATAACTTCATTGGCCTATTTTTCCCCTGCCCATAAACCCCACTTTCCCTCTAGGGTTTCATATAAGCTTATTCATTCCCATGTTCCCCAAGGTCCTCAAGAATTGATGTTCTCAAAACTATCTCTGTAGGCTCTTTAGATAAATCAAGTACATTGAATTTTTGATCTTCAATACAGTGCTTTGACAAATACTCTATTTTTCACTTAAAGACTCCAATCCAATTTTCAGTCAAATAATCCTCCCACTAGGTCAATTAGGGTTTCATATGTTCTAAGGTCATTATTGGTGTTTCAAAATCTGCTTTTCCTTTGCTAGAAACTGGCTTAGATGTAATAGAATGTCGAGACATGGTTATTCAAGAAAGATCTCAAAGTTTCCAAAGAAGACTACCTTATCAAGTTCAAAGTCTACAAGGGGTAAATACAAACTTAGACACTTCTGCAGGAGTGTTGAAAAGGTCTATTAGCAGAAAGTTGGTGAGGTAGGTGGTATGCTCCTGAATGAAGACAAATTGTAGCAAGGAAGAGAGGCAACACATTGTTCTTGTAGATAATTATGGTTTTTGAGCTTGATGGTCCAAGTAGAGTGCCAGACAGTGATCAATTGAAGAAGCGAAATGACATGAAGGTACACAAGGCCAAACATGAAGAAAATTATATGAGAGATTGTTGATGATAAAAAGGTGAGGTGAACTAGACAAAATTGAATGATCTTGAAAGGGCTATATATAACTTAGAAGAAAACATTGATGAATGTTGTAAAACACTCCAAACATCTAAGGTTTTGGGAAAATGACCATACAAGGTAAAATGATGGGTTGAAACTCCATGGTGTAGGAAAAAGAAGGTGTTGAAAGTGTTGCTATGACAGATCCTCCCAAAGGTGTTTAATGAGCTTGTCATGCCAAGATGAGCAAAGGATAAATTGAGCTCCAAGGTAGAAGAAAAAGAGGATTTTGAGGTTTTTGTTGTGTCAAACTAAATATGTCAAATCCTCAGGATCAAAAGGAAAACAAATTTCATAACTCCTGTTGTGCACCCCCTATTTAAATTTTGGCCACCGAGTCCCTTTGGATCTGTTTAAAACATCTTTCACAGCCACAGAACTCCATGTTTTGTCTATGGTTACCTTTTCCGCTCATAAAATACACTGTGCCAAGGTTAAAACCCATGATTTAAAGTTTATCGGGCCTAGTCCTAAGATCTTAGCCTTCCCTGTTTTGGTTCCCATGTGACTCGGGCTCGAAACCATACGCTAAGTCAAAAGGGAGCTTGTCGCTTTACCTTTCGGGCGCAACTGTAACCGTCGGATCCAAAGCCAATCAACGGAGCGGAGGTTGTTCTATGTGGTGGTCCCCGCGTCCATATCCCGTCGATGGAAACCGCTGGTTCCATTCCACACCGCCTCCACCAGGTCGGCGGTTTTCAATCAAACGCCAGCGATTCCACAAATCGTGTGACGCGTGTCCTTGAGTACGGCGTCCGAAACCACCATTTCACGCGCTATCGTTCCATCAATCACCGCGCAGCGGAATTCATATAAGCCGTTAGATCCACAAGCCCCCATCCGATGACTATCATCCTCCAAAGTCGCTCGAACCTTAGTCTCCGCATAAAATGCCCCGGGCCTGCCACCCCATTGTCCTCTAGTCATGTCTTAGCCGTCGATGTGGTGCAATAATCGTATGGCCCAGGATTATTTTCACATTGTTGACCAAGTCCTCCTGCATCTCCACATCATAACGTCCACGTGTCCACATCGTCTTGTCTCCTCCCGCCACATATTTCATTCACCCACTATACATTTAAGCGTTTTATGTTTAAAACCCCCCATTTGTCCATTCTTCACAGTTCCTCTGCGTTTTCATCACCACCCTCTGAACCGCCACCCTTGTTGCCACCACGTTTTGTCCCACGATCATTCTCATTGTATGTCTATTCTCGAGTCTGGTGTCTGTTGATGAGTTTGTGGACTTTTGCAGGTGTTCTTTGCTGAGGAACTATCGTATCTCATGGTTTACATTACAGAGGTTGAATGCATATCAGAGGTACATTCAGCAGGTGCAGAACGATGAAGCAGTGATCCGGGAGTCACTGTGATGTGACCACCATTAAAGAAAGCAAGGTTTTGAATCTATAGAACCCTCCAGAGAAAATCAAAAGGCAGATTCGGGTAGATGAAGAATTAATGTGGTAGCCTACGAAAATCAGTGGAGGACAGAGAAATGCAGCACCTTGCATTAAAAATCTGGGATTTTAATTCAAAGTTAAAGGGTCGAGAGTACTATGCATAAAAACAAACAATCTCAAGGTCTTACGGCAGCAGATTTTTCCCTTAGCGAATGGCAGAACATTGTATATTTTATTATTTGTGTCTTGTTCATGAGGAGATTTTCATCCTCAGCATTTATTTCTGGAGGTAAATTGTAAAGTACAGTGATTTATATTTAGTCATTCACAGTGTGGGCACGAATGTTTTCTGCCATTTTGTTCAAATCGAGTCATTAAATGTGCTCCATCTACCTCCTTCTCTAGAATTCTCTGTCTCTTCTATAAAAACCCAGAAATAAGACATTAAAAGGGTTCCAGATTTCTATCAGCAAACTGTGCAGTGAGAAGGATTTTGTATACATTTTGTAGCACTTTTGTATGAAGGTTCAGAGCCCGTAGGGTCTCAGTGAGGAGGAGTTATAACTGTAATGAGGATTCTGGTCTTTGGTATCTCACAGTATGTAATTTTCTCATATGTGTTAATACAATATCTCATTTCATGCTATTTATCTTCTTGTATCATGCTCTAGAATGCGAGTGGCTCACTAATCTTGAGTAAGGATTCATCCGAGTTGATGCCCATACTGGGGTTAGTCAAGCGCTTTAAATAGGCCTAGTCGTGATATACTGTTCCATGTTCACCTCATCCATATGTTCTGTTATATTAGTTACTTGAGGAGGATGCTTTTAAAACGCCATTGTCATGTATGGATTCTTAGTTGGATAAGCCCATATGTGATTCTGTTGTGTATCTGGGTATCAGTCTCATGTTAACTAATATCTTCTTCATGTTTCTTCACTGCATCCACTTTTTGATATTTGATTTCTGTGATATATTATTTGAACTGGCCCTCTTTACAGTAAGTTGTCTCTTAACTGTCTGATGCCTTTGTATTGGATTTTTGCATGATGTTCCTACACTATTCTTATCTTTGTATCATCTTCTGAGAGAGATTGGTCCCATTTAAACTAATTTCCTTGTTCAACAAAAGATAGTAAGAGAGCTTTTGGATTGACAACCCAAGCTATATGATGAGCTCCTTGCTATATTAAGATGTCCTAGGCATTGGTCTATGGCAACTCTAGACTGTCTCTAGGGGTGACAAAATTGTCACCAACATCTTTCTGGTGCCATTGCCAGGGATCAAATTTAAGAGTATCAGTTTCCCTGGGCCTCGACAAATTGTTTTCACTCTCTAATCAGGTGAGCACAGAGAGTTGAAGAGTTGTGTATCTCTCACCTTGGCGACTCCACTGTTCTTCATTTGATAAATTTATTGGTAGTCCTGGCTCCTTGGAAGCCACATTTGAGGTCAGATACATCTCAGTCGAAGACACCTTACGTGTCTGACCCAGAGAAGATCATTCATAAAATATTTTGGAAGGAGAGGAAGTCAGTTCATGCTGAAAACCCTAAATATTCCGTTGAAGATTATCCGCCCTCTTCTTCTCAAGAAATCAGAACAGAAAATCCCGAGTTTTACTCAGAAACTCCACGTAGAGGAAGTGCCTGGATTGAAGAGGATTTCCATCCTACTCCTGAGGCTGAGGAAATTAAAGAAGTTACCGAAGTAATTGTTGTTAACCGTGAACTATTCCCAGCTACGCCTCAGGCTTCCATACAATATATTCCCATTGTTATTCATACCCCACTTCCTCCTACTTCCCTTCCTTCATTTGTATCTCAGACTGTTGCACAACCCCCACCTCATCCAATGGCTAATGTTCCTGCTTTTCTATTGAACAAATATGCTCCACTGGCCTTACCTCAAGTGCTAAATGATATGCCACAGGATTACCTGAAGATTCTGCCGAGATTTAATGGAGAAAATGAAATTAAATCTTCAGCTGAAAATAAAGAGTCAAAAGAATTAGTGATAGAAAAGCCTCCTCCTGCTTTTAATCTGCAAAAAGAACTTGAGAAAATTAAGATTCCAGTCCCCCTGACTGAATTATTAAAACAGCCTGTATATCAGTCTCAAGTTACTTCCTTCATGCTCCCTCCTGAAATACCAATCATGCCTGATAGTTTAAACCTTCAAGAAGAAAGACCCATGGTAGTCTTTGGCCCACATGTCGAGGAGATAGACCCTTCTACTCCTCCTTTTTATGTGTCTCTAGTTATTCATGACCTGCTGTTACACAATTGTATGTTAGATTCTGGGGCTTCCCATAATCTTATGCCTCTATCTGTCATGGAACAACTAGGACTGCAAATTACAAGACCATACAAGGACTTATATTCGTTTGATTCCAAAAGAGTTAAATGCTTGGGAATGATTAAAGACTTAGTGGTCAATTTGGCCCAAATTCCAGCAAAGAGTGTGGTCATGGCCATTGTGGTTGCTGATATCCCAGCCCGTTTTGGCATGCTGCTGTCAAGGTCCTGGGGTACAAAAATTGGTGGGTCAATCAAATTGGATTTAACATATGCTACTGTCCCAGTCTTTGGAGGCCAGGAGAGGAGGTTATACATGGAGACTAGATTTGTTAAAATGGTAACTAAGGCTGACTGCTCAGAGAATTCCCCAGTGTATAACAAAGAGGGAGACTTCTCATGCTTAATGTTAGAAGAAAATCTAAATTATGCCCATGAGCCCCTTTTTGGTCAAATCCAAACTGAGCAGGCTAAAGAAGATCAGGAATCAGAAATTTGGACTTTACATTTTGATGGAGCAAATTCAAGAGAAGGAAATGGAGGTGGGGTGTTATTAATCTCTCCTACAGGAAAATGGGTGCCACTATCCTTTAAATTGGAATATGAAGCTACAAATAACGTAGCTGAATATGAAGCACTTTTATTGGGACTGCAGACAACTAGAAACATGGGCATCCAAAGTCTAAAAGTCATGGGAGACTCTGAGCTGGTGGTAAGACTTATCAGAAATCAATGCCAAACTAAGCATCCTTGGCTGAGAGCTTACAGAAACGAAGTCTGGGACATGGTGGAGAATTTCTTCTCAGCATTTAACATACAGTTCATGCCCCGGGAGCAAAACAGAATAGCAGATTCTCTTGTTGTAGCTGCCAGTACATTCCGTCCTCCTCAGAATCCACTTTTAAGATATGAAGTGGAGGTACGTTACAGGCCATCTATCCCAGATAATATTAAACATTGGCAGGTATTCGAAGATGATGAATAGATGAAGAGATTCATGGAGACAGTGGGAGAATTCTCTAACATGGAGATTGATAATAATGAAGAAGAGGAAACTGAAAATATTGCAGAAAACAGATGGGAAGAGAAGATAGCAGGTAATAAAGTGTTGCAGCTGAAAGGAAATGTTATACCTAGAGGTCTGGTGCCTCTAGAAAGATTATTTAACAAAGATGATATTCCATTGCAACCAAACAAGGTGATAGAAGAAGATCAAGTAGAAGATTTAAATCTGGGTACTTATGCTGATCCCAAAATTGTAAAATTATCTAAAAGGGTCCCAGAAGAATATAAAGAAAAATATTTGAAGTTGTTTCAATCTTATAAAGATGTATTTTCATGGTCCTATCAGGACCTAAAAACTTTTGATGTTAATATAATGCAGCATAAAATTCCTTTGAGGGAAGATGCAAAGCCTTATAAGCAGAAGCTCAGACAGATAAATCCTCTGTTGCTTCCCTCTATTGAAAAAGAAATCAAGAAGCTACTGAAGGCCAAAATAATTGTGCCATTGAGATACTCAGAATGGGTAGCAAACCTTGTTCCTGTTCGGAAGAAAAATGGAGAAATAAGGCTGTGTGTGGATTTCAGGAATTTAAATAGAGCATCTCTAAAAGATAATTATCCACTGCCTAAGATGGACCACATCCTGCAGAAAGTGGTGGGAGCATCCAGAATGTCAATGATGGATGGTTTTTCTGTCTATAATCAGGTAGTTGTGTTTCCAGAAGATCAGAAGAAAACTGCATTCACTACACCATGGGGAACATTTATGTATGCCAGGATGCCATTTGGATTAATTAATGCAGGAGCTAGTTTTCAGAGGGAAATGGACATAGATTTTGTTGGAGAGCAGGACAAGTTTTTGGTAGTATATCTTGATGATATCATAGTGTTTTCAAAGAATGATGATGAGCATATTGAGCATTTAAGAAGAACTTTTGATAAATGCAGAAGGTATGGCCTATCCCTCAACCCTCAAAAATCTTTATTTGCATTAGATGAGGGAAAACTCTTAGGGCACATTGTAACTAAAGATGGTGTGAAAATAGACCCTAAGAGAGTTGAAATAATAAACAGTATTCCTTTACCCAGGAATAAGAAATAAGTGCAGGTGTTTTTAGGCCAAATTAATTTTCTGAGAAGGTTTATTCCTAACTACGCTGAGATAGTTAGGCATATAACTGATATGTTGAAAAAGGATAATGAAGTAAGATGGTCCCAGGAGTCCAGAGATGCATTCACCAGGATAAAACAGGCATTTGTGGAAGCTCCCATGCTAGCTGGGCCAGATTATGCAAAGCCATTCATGATATTCTCATTTGCTTCGCCTCATACAATTGCTGGAGTATTGTTGCAGAGAAATGAAGATGGATATGAGCAGCCTATAGCTTTCTTCAGTCAAGTGCTGCATGATGCTGAATTAAAATATAATATATTGGAGAAGCAGGCATATGCCCTGGTGAAGTCCCTCAAGGCTTTTAGAACCTATGTTTTGCAATCTCACATTACTGCATATGTTCCCACAGCAGCTGTCAAAGACATTCTTGTTCAGGGGGATAGCAAAGGTAAAAGAGGAAGATGGATTGCAAAAATATAGGAGTATGATTTGGACATAAGGCCTACTAAGTTGATTAAAGGACAGTGACTTGCTAAAATGTTATCTGAATCAAATCATCAAGCCTTGGGCATCAATTTATTCATGATAGCAAATGAAGAATCTAAGAAAGGAGAAGAACAGCAAGGACTAGAGATGGCCACTCAAAAGGTACATATGAAATACCTCACTAGCCCTTGGTATAAAGAAATAGTTGAATATCTTTTAACACTTAGTTGTCCTCCAAGTTGTGATAAGATAAAATATAGAGCTGTAAGAATGAAATCCCAGAAATACATAATTGCTAATGGACAGCTATATTGGAGAGACCCTTCAGGTATATTACTATTATGCCTCATAGAAAATGAAATGGAAAATATTATGACAGAATTTCATGATGGAATATGTGGAGGACATTACAGCTGGAGGGCTACAGCTCATAAGATCCTGAAGGCTGGTTTTTACTAGCCAAAATTATTTATAGATGCTTTCGCTTGGGTCAGGGCGTGTGACAAGTGTCAAAGATTTGCAGAAAGACAGAAATTAGCAGCTTTTCCCTTGATTCCTATTCATGTAAATGAACCATTTCAGAAATGGGGATTAGATTTCATAGGAGAAATACATCCCCCATCAAGTGGCCAATATAAATGGATACTAACAGCCAAAGATTATTTCACAAAATGGGTGGAAGCTATACCTACAAGAAATGCTATAGATACTGTAATAATCAAGTTTATGGAGGAAAATATCATATCCAGGTTTGGCTGATCTGCTAGGATTGTAACTGATAATGCACAGGCTTTCAAGTCTGCCAGATTTGTAAATTTCTGCCAACAGTATAACCTCATATTAACCCATTCCACAGCTTACTATCCACAGGGAAATGGCTTAGCAGAGTCTTCTAATAAAACCCTGGTGAGGGCCTTGAAGAAAACAATAAATGAGAATCAGAAGAATTGGGACTCCCAATTAAAATTTTCTCTATGGGCGAATAGGATAACCAGCAAGAGAGCAACAGGGAAATCTCCCTATGAGTTGGTGTATGGGGGAGCAGTTGTGTTCCCTGTGCAGTTGGCGTTGCCGGTAGCACGTTTTATGCAGGAAAGCCAGGAAGAACCAGATGACATGGTCAGAAGGATTAATCAGTTGGTCGAATTAGAGGAAACACGGAACCAGGTGAATCAGAGATTGATAGAATATCAGGAGAAAATGAAGAATGTATTTGATCATCATGCGAGAGACAGGAAATTTCAAATTGGAGACCTGGTTCTCAGATGGGACGTTCGAAGAGCAGAGAAAGGCAAGCATGCTAAATTTGATCCGTTGTGGTTTGGCCCATTCAAAATTGTGAATCAAGGAGGAAACAACACTTTCATGTTAGAAAACCTACAGGGTGATCTGCTGGACGCCCCTGTGAATGGCCAATTCCTCAAGCCTTACTTTCAATTCTGATCCAGGATGGGAATGCCTGTTGTATTATATTGTATATAAGTTGTTTTAGCTTTTATTTTCATAAATAAAGGATGTTTGCAAATTATCAGAAGAAGCGCAGAGGAATGGAAAGACAGAATGTACATACAGGAATGTTCAGTGGTCTGTGTGTTCTCGACATGCCCAAGGATGAACATGTCGTCCCCAGATGGAGCCGATGTTGTGCATATCAGCCCCCCCTATTTAAATTTTGGCCACCGAGTCCCTTTGGATCTGTTTAAAACATCTTTCACAGCCACAGACCTCCATGTTTTGTCTATGGTTACCTTTTCCGCTCATAAAATACAATGTGCCAAGGTTAAAACCCATGATTTAAAGTTTATCGGGCCTAGTCCCAAGATCTTAGCCTTCCCTGTTTTGGTTCGCATGTGACTCGGGCTCGAAACCATACGCTAAGTCAAAAGGGAGCTTGTCGCTTTACGTTTCGGGGGCAACTATAACCATCGGATCCAAAGCCAATCGACGGAGCGGAGGTTGTTCTATGTGGTGGTCCCCGCGTCCGTATCCCATCGCGGGAAACCGCTGGTTCCATTCCGCACCGCCTCCACCAGGTCGACGGTTTTCAATCAAACGCCAGCGATTCCACAAATCGCGTGACGCGTGTCCCTGAGTACGACGTCCAAAACCACCATTTCGCGCGCTATCATTCTGTCAATCACCGCACAGCGGAATTCATATAAGCCATCAGATCCACAAGCCCCCATCCGATGGCTATCATCCTCCAAAGTCGCTCGAACCTTAGTCTCCGCATAAAATGCCCCGGGCCCGCCACCCCATTGTCCTCTAGTCATGTCTTAGCCGTCGATGTGGTGCAATAATCGTATGGCCCAGGATTATTTTCACACTGTTGACCAAGTCCTCCTGCATCTCCACGTCATAACGTCCACGTGTCCACATCGTCTTGTCTCCTCCCGCCACATATTTCATTCACCCACTATACATTTAAGTGTTTTATGTTTAAAACACCCCATTTTTCCATTCTTCACAGTTCCTCTGCGTTTTCATCACCACCCTCTGAACCGCCACCCTTGTTGCCACCACGTTTTTTCCCATGATCATTCTCATTGTATGTCTATTCCCGAGTCTGGTGTCTGTTGATGAGTTTGTGGACTTTTGCAGGTGTTCGTTGCTGAGGAACTATCGTATCTCGCGGTTTACATTACAGAGGTTGAATGCATATCAGAGGTACATTCAGCAGGTGCAGAACGATGAAGCAGTGATCCGGGAGTCACTGTGATGTGACCACCATTAAAGAAAGCAAGGTTTTGAATCTATAGAACCCTCTAGAGAAAATCAAAAGGCAGATTCGGGTAGATGAAGAATTAATGTGGCAGCCTACGAAAATTAGTGGAGGACAGAGAAATGCAGCACCCTGCATTAAAAATCTGGGATTTTAATTCAAATTTAAAGGGTCGAGATTACTATGCATAAAAACAAACAATCTCAAGGTCTTACTGCAGCAGATTTTTCCCTCAGCGAATGGCAGAACATTGTATATTTTATTATTTGTGTCTTGTTCATGACGAGATTTTCATCCTCAGCATTTATTTCTGGAGGTAAATTGTAAAGTACAGTCATTTATATTTAGTCATTCACAGTGTGGGCGCGAATTTTTTTCGCCATTTTGTTCAAATCGAGTCATTAAATGTGCTCCATCTACCTCCTTCTCTAGAATTCTCTGTCTCTTCTATAAAAACCCAGAAATAAGACATTAGAAGGGTTCCAGATTTCTATCAGCAAACTGTGCAGTGAAAAGGCTTTTGTATACATTTTGTAATATTTCGGTATGAAGGCTCAGAGCCCGTAGGGTCTAAGTGAAGAGGATTTATAACTGTAATGAGGATTCTGGTCTTTGGTATCTCACAGTATGTAATTTTCTCATATGTGTTAATACAATATCTCATTTCATGCTATTTATCTTCTTGTATCATGCTCTAGAATGCGAGTGGCTCACTAATCTTGAGTAAGGATTCATCCAAGTTGATGCCCATACTGGGTTAGTCAAGCGCTTTAAATAGGCCTAGTCATGATATACTGTTCCATGTTCAACTCATCCATATTTTCTGCTATATTAGTTACTTGAGGAGGATGCTTTTAAAACACCATTGTCATGTATGGATTCTTAGTCGGATAAGCCCATATGTGATTCTGTTGTGTATCTGGGTATCAGTCTCATGTTAACTAATATCTTCTTCATGTTTCTTCACTGCATCCACTTTCTGATATTTGATTTCTGTGATATATTATTTGAACTGGCCCTCTTTACAGTAAGTTGTCTCTTAACTGTCTGATGCCTTTGTATTGGAGTTTTGCATGATGTTCCTACACTATTCTTATCTTTGTATCAGCTTCTGAGAGAGATTGGTCCCATTTAAACTAATTTCCTTGTTCAACAAAAGATAGTAAGAGAGCTTTTGGATTGACAACCCAAGCTATATGATGAGCTCCTTGCTATATTAGGATGTCCTAGGCACTGGTCTATGGCAACTCTAGACTGTCTCTAGGGGTGACAAAATTGTCGCCAACAACTCCAACAAACTGCCAGCCAAGGTGAAAAGGATAAGTTAGGTATTATAATGGAAACCACAGAAAGTTTTGAAGATGCCATCATGTGTAATACGAATCCTAAAGTTTCCAAGCTGAACTTGTCATGCCTCAAGGAGCAAAAGGCAGGGTCAAACTCATCATTTTAGTCACCTGCATGCAAACAGTGTGAAAACGTTAGTGAAAAAAGGTGAAAAGTTAACGTGAGTTTCACGGTGGAAATTACACAAGAAGTTGAAGAAATTGATATGTGGCTAAATAAAAAAGGTGTTAGAAGGAACTTTTTATGCCTCAAGGAGTAAAAGCATAGCCAAGTTAGTGTTTTCTGTCACCTATAAGAAAAAATTCAAAGAATATCACTGAAAGAGAGAAAGAGGCTTAAAACATTAGGAAAGTGGGTTTGCAAAGTCAAAATCTAATTCTTAAGCCTATAAAAGGTCATTTTTCACTTCAAACAAATCAATGTTGCCTTGCAAAAGAGTTAGAAACATTCAAGGAGAGAATTTTTTTAGTTTTCAATTCGAATTTGGGCAAAGTCTTCTGGCACTGTGCCCCTCGAAACTGGCGCTTGGCAATTTCTCCTTGTGCATTTTACACTAGCACTGCGCACCTAGAACTGAGCGTTGTGCACCTGGCAGAGCGCTGCACTCTTGCCTGGTAGCCACCCGGTGAAGAAAACTTCGGCGTTTCCTTGACTTGAGTGTTATGTGCCTGGGATTGAGTGTTGCGTCCTCGGCTTAGGCGTTGTGTGCTTGGCCAGGAGGGCTTCCCACACCCTGAAAACACTCAAATCAACTCAAAAATTCTTTCAAGCTTCCTCCGAGGTCCTCCAAGGCGATAATAGATGGCAAGTGGATGCCCTAACCACATCTTCAAGCATTTTTTATGATTTAATTGGAAGAAATTGAAACCCTAAGAGAAAACCCTAGGCTACAAACTTGAAATCACTCATTCCACCATTACTTCATCTGCCTGCAAAGAGTATCAGTCAATACAAGGGTGCTTACATTGGTTTATGGGTTGTCATTTATCCAAGCTAGTCATAACATTCATTCATTTCACCCCCTACATTGCAAAGGTTTCCATTCCATTACCCACTTTCATCTCAATTTAACATTTAGCCCTAGTATTTCAAAAAACAGAGTTTTAACATGTCAGCAGAGGGTTATCATTGAGTTGATAGCCTCTCACCTTCTCATACACTTTTATCCTCATTCACTCATCTCACTCACTTGCAAATCTGCCTTTTTCATCACCATCTCTTCATTCCATTTCCATTTACAATCCTAGGGTTTTCTCAAGGCAGGGTTTACAATGTCAGAAGACAGTTGTCATGGAGGAAAGGCCCAAATTCCAAGGAGACATGAGCACAAAGGTGGAAAGATCAACAGGCTTGAACCCCCTAACACAAGGGAGCTAATGGCATCTCCCATTACTGTTTCATGTTTCAAGTATGTAAGATTCTTTGATTTTTGTGAGAAGGTACAGCAGGTACAATACCACCTTGAGCTAACCAGACTTTTTATCCTTAACTTGCATGAAAAACAAGTTAACCTTGTAGGGGTCACCTTTGAGTTATCTACTGATGATATTGCCAATGCCATTGGGATAACAAGTGTGGTTGAGAAATGGTTTAAGAAATCCAATCTAGACATGAGCTACTTTGAGCCCTACCTAAAGCCTAGATACAAAGACCACAATAAATCCATCTTTCCTTTCTCACACTTGCTTGATAGATATGCACCTATAATGAGAATCATTATGAAGTATTTTACATTTGAAGGAAATTCCTACTGCATTTACTCCTATCACATCAGGCTGCTTATGCACTTTACTAGGGTGAGGATTTTTCACATACCCTATTACCTCTACAGAAGAATTGACAAAATGTCCTATATTGTACAAAAGAGATACTATTCTCAACAGATGCAAAGACTCTTTCATCACTCTCTTATCAAAATGGTTGTTATGCATCAATTGCAGTAGAAGGGTATTCCTTGGGAGACCTTCATTGCCAATGAGGTGTTTACTTCTCCACAAGCCCATCAGCAACAAGATGTCCCTTCATCTTCTCATCGTCCCATTCCTCCATCCACTCACATTCCCTCACCTCATGATGACTCTTCCATTTCACCATCCCCTCATAGTCCTTCACATCATGATGATCCTCCTCCTTCATCACCTATTCACAATCCATCACCATCATCTCATGGTACTAGTGCATCAAAAGGTGAAGAAAGAAATGAGGAAGAAAACAGTGAGGTAGATGCCAATGAGGAAGAAAGCAGTAAGGGAGATGGAAATGAGGATTCAAACAATGAGAAATAAATTAGTGAAGAAAAGAGAATTGAGGGCAGTGAGGTACATATCAGTGAAGATGATGACAGTGGGTCAAAAATCCATGAGAACAGTGATGATACCAATGATGATCGTAGTCATGATGTCAATGATACAAATTGCACTGAGATGGTGAAAATTGAACCTTTTCCTTTGACCTACTAGAGGAGAAATAGGCATGTGTTTTCTGCCCTTAAGAGGCAAGGGGCCATGCCTTCTACATCAACTAAGAAGCTTGATAAAGGTAAGGAAAAGGTCACTGATGAAGAAGAAGAAGAAGACAAACATGAGACTGAACAAGAGTTTCAACTTATTCATATTGACAGTGATGATGAAAATGAGTAGAGAATCACTAGCATGCTACTTAAAAGAAAATATTCTTAGATTAAAGATCTCTAAACCAACCTAGGTAGGGCTAAGAATATAATCCACTATTTTGAGGTTAAAAACAAGAAACTGGAGGTAGATAAGGCTATCTATGAGATCAGAGCTATCAGAGCTCAGAACGAGGCTGCAAAGGCCAAGGGTAAACTAGATGAGGTCTTGGGAAATCATGATGACACTAAAGAAGAGGAAGAAAAACTTCCTAGGAAGAGGCCAAGGAAAATTGGCTTGAAGAAGGCCTTAGCCAAGGAGAGAGAGCAAGAGACAGCATTGGTAGAGCAACTCACTCCTAGTGAGCTTATTTCCTTGGAGATTACTTATGATCAGGAACCTTGGCTAGAGAGGGAAAATGTGCACTTGGAGGGTCAGTTAGAGAAGACCAACAGAGACCTTGACCTCCAAAAAAAGATGGCAAGGCATTATGCCTTAAGAAACAAGATTATAAGGGCAAAAATCAAAAGAGACCTTGCAAAGATTCAATCTCTAAAGGATACAAAAGACAAAGAAAAACTTGAAATTCTTGTTGATTCATCCCTACAAGTTTCCGAGACATGATCAGCAAAGCAAATCCCAATTTTGGGAACTTTTTGCAAATTTTTGAGCTTTTGGAAATTTTGACTGTTTTGAACGGCCAAGCATGCAGTGCCATTTGCGCTGCGCTCTTTTTAAGGGCACCCATTGGAGAAAAAAAAAAATCTTTTGTGTTCATTAGGCCAAGGACATCACCCACACAAAATTTCAGCTCATTTGGAGTAGAACTCGTCCTCCAAAAGTGCCAAAAACATGCAAAAAATCAACTTTCTGCCCTATTTTCAGAGCTGGCACTGCGCCCTGAGTAGTATTGGGAAAATGAGTTTTTGAGCAGTTAAATGGAGTCCAATCAGGAAATTAAGGGCAGTTTTTGAAAGTATACACGACAGGATTTCCAAAGAGCTATCATGGAACTCATTTGGACAAGACCTCCAAATCTTAGCTGCAAAACAGGATATTTTCCTAGTATTGGCACTATGCCCTTGGCCTTGGCACTGCGCCCTTGCCAGAAAGTCAAAAAAAGACACTTGGAATTAATGAAAAACATATTTTGAGTGTTTTTTAGGCAAATCACTCCATATTTATCTGAGGAGTTATGTCAGCATTTATTTTTGCATTTATTAAGTTAGGATATTTGTGCCTTGGGCCTTGCATGGTCTCATAGGACAAAAATGGAATTTATGATGTAATTAATGACATTTTGCAACCCTAGTGACGCAAAAAAACTGAATTTCGACCCCTCTAAGGAGAGTTGATTCGCTACGCTCGCTCTGTCAGAATTTCTTGGGTAACCCCCACATGGTTCTTTATTTCCTTGGAAATTTAATTTATCAATTTTGGAGAAAATTGATAAATAAATACATTTAGCAGCCTTTGAATGTTAAACTGTAACTCCGACGTATATTTTGTCTCCAGCTTTATAACCAAGGTTTAATCCTTCGCGCGTTATATATTAATACCGACGCTCTATTTCTTAAACAAATGACTGTATAATAAACCCTCGCACCGGGCCCCACCTATATATCGATGGTCAATCCAACACACGCACCGTACCTCGTTATCCTCTGCACATCTATAGCAAGCGATCACCATCCGATGGCCCCTTCCCAAATCAACGGCATGTACGCATATCGCTCGGCGTCCTGATACGAACTTTAATGCACGATGGCATGCTTTGAACGGAGGTTTTGGAACTTCGCCTAAGCCACGTGTCGAACACTGAATGGAATCGCTCGCGTTCAGAAAATACCGCCTACTCTGCAAAAGTGGTGCGATATGGGCAACCCGGGTTCGCAATTACGTTCACGGTTTTGGTACAGTGCTTAACCAGGGTTCACGCTGGGGTTGTGCTATCCTTTTGGGTCCTTAACTTAGGTCAGGGTCCCGATAGTAAAACGAAATTATCTCGTTATGAAGCGGGATTCTATTATCATCAAACAGAGTTAAATGACCACGGATTTTCGTAGACTTCTTTTATGAGTGGGGATTTATTCAACAAAGTCTGTCCGAACAAATTGAGGGAAATGATAGACAGAGATATGCAGAATCTATACAACAGTTCAACCCAGTAATTATATGTGCACAGAGTTCAATCACCTTACAATTAAACAATCTCTTCACAATCAAGGATTCGAAACAACTCTAAGGCCAATGCGTACAAAATTTATTTAACTGGAAGAAATTGTGAACACACAGATTCTATTTCAGAAAATCTCTCTCTTCTCCTTCCTCCCTCAATGCATCCGAGGAATAAAACTTATATACATCAATACATGACTCTTCGGTTCCTCTGAGAGGACCGTTCTAGGAAAACCAAAAGCCTAATTACAATTATTCAATTAACTGAAACATGATAGATGGATCAAATCTAACTATTCATCTTCTACAACTCTAACTACTCTAAATGATATAGCCAGCTGAGGTATTGATACCTAGCTGTTACACTTTCGATAATTTCGAACCCTCCTAGCCACAACATGTGGACAAAACTCCTACATTGTTGGCTAGTGTCTAATGCCTCTGCATCAGACTCTCGACGGAAATATTCTTCATGGGCTCTTGTCCATGAGCTCTTCCACTGATCTGCCTATCTTCTGCAACATTCCTTCAGTCATCCAAGTGGCATCTTCCTCTGGTTTTTCCTTCCATTTGATTAAGTACTGAAAGTACTCTTGTCCTCTAGTCCTTTTGAACACTCTTTTGTGCAATATCTTCTCTGGTTGCAATGGTTGTGCTGGAGGTAGCTGCTCTTTCCACTCAATTTGTCCCTTGTCTGCTGATCTTTCTTCTGCACCATTATCTTCATACTTGTACAAATCTGCAACATTAAAAATGGGAGATATTCCAACATCAGGAGGTAATTCAATCTCATAAGCATTTGCAGAAAACTTTCTAAGTATCTTGCATGGCCCAATCTTTTTGAACTTCAGTTTGTTATACTACTTCTTTGGGAATCTCTCCTTTCTCAAGTGTGCCAAAACCAAATCTCCTACTTCAAAATGAACTTCTTTTCTGCTCAAGTCTACTCTGCTTTTGTATTTGAGGCTTCTGCCTTGTAGTTGCTTTTTCACTTGTTCATGTATGGCCTGGATCTCTGAAGCAAATTCCTCACCATCTACACTCCTTAGCTCTGCCTTTCCCAGATTTCTTAACTCTGATATTCCACTGGGGTGCATTCCATAAATAATATGGAATGGGCTCTACCCTGTGCTCCTGTTTGGTGAGTCATTATATGCATATTCTTCCTGGAGAAAAATATGGTCCCACTGTTTGGGATGCTCTCCTGCAAGACTTCTCAACAAATTTCCCAGACTACTATTCACTACTTTAGTTTGTCCATCAGTCTGGGGATGATAAGTTGAGCTGAAACTCAGGTTGGTACCTAGTTTCTTCCACATTGTTCTCCAAAAGTGACCCACAAATCTGGTGTCTCTGTCTGAAACAATACTCTTGGGCAACCCATGCAATCTAACAACTTCTTTGAAAAACAAGTTAGCAACATGGGTGGCATCACTAGTTTTATAGCATGGTATAAAATGTGCCATTTTGGAGAATCTATCCACTACAAAAAAGACTGCATCATTCCCTCTCTGAGTCTTGGGAAATCCTAGAACAAAATCCATACTCACCATGTCCCAAGGCCTGTCTGGAATAGGCAAGGGAGTGTACAATCTTGCATTCTAGCTCCTTCCTTTAGCATACTGACAGATTTTTCAATTCTTCACAAAATTTTCCACTTCTGCTCTCATATCGGGCTAGTAATAGAAGTGACTCAGCTGCTCATAAGTCTTATTAGTACCAAAGTGTCCAGCAAGTCCACCACTATTCTTCTCTTTGATCAAATTTTCTCTCATGGAACATCTTGGTACACACAGTTGGTTTCTTCTGAATAGTAAGTCCTCCTGCAGGAAATAATCTAGCCAATGGCTTCTATCTGTCAAAACAGGGTTACTACATGCCTGAAATGCTTCCTTAAAATCTGGATCTATTTTATACAATTCTTTGAGAAAATCAAACCCTACAACTTCAAAATTTGTTTCTTGAACAAGCATGCGCCTCCTACTCAAAGCATCAACTACTTTATTGGCTTGGCCACATATATGTTTCAAAAAAAAATTAAAACCTTGGAGATACTCAACCCATTTAGCATGCTTATGTTTCAACTTGGGCCACTGTACAATATACTGCAAAGCATGATTGTCAAAATAGAATACAAGTTCCCTGGACATCAAATAATGTCTCCACTTCTTCAGTGCTTGAACAATTGCATAGAATTCCTTCTCATAAGAAGAATACTTTCTTCTGGTGTCATTTATCTTTTCACTGTAATAGGCTACAGGCCTATCATCCTGACTCAACACAACTCCAATGGCCTCTCCACTAGTATCACACTTTACTTGAAATGGTTTAGTAAAATCAGGCAGAATCAAAACAGGCTTCTCCGTTATCTTTTTCTTCAAAACTTTAAAGTTTCTTTCTGCTTCAGCAGTCCAATTAAATGGTTGTTTGCTCTTCTTTATTGTCTCAATTATGGGTGCATTGATCTTACTGAAGTTTCTTATAAACTTTCTGTAAAAACTAGCAAGTCCATGGAAACTTCTTACCTAAAAAACATTCCTGGGTGAAGGCCACTCCACCATTGCCTTAACCTTTTCTGGGTCCATCTTCAATCCTTCTGCAGAAACAAAAAAACCCAAATACACCAAATCTTCCTTCATGAATGAGAATTTCTTCAAATTTATCAGCAGTTTCTCTTTGTGTAGCTTCTTCAAGACATAATTAAGATGCCTTAAATGTTCTTCTTTAGTTCTGCTCAAAACTAATATATCATCTAGATACACTATCACAAATTTACCAATGAATTCTTTCAATACTTCATTCATAAGTCTCATGAAAGTGCTAGGTGCATTTGACAACCCAAAAGGCATTACCATCCATTCATACAGTCCTTAATTTGTTTTAAAGGCAGTTTTCCACTCATCACCCTCTCTTATTCTAATCTGATGGTATCCATGACTCTTTAAATCTATCATTGAGAAATATTTAGCACCACTCAAACAATCCATTAAATCCTCAGATGCAGGCAAAAGGGAATGCGTACACGATTTTTGTTCATTAATTTCTGCGGAATCGGTACATCCTCTAGCCTCCATCTTTGGGCTTAATACTGTGAGGTACGCATGGACTCGGAAACTTTCTGCGATTAGCCCCTTGTCCACCAATTCTTGTGCCCACTCTCCACGATTTCCTCATTTTCTTTGGGAGTCATTCTGATTTATACCTTATTTGGCGATTTGATGGTGTTGAACCGGGATAAAATCTATCTGATGACTGATATTTCTCATAGGTGGCAGCTCATCAGGTAAATCATCCACAATAATGTCACAATAATCCTCTAACATCTCTTGTATTTCTACTGGAAAATCAGAAATATTTGTAGAAGTAAGAACTACTTTAGGTTTGCAAACTAGAGCAAAACTTACCTCTTCTTCTTCTATCTGCCGTAGATATTCCTTCCCGCTCAGCAACAAGGTCTTTGGATCAATCACTTTGTTGGATGGCTCTTTTTCTTCCATGGGTATCAATGTATGGTGTACCCCATCCTTGAAGAAATTGTAAGTGTTATTCTTGCCATCATGCACTGCTGCTATGTCAAACTGCCAAGGTCTACCTAGCAGTATATGACACACATCCATGGGCATTACATCACATAGGACCTTATCTTTATATTTTCCCATTTGCAACTCTATCTCACACTATTCTTTTACAACCAGCTGGTGCCCTTTATGCAGCCAAGACACCCTGTAGGGAGTTGGATGCTCCCTTGTCTTAAACTTCAACTTTTCTATTACCTCAGTGGAAACCAGATTGTCTGTGTTGCCACTATCAATGACTAGCTGGCAGCATTTCCCTTGGACTTTGCATATGCTCCTAAACAAATTCTTCCTTTGCGCAGGCTCAGTGACCTCTTTAGCTTGCTTTAATAGGACCTTACTAACCACCAAGGACTCTCCCCTCTCTAGAAGAATTTATTCTTCAATTTCTGCCTCCTCTCTAGCCTGGGCAACAACAGCATTTCTTGGGCCAGCACCCACATTCTCTGGACACTCATAGTGCTTATGTCCCACTTGCTGACATATATAACACCTCAACTCTCTACCTCTTCCTCTGTCTCTGCCTCCTCTTCCTTTTCCTCTATAAGAACCCCTTCTACCCCTTGCATCATCCTCTATAGATGCATTCTGAGGTGAGCTACTGTTAGCTCCATCCCTAGGTGTAGTAGGCTTTCCTCTACCACCCTGACTTCCCTTTCCACGGAAAGTACCTCTCTTCTTGGCAGACTGTTTCCTCAGGAGTTTCTCCTCTGCTTTCAAGGCCATGTGATAGGCCTCTTCTACTGTCTTAGGAGATAGAAGACCAATCTCATCTTGGATCTCCAGCTTGAGACCATTCACATATCTGGCAGTGTTCTCTAGTGTGTCTTGGAATTGCCTAGCCCTTATGCTTACTCTGTAGAATTCCTCTGTGTATTCTTTTACTGTCAGCAACCTCTGTCTCAGGTTCTGAATTTGCTTATACAATGTCAGTTGATAATCACTAGGCAAGAATTTACCTTTTAATTTAGCCATCATTCTGGTCCAGCTTTTGATAGGTTGCTTGCCAACTCTCCTCCTTTCTGCCTGCACTCCATCCCACCAAAGTGCATCATGTCCTTTCAGCTTTGTCACTGCAAACTTGACCTTTTTATCTTCACTTATTTCTTCATAATCGAAGCATTTGTTCATTTAATTTATCCAGTCCACCAGTTCCTCTGGATTCAGTCCCCCTGCATAACTCGATACTTCAGCTTAACTGCAAACCCCAGAATATTTCTAAGGAGCCTCATGTCAGGAGGAATCTCAACATTTTCTTCAACTTCTTTTGTTTCAGGTTCACTGATGTCTTCAGGATCTTTGGGCTGTCTTCGCTCCATGGCATCCATTCTAACCTCGACCCTCTGCAACATCCCCAACACCTCTGTGTTGGCTACAGGTCTCCTTCTGCCAGCACCTCTACTAACTCGGATTTCCATGTCAGCTTTATGCAAAAACAACCTTAAAACAATGAATCTGATACCACAAATGACGCAAAAAAACTGAATTTCGACCCCTCTAAGGAGAGTTGATTCGCTACGCTTGCTCTGTTAGCATTTCTTAGGTAACCCCCACGTGGTTCTTTATTTCCTTCGCAATTTTATTTATCAATTTTGGAGAAAATTGATAAATAAATACATTCAGTAGCCTTTGAATGTTAAACTGTAACTCCGACATATATTTTGTCTCCAGCTTTATAACCAAGGTTTAATCCTTCGCGCGTTATATATTAATATCGATGCTCTATTTCTTAAACAAATGACTGTATAATAAACCCTCGCACCAGGCCCCACCTATATATCGATGGTCAATCCAACACACGCACCGTACCTCGTTATCCTCCGCGCATCTATAGCAAGCGATCACCGTCTGATGGCCCCTTCCCAAATCAACGGCATGTACGCATATCGCTCGGTGTCCTGATACGAAATTTAACGCGCGATGGCACGCTTTGAACGATGGTTTTGGAACTTCGCCTAAGCCACGTGTCGAACACTGAATGGAATCGCTCGCGTTCAGAAAATACCGCCTACTCTGCAAAAGCGGTGCGATATGGGCAACCCGGGTTCGCAATTTCGTTCACGGTTTTGGTACAGTGCTTAACCAAGGTTCACGCTGGGGTTTCACTATCCTTTTGGGTCCTTAACTTAGGTCAGGGTCCCGATAGTAAAATGAAATTATCTCGTTATGAAGCGGGATTCTATTATCATCAAATAGAGTTAAATGACCACGGATTTTCGCAGACTTCTTTTATGAGTGGGGATTTATTCAACAGAGTCTGTCCGAACAAATTGAGGGAAATGATAGACAGAGATATGCAGAATCTATACAACATTTCAACCCAGTAATTATATGTGCACGGAGTTCAATCACCTCACAATTAAACAATCTCTTCACAATCAAAGATTCGAAACAACTCTAAGGCCAATGCATATAGAATTTATTTAACTGGAAGCAATTGTGAACACACAGATTCTATTTCAGAAAATCTCTCTCTTCTCCTTCCTCCCTCAATGCATCCGAGGGATACAACTTATATACATCAATACATGACTCTTCGGTTTCTCTGAGAGGACTGTTCTAGGAAACCAAAAGCCTAATTATAATTATTCAATTAACTGAAACATGACAGATGGATCAAATCTAACTATTCGTCTTCTACAACTCTAACTACTCTAAATGATACAGCCAGCTGAGGTATTGACACCTAGCTGTTACACTTTTGATAATTTCGAACCCTCCTAGCCACAACATGTGGACAAAACTCCTACATTGCTGGCTAGTGTCTAATGCCCCTGCATCACCTAGCTAGGGTTTTGACCCTCCTTTGCAAGTTAAATATTGCATGGAGGCCTCATTGTAGTTGTTGGTTGATTGTTGAGCTGAGCATAGACTCTTAGTGTTCAAAAAGTTTGGCTTTGGAGCCTTCTAAATCTCTTGGACTAAATATCAATGGAACCAACACATTCCTAGGATTCATGAGCTTTGTTATATGGTGATTTTATTCCACTCTTGTCAATGTTTTCCTTTTTTTACATTATGTTCATGGTTCCTCTGATAGTAGGACATAAATTTTAGAGTTGGATATGTTATTTTGGCACCTATTTCTGTCTGCATCCTTTATCTCTATGTTTTCTTCTTTGAAGTTTAATTAAATAATCCTTAAATGCTCTTTAGTTTCACTGAAATGTTATTTTCAAGGTTCTCTTTGTCTCAAATTAATATATTATTTGATTGTTGTTTTGAGGTTTGTCTAGTGAAGTCTAGTTGAATTCTTAATTGTTCTTCAGTTTACAATGCTATCATTCACAACTTCATGCTTTTCTTGTTCTAGTATGTTGAAGGATCCTTAATTTCCCTTTAAGCCTACTGCATTCACTACTTCATGTTCATTTCCCACTCCCTAAAACTATTTAGATCAATTTGGCTTTGTTAACTTTCCCTATTAAACACCCTTGACCTATTGGTGTACTTTTCAAGACCTTTTGCAAACTCCATAGCTCAATGGTCTGAATCTCTCTCTCTCTCTCTCTCTCTCTCTCTCTCTCTCTCTCTCTCTCTCTCTCTCTCTCTCTCTCTCTCTCTGTTCCACTTGACAACTTACCCAACCAAAAAAACAAACCCTAATCACTATAACTAGCCTAAAATCAAAACCCTAAAATCAATCAAGTTACATCTTTCACATAAACATAGAGATAGCCCTCTCTGATTCCAGGAAGGCTAGGTCCTAGCCCCCCCCCCCCACCCCTTAATTGGGTTCACAATTTGACAAATTACACGAACCTAACATAATAGAAACTTCACTAGGGATCTGAGTGAGTAACACCTTAAATATTCCTTACGCCCTCAGAAAACCCCTATCAATAGTATCCAGTTGACTCGCCACCTAACATAATGGTCACAACTATCCAACCCTTAGATCCATACCTATTGGTCACAAGATTTAGTCTTCACATAGGAACTAAAATCTATCCTTCAAACACACACTATCATCGTTACAAGAGTAAACAATTGTTCTTCCAAGATCCTCCAAAAGCTTGCATCACACCAACTATGAAATCTCAATGGAACAATACAAGTCATAATGAAAATACTATCCTCTCTTAATATTTGTTTAGGTGAATAAGGTCAACAATAATTTGTGGGTCAAGTCTTAAGAGTAAACCCTAGGCAAGTCAACAACAAGGCCTTGAAGTGAAGCACTACACTAAAAAATGAATACCACATGAGCACACAATAATTTTTATAGAAGCCCCAAGATGGTGCACCATCCAAGTCTAGGTGTTCAGAAGTCAAATTATCTTGTAAGAAATATTGTACATCCTCAAACAATAATAGTTCAACTCAATCATTCATCCTTATCATATGTGCAAGGTGGGTCAAACGACCTTGAAGGATCCATGCCCAACCTATAAATGTATAATTCCCTCCTCCAAGGTGGACATTAGGCATGTCCCATGAGATGATCCTCCTAGACAAGTTCACCCTGTTTCAGAATTTCACACAACTATATGTGTGTCAACTACCATATCAAGAAATTTCCCTCCATTCCCTTGATCAAAAGGTAAGTATACACTCACTAAGCTCTCCAAAAATAAATCAACCTAAATACAACAAAAATGGCTAAGGGAGCACAAGCCATCCACATCACATGAAGTACTCCCCTAGCTACATGAAAACGCTATTAAAGAAACCTAAAGCTAACATTTAATTTTCCCATAGAAGGTTGCAATTCCACAAACAAATTATATGATATTGCATGAAAGCTAAAGCTACTTAAAAGTAGGCCAAGGTTGTTTATAGCCATTTTTCCAAGTTCATTTCACCTCTAAGTTGCTTATCCATGTAAACAAACATCTTGGAAGATTAATTTCAAGAATTGATATGAGTTATTCATATAGAAATTCTTGACTATCTCTAGAACTTGAAGCATTTTTCATTGGGTTGAGGTTATTGGTTTAAGGTGGTGATGAGGTTCACATTTACAATCTATTTCAGAAACATCAGGACAGACTACTCTCAGAGATTGTTAAGCAGTCTGTAGCATTGGAAAATATGCCATCCTTATTTTCTCAATGCATACAACCAATGAAAGCCATGGAAAGAGATCAGATTCGATAAATACTCCTATATACTCTACCTTTCACTGATCATGGTATCCAATATCCACACAGAAGTGTTCTTGAGGAACATGCTTTCCATTAATGCAAATAGTAACCCTTCCCTACCTATGTTTTCTATTCTTCCACTGCAAGGACAAGGATGATATATAAATAACAAAGAAATTATAACATGTAAAATAAATCATTATTGATAATAATACAGTAAAATCCCCCTTGAAAGTTACCATAGATTATCACTAAAATGCACATGCACTGAAAACTTCCATGTCAATTTATGGAGTGTGACTCATATTCAAATTTATAAGATGATTGAGAAATATAAATAGGTTAGGCCAATGAAAGGTTCATATTAAATAATCACACTCCTTTGAACCAATATTATCCCAAAATAATCATACTCCTTTAAACCAATTTTATCCAAAAGCTATGCATATAACTGAGAAAGAACAAACACAGGAAATTATAACAAAACCAACCTAAAATCACAGTCATCATAAATTGATTCCTCTAATAAAGGAAATTATAACAAAACGAACCTGAAATCACAATCATCATAAATTGATTCCTCTGATAGAAGGGCCTCAACAATTAGCACTAATAATTTCCTTCTTAGGCTTAATTTGCTTGTTCAACTTCACCATTTCCTTCCCAATTTACATTTAAATCCATATGCATTTCCATAGTTTTCCAGACTAGAGTTGCCTTCCATCTTACATCTTTGACCCACTTCCATCTTACATATTTGACCCACATCAGGTTAACAAATAGTCATCCATAGGCATCTAAAATAGATATGAAATAAAAATAGAGTCAACTAATAAAATAATAATACAAATATGAAACATCCCAAGAAAATTGAAATTATATATTTCATAGGCAGTTCCAGCTTTAGATGCACCACTGCAACTTTCATCCATTCAGACCCTACATCCTAGATCTATGCTGCACATTGGGCCGCTCCATATTGAGCACAATGCAAGGCTTATGGCCATAAATAATGTAAATATCAGCCAAAGAATTCTCGTCTCATACCACATCTTCAAAGATTAAGATCATGACATGAGTCTTGATTTGTAAACCACATATTTGGACTGATCCAGAACAGTTTTAAACCGCAATGGAGAGAAAAAAGTGAACATGCCACGAAAGAACAAAAAAAGGCATTTTAGAATAAAAATTGAGGTTTTTTGAGCTTCATACAATCGATCGGGACCATTTTTTTAGAGATTTTGGAGATTCAGTGGTAAAAATTGCATTGTAAAAATCCTGGAATTTGTGAAATCCTTATCAATCCCACACAGAATAACTACACCGTAATGCTCATTATCAAAGGTAATACATTGATGCTAGCAAGTTTAACTTCTTGAATGATGCCACTCTCTCAACGTTGGTAGAAGAAAAGTGGCACGCTAATCACATAATTTATGACCTAGGTATTAGTAAACTTCCAAATCCTTAACTATGATATCTAGGGTGGGAACTACAGATTCCATAAAGGTGTGGTGAATACTCCAAGCCCCTCAAACTTAGCTGGGAAATCAGCACCCCTGGAAATCGAACCTGGGTCAGGTTCTGATACCATGAACAGATTTTCCTTTACACCAAAACCTGCAAGTATTGATAAAATTCCAAACAAGTAACTAGAATCCCTAAAGTAAGAATTATTGATTCCATAAAAATGCAGTAAATACTCCAACAATCCATAACTAAGGAAAATGCGTACCATAACTCAAAATCATGGAAACTAACTTCTCTACTATATAAAATGATTTACTGTCATTATATGCCCTAATGCCAGCGGCTCCTCTAGAATCCCGAGGCCTGCACAATGACCTTATCACGGTAGTGGGAAAAGACCCCAGTGGCTTCTTGGGCTATCACACTGTTGAATGCCACTAGGGCAAGGTTTTTCTTTCCTTGGCCTTTTTTGGTATCCACTACCATCCACCCCATTGGTATTTTCTTCTAACTCTTGAGGGATTTTTTTGTCTCTGCGAATGGTCCACATTTTAGATTGTCTTTCCATTTTCCAATCTGAGAGACTTTGGAGGATGACCACATTGATTTTAGCATGCATCTCTTGGGCTCTTATCAGCCTTTCATTACCGTCCTTAAAATTTCTCACCTCATCTCAAAGACTTCTCAAGGTATCCATCCAATCTTAGGATTGATCTCCTCCCCCTTTCCGAGTTGATCTCTCTTCATCATTGATTATGACCCCATCACTTCCATGTTGGGACTGGTTGAAACTATATTTGACCATTCTGTTTCTCATCACGATATCTTTTATGTGCTATTTTATTTATGGTGTGTTGTCAATCACACACACTATTAGAAATTTACAAAAAAAAACATTTAAACACAAATCAAGATCATAATTTTGCATTCACAAAATGTCATGGGATTTCTTGTGGTAACAAAAATCCATGTTAACATAAAGCCACTTATAAATCATATGCAACAGTCATTTAATCATGCAATTGGTACATAACTAGTAACAAATGTACCCACAATCACAATCCTACTTATCCTAATATAATTTTAGTAATAATCACCGAGCACAATCCAAGCTGACTCAATATTTTATAATTTCTTAATGAAACTTCTGCACTTTCCCATGATGAAGCCCATCAAGTCCAATTGTTTGAACCAATATTATGTGATAACACTCTGACATGCACCCAATCCCTTCATTTGACATTGGAGAAATGGGGTAGATGATTTTATGTGTGCTTCCTTTCCTTTGATTTTTTAATTATTATTATTATTATTATAATATAGATATACGACTCTCGGATCCTCTCAACATCTTGAATTCCAATGTATGGCTCCCCCCAGAATCAATCTGCCTGACTTATGTGTCATGTCTCTGGGATCCTTAGGGTGCATCGAATTTATGAGTCGAGTTCCCCACTTATGTGTCATGTCTCCATGACCCTTAGGGTGCATCGAATTTATGAGTCAAGTTCCCCCTGGAATCTAACCTATTAGCTAACACGTGCACCAACTCTCACACTAACAACCACATCACCCTCCAAGTGCTACTTGTCCTGGGTCTTTGGATTCCACAACCCTAACACCTCCATCTGATTATTTCTAGGTAACAACCCTAAGGATACAAAGAGATTTTTGTTATCCCTCATGACATCAACTAATGGTTCCTAGGGTCTTGAATTTCCCTAGGTCATTTCACCTCTATGGGGTTTACAACCTCTCAACTCTGACCATTTTGTGAGTGATATCACACTAACGTCATCCATACCCCATGAAAACCTAAGAGGGGTTCATATGTTGACCATAAGTGGCTCTATGGGGTACCCAAGAATTCCTACTGCTAGCCAAGTGTCCTTCAATACATCATATCGATGTTATCTCCGCGTGAAGGGAAAATCCTTCGAAAATTGGTTTCGTATTCGGTTCCCACTTAGTGTATAGGATCTTCGAACCCGAAACCTTTTAAGACACCATCCGCGCAATTCCATGGGATTCCAACCTTCTGGCCTTCTAGGTTGGCCCCTTCCTCGCATGATGGGTCACTGTCTCTCGACAAAACCCCAACACCCTTTTTCCCACTAAGTCCCTAGCTCTAATTTAAATTATCTTCTGGCTTCAAGCTCTGCGGCCTTTTTCCCTATCATTATGACTAATCTCGTGAAGGGAATATAACTCCACCAATCATAAGTCTCTTGACTAGGGTTTTTTTCATTTTGGGGATAAGGTGAGCCCCCACTTCTTTTATAAGTTCATGGCCTCCTTCATGTGATGCAATAAATCCTTCCTTCTCATTTCCACCATGACTTTGTTGAAGGCTTTCGACTTTGCATCACATAGTGCCTTAGACAAAGAGCTCGACATCCTTCTCGAGTACAACCTATGTTGACGCATAGGCTTATCTGACCTAGCCTTGCAGGTTACAACTCTTTCTCACAGGTCTGGTCGACCTCCTAATGTGCTTTAAAGGCTCACCATGATGCCCTTGGTTTCTTAGGGAAATTTACAATGTTATCCCACTCTAACTTGAGTTATTGGTTCTCCAATAAGTTCCTAGCCCCTAAGTCTTCCCATCGCATGGGGAGGGAATGCCACCATGGGAGGCACAGGTGCTATTGCGTGGATTACCCGCCACAGAATTGGCACAGACTCTGGGGAGGTTCTAACCTTGCATGCCATATGCCAACAGTACCAGACCCTTTTCCAGGCCTACAAAAAATTGCATGTCAATACAGAGAGCCATCGGGTGCCTCAGTGGTCACCTTACAATGCTAACAACATCTCTACAGCTTATTGAAAATGCAATTTTGAAGACCATTCAGGTAAAGCTAGTGGCTCAACTGATACGAGGGAGAAACTCTCTTTGACGTTAAGGAAGCAACACAACAACTTGTAACGTGACCTCGAATATCTCACAAAGGAATGGAAAACGTGCTATGGAGAGGGTCCATATGTACTCTTATATTAAAAGTTTTAGAACCCACTAATTCTTCGAGTGTTAATCCAATATATCATGGCTCGATTCTGATTTGCAACGATTCTGTCTTTTCTTAATGAGTTATTAATATGTTGCTTCTCACAAAACCAAACATGTGCATAAATCTAGACTCAGTGCTACATTATGGGTTAGTATTCATTAACATGTAGTTTATTAAGCTTTTAAGTGCCAAATATTTCTTTCCCACCATTAGCAGTTGTTACAAATATTTAATTTTAAGATTTCTTGCACATTCATGCATATATTTAGAACATACACATACATGTATACAAATCACGTTAACATATCCCACAAGGAATGTAGCACATATGCAAGTTTCATCAATACAATGTAGTCCGTAAGTTCAAAACCATTATCCACAACACAGTAACATCATTCATGAGAAGTTGAAAAATACGCATGGTTAATTATCTTGGAATATGCAGGGAAACTTAGTGTGGGACAAGGAATATCCACTAAATCATAGACAATTGTAGCTACACTTGCTTGTAGGTGTCACCCCCAATCGAGATTCAAGGGTCTGGGGGGTTTCTCACTTCATGGACTAACACACCAATCTACCACTTATTTCGAGACTCCAGAGAACTTCCTTCCTCAATCCCGCTAATTGGAAGCTTCTTACTTGGTCAGCAACAGGAGTCTAGAGGTACCCGAACTCACCCCTACGTTCTCACACAATGATTGACCCCCTTCTAGAGATTCTAGAATCCACTTTTTCATGAGGGCGATAACCATTGGTCTTCATTATGGTCTTTCTAAGCTTATTCTTTAGGATGGCCTCTACCTAAGTTGTTACAAGGATCCAGAATTTTCTATTTCAAACCACAACCTCCAATGGACCCAAGATTTATAGGGCTCCAGAGATTCCATCCCAACCCAAACCTTCTCGGTATCCAAGTGAGTACAGGACTCTAGAGCTCCAAAGACTAGCAACTCAATGCACAACCTCCACGGATCAAAATAAATCCCCTTCTCTTATCTTCTCTTTAGTGTTGAGTGAGGAGAGTACATGATAAATCTCTCCTTCCTCTGGTTCATTATGCTACGATTTCTCTAGTTCTCTCTATTGTCGCCTCTCGTGCTCTCTCCATTTTTTCTTCGTCCTTTTTTTCGCATCCAGCCTTTTTTTGGTCACTTCCTTATCCACCATTACTGTTGCACCCTTATTTTCTTGTAGCAAGAAGTCCCTTTATAAATTCCTACCCTTTCTTTCATATGGTTGCTTCCCAACCACCATGGACCTGCATACTTTTTCTTGCATCTCATTTAATTTCAATAGATCTTTTATGATTTCATGCATCAACCACCTTTTAATGGCTCTCCTTCATTTCCAAAGGTAGAAACCATAACATCCCAAGCAAGTGACTCCCTTACCAACTCTGGAATGTATGTGAGGTGAGCATAATATTGACAATACATGAGCAAAATAATGACAATACATTTACAAAGTCATCACGGTTTTCCTTTCTAAGTAATGAAGCGCCTCATCCTCCAACTAGTATGTGAGAATAATATATTGGTTAAGGTTTAAGAACTTTCAACGTAAACAAGTAAACAAGCGTTACTCAATATAAACTCAACATGTCACTTGTAAGAATTGAATTTACCTAGAAATAATTACAATCAATCCTACCAACCACCCAAAATAATTCCAAATAACTTACTAAAATTTACCACAACTTATTCACTCAATACCACATATTATAAAAAACTATTTCACTTTTGTCTTAAAAAATGTAAACACCTGAAAATTGTGTTTTAACTATTAATATCAAAAATTATAAAGTCTCTTAACCATTAATATCTAAAATTTATAAAGTCTCTTATTTAAAATGTATAAAGTCTCTTATTTAAAAGGAAAATGTTGGCAAAGGAAAGTTCTTTTATTTCGTTAATTTAATCTAATAAAAATCTAATAAAATTTGATATAATATAATATTAATGTTGTAATATGTAATTGTTATTTTTTTTAAATAATTAAAAAATAAAATCACTATACAATTTAAAATAAAATTATTTTGATAATCTAGTGTATAATTTTTTTTCCACTCAAAATAATTTAAATTTCGTTTATAAACTTAACGAATAAAGTTGCATATTAATATATTTTAGTATATCCAATAAATATTAATTTCCAAATCAATTAATTTTGCATTTTTATATTTATTTATGTCCTAATTTATGTGTTTTATTTTTGAAGTGTTTTTTGGCATATTTTGGGGCCTAATTTGCTTGGAATCCCGTATGAATTTAATTTGAGTTGTAAACTCTCTATAATTCTAGTGCTTTAAGATATTTTGAGGGTGTTGAATCTATATATGCAATAAAAAACCCAACCTCATTTTAAATAACAAAAATTAAAATTTGGCAGAAAAATATTTGTCAAGATTGAACAAAAGAAAATCTACAAACTTAACATATTTAAACAAAAAAATTTTAAATAACTAACAATATTTTTTATATATATTCTTATTCATTAAATAAATTTGCAAAATTATTTTAGTAAAATAATGATACTGACAATTTCAAATTTGATAAACTTAAATAGTCCCAATAAATTCATTGATATCAATAACATGACAATTCACTTTTTATAAGTAAGATGGTTCCAATAATTTGACAGATCAAATAGAGTTCAGATTTCATTAGTAAGATAGACTTAATTACATAAAAACTAGGATTTGATAAGTGAGTAATTTCTATAACATGACAACTCTTGCATTAAGATAAGAGAGTTGGTCATAATAACATATATATAATTTAATAGTTAAATGGCCCCGCTAATAAATAAAACAGTTTAGCATCTCATGATTCAAGGAGTTGTAGTCAAACACTATTACCAGCTAAGTAGATCACCAAATTTATTAATGCCAATGCCATATGTTTTATTTGGATATTTAATATTGTCACTCATCTATTTGTTGTAGTGGGTGAAATGAAGTTGTAGATAAACACTTAGATTTGGATTTGATGCTGTCAGAATTTTGAATTGATGTGGATTGAAAATATGACAATCAGGAAAAGGTTGGGGAATGACGTTTTTCTTAATTGTCAAATTCCAAGATATCATGAAAATATGCAATGAACAAAAATAATGATAATGACAATTTCGCATTTGATAAACTTAAAAAGTCACAATAAATTTATTGATCTCAATAACATGACAATTCTTGTCTTGTAAGTTAGATGGTTCCAAGCTTAGATTTCCTTAGTAAGATCGTCTTAATTACATAAGAGCTGAGATTTGATAAGTGAGTAGTTCGTATAACATGATAACTCTTGTTTTTTTAATAAGAGAGTTGCTCATAATAATGTAATATTTAATTCAATTAATTAAATGATCCCAATAATAAAATAGATTAGCATCTCATGATTCAAGGAGTTCTGGTCAAACATGATTACCAACTCAGAGCTTCAAGTTGATCACCAAGTTTATCAATACCAATGCCATAGGTTCTATTTGGATATTTAATATTTCTAGTGATCTATTTGTTATTGTGGGTGAAATGAGGTTTTTGGTTGTAAGTAAACACTTAAATTTGGATTTGATATTGTTAGAATCTTGAATTTATGTAGATTGCAAATTCTGATAATATCCAAGAAACTGACAAATCACCAAGTTTATCAATGCCAATGCCAATGCCATAAGTTTTATTTGGATATTTAATATTGCCACTGATCTTGCAGTGAGTGAAATGAGATTTTTGGATGTAAGTAAATACCTGGATTTAGATTTGATATGGTTATAATCTTGAATTTCTGTATATTAATAATATCTAAGAATTTGACAATAGAAAAAGATAAAGGGATGGCCTTTGACTTGATCGATATTCTTGAAATATGCCATGAACAGATTATAGAATTTATTAGATAGATATTCTACAGTCAAATTTTTGTCTCAATTTACACATTATAGAAAATTAGTGAAATGGTCTCGTTAATATGCTAGAAGAGATTTGATTTGATATGTTTCGTAATATTTAATTAGTGGAGTGTTCCCAATAACATAACATGATCGTCAAACATGACCACCACCAATGCTACTAGACTCATAACGTCTAAGTTATTTAGGGAAGGTCTAAGTTATTTATCAATGAATTTGATGAGAAATTAGGAGTGTTTATTGTAGAATTTCATTGTCTAGACGTTAAAAATACCTCATATTTTTTTCTTTCTCTGCACATCAAAGAAAATCTGAGAGGAAAATGGCTGGTAAATGGACATGGCTGCAAAACAAACAGTTTGAAGATGCTCTGGCTGTGTACGACAAAGACACTCCAGACCGCTGGCAGAAAGTTGCGTCGATGGTGGAAAACAAATCCCCTGAAGAGGTCAGATCGCATTACAATATTCTCCTCGGAGATATTGCAAGCATTGAGGCAGGCCTCGTGCCTTTCCCCAATTACAAGTCACCGGATTCGAAAATAGGAGAAAGTTCGGGACGAGGAGCGACACCGGATTCGAAAATCGGAGAAAGTTCCGGACGAGGAGAGAACAAGAAAAGGGAAAAGGGGAAGCCATGATCTTTGTAAGTATTTGTTGTAATTTTTTACTTGTTTGAAGATAACATACTTATACATTACTGAGCTAAGCAATTGTAGAATTAATTGTGTCAAAAGTTTCACATATGTTTTTTCATTAAATTAAAAGTTGTTTACATGATTTTCTATATTTCTCTCAAATTTTCTATGATCTAAATTCTTGGCAAAATATATGGTCACTTTCTGTGAGAGATGCATTGAAAAAAGTTGAGTATTTTTTCTCATGTATCTTTTGTTGTATTAGTTGTAGGACAATGTGTCTGTTAAGTATTTTTTTATCTGAAAATATGTCAATTTGTCTGAAAATTACTTATCAACACTCTAATAAGCTACATCTAGTTTATGAACTTGGGTCTCTCAAACTTTGACTTCTTCAAAACCCTATAGATTACTTTAGAATCTCCATAAATATCTAAGCAAGAAATAGCTAGCCCTCTTGCACATAATAAGACCTCCCAAAGAGCTGATAGCTTTGTTGGATTATTAGATCCAAGCCCATTGTTCCAACTAAAAAGATACTAGAATCTGGGCTTCAAAATAATAGAATCTGGGCTTTAAAACTGTATGTTTCTCCTTGATAACTACCCTCTTTTAGGCTCAATTTTCTTATAGCTATCTTTAAACATGTGTTTCTAATGTCTACCAAGATTCTTTAAAATGTGTGTGAGACATAGCTTGTAGATTGAAAACCATTATTGTAGACACCCTCCAATAGAACTCTTTTCCCAATCAATAGAAATTTGAAACATATCTAATACCCCAAACCAAATAGATACTACAAAGGGATAGGATAGGAAAAGGTGCACCCCATCTTCTAGATTTTATCTACATAATATGGATATCCATGGACCTATGAAGCCTCTTTTAATTAGATTATCCCATGTTAAGATTATTTAGGTCCAATGTTGAGAAACCAAGTGTAGTGAGGTTTAACACCTAATTTCTCTTCTTGATAACTACTTGTATTAAATGTCTTCTTATTACTTCTTATGTCCTCTTCATCAAGAAATTATACAAATGTTCAATTTTTCAAAAAATTGTAGAGATCACAAAGAGACAAAAGACACCAAAATTAGTCTAGTAGCCCCACAATGGGAAAACCCAACAATCCTTCTCTTATAGAATCAAATCAAAATGAGAGATGTCCAAGAACAAGACCAAAACCAAACTTCCACTTATGATACCAAGTCCAACCCTCCTCCAATTCACCTCCAAATTCAAAGTCAAGGTTGGTCACAAGGTTGGGTTAACATTCTAAAATTCCTACTTACAACAAGGAAACCTAAATAGAGCATGCAACCCCCTCATAAATTTTGGCCTTTTTCACAAAAATTTAGTTCTCCACATTTGATAATCCCACATGTCAAATATTAGGTAGAGAAAGGGAATTTTCTTGTAGTTTTTGGCTTGCTTTCTCTCTCTTTTGACTCCGCTTCTTCTCTATTTCACATGGTCCAGAAATTGGTTCTTGTGATGTGATATGAATTGCTCCAAGTAGGTAAAAATGTCTCTTACATATACATATGTCTAGGAGAGTCCAATATGTGTCTTTTAGAGGACTATACCTACTTGTCCAAGGAGGTGGTCATCTTATCCATATAAATTCATTTTTACTCTTTTTGAATCTCTAACCATGAAAAACGTGCTTTGAAAAAATATATTAAGTACATTAATGATAAATTTACATTATGAAGACCTCACAACTTCAACACTCTCTCTTAAGTATGGAGGTATTCATTATGACCCGATAGGATAATCTCAAGTAGAAATATTCATATAAGAAAGGATCCATATTGATAAGAATCATTGAAGATAACATCATCATAACCAACATTTTCAAAATACCAAGTCCTTGACAAGTAAGCTCTATCTCTCCACTAGATTAGAGCACAATGTTAGGAGGCATTGTGGGAGGCACATACTCCATCTCTAAGAGGCACATACTCCACCAGGTTCACCAAAGTATCTCCTCCACAATACCACTTCCTAATCCATTGTGGCAGTACGTTCCCCATACCATTCTTATACCAAATAAATGTATTTGACTTAAGACTATTATTCCTGGTCACAGTATATGTCTCAAGGATGCATGATGTTTATTCAATCCACCATTATCCCTATCTATTTTTCATGTACTAGACTTACTACTGTTAGTCCTGGCCATAATATATGACACATGGGAAACAAGGTGTCCACCCTCACTCCCTCTAAAATTTGGGAGTAGATATCCACAAGCTCAAGCTTTTCTTAATAATGCTCATGCTTTCCCTTAGGAAGGGACTTCATCAAAATATCAACTGCTTGTTAGTTAGTGGAGATATATTTTAGCTTCACACCTCCAACCCACATCATGTCACTAATCATAATGTTCTTATGCCTTCAAGGTTTTATGGCAATCTTCTTATAACTTTGACTAATAAAAAGTATCAAGGTCAAATCCAATATGCCATCAAATAGTTCATCAAATATTTTATGGAGCCAAATTGCTTCATAGTTTCCATATCTTCTTCCTTGGCAGTGATCTTGCTTCATGCTATAATGATGGATCAACAATATCACAATTCTCCAACTTAAACTAGATGGTGTTGCCCTAGGTCTATAAACTCTCATCCAATCTTATGGAGGATCTTGGTTAAAAGCTTCTTTTATTTTTCTGCACTTGATTCTAAAGTATGAGGTCTTATTTAATTATGAGACTTATTTTTCCATGCCATTAGAGAATCAAGAGTAACCTTTCTGGTTGAGGCAAATTCCTTATTATAATTTTTTTCCTTTTATTGGGAGAACATTCTCAACTCTAGTTTCCATGTTGTCATTTAATGCTAAGTGTTGAATTCTTTAATGCATAAAACTACTTGGTATCCAATATAATATGCTTTGCTATGTTTTTCCAATTCTTCCATCTACTTGTAGAAGTATAGTCATATAAGAAAAATATACTTCATAAAAATACTTTCATATAGTCATTGTAGCATCACTCCCTCATTCTATAATGTATAAGTTCATATTTGCTTCACTGAATTTGAAGTGAATGTTAATTGTTTCTGGTTGGAAGAATCTCTAGTTAAATGTTGATTTTCATTGATAGAATCATTGCCATGCTATGATCTTTTTAAGGGCTTGACTGCAATCTTGTTACCTTCCTTACTTCTTAAAGAAAAATATTAACTTCCTATGGATCTCCATGATGAAATAAGAGAATTTCTACATGAAATGGGAACATCTTTGATCTTCTTCTTATGCACTTGAATATATTTCTTCTAGAGTTATGTAATGGATTCTATGTAGACAATTGTCAAGGACACTTCTCTTCATAATAATTTTGGAATATACTTCAATAATTTTTTTTTTGTTTTTGAGCAGATACTCCATTACATATGACTATGAACTCCCCCTTACATTTAATCTCCTTGAAAAAGACTTACAATTCACAAATCCTAATAATCTTCTATGCTATCCCCCATAGATCATATAATTGTCTTGCCATCAATAAATGTCTGCCATTTTCTAAACCAGAAATAGAAATCAAAACCTCATACAAAAGTATATTGTAGATCTATGTAATGCTTCTATTTTCTTCATTAATGTTAATAATAGAGATACTTGTTGTCTTCCACCTTGGGTTTCTTTGGACCTTCTTCATCTTCAGTTGTTAATGCTTCATGTATTTCCTTCCTTTTATTATTCTTAGGGTTCTTGAGATAATCTCTTTTGAAATGCCCATATTCATGACTACCATAAAGTTGAACTTTGGACATATCCTTATTTCTATGGAACCTTTTGCCATTATTTTTGTGTCGAAATCCAAAATTTCCAAACTTGTTTCTAGATCTAGCTAAAAAACTCTAGAGTCTCCATTATTAAGTTGAGTATCATTTTTAGCATTTAGTCTTGATTCCTCTAGAAAACATGAAGCCCACAACTCTTCAAAGTTTGGAGTTTCCTTTCTAACATAGATGCCTTCTCCAAAACAATCCCAATGTGGAGGTAGAGCACTGATTAAGGAAGTGATCAATTTAAAGTTAGATATGGTTTCACCAAGCCCTTGAAGTTGATCTTTGATTTTTGATATCTTCATAAAGTATGAAGCCATATTCTCTTCATTGGAAAATTAATTCCAAACCTGTCAAACCAACAATCTGAATATGATTTTTTTTTTACTTAAATACTTTTTTAAATAGTTAAGAATTAATTTTCTTTCATTGCTTAGCTGAAATCAAACTCACCATCTTAGTCCCTACCATTAGCCACACTGGAAAAAAATTAGACCCCAACCATCTAAATGTTATTTTTTATCTAAATACTTTCTTGATTACCTATTCTATTACCACTCTCACTAATCCAGTTACCTGTTTGGAAGTGGATGTGAAATTTCATCCAGACTAACTTGAACCAACTTGTCTTCTTGCCGCAGTAATGTGAAGCAGCTTACATGAAATAAAGGGATCTCTAACAGATTATTTATTCGCTATTAGAATTATTATGGCATAATTTTGACTCAGTGACAGGTTGGGAATCTCTTTTAAGTTGGGGGTGTGTTTGATTAACGACCGGGATCTTCTTACAGAGTGTATGACCTGAAATCTAGCCTTCTGCTCTCTGCAGTGTAGCTAGTGCCCATGTTTTTGAAAAAATCTGTCTTTCAATTCATTCTCAATAATAATTGCATAGTCTTCTCGTTTTCTCGATTGGGTTGACCACTAATTCAGTTTCTCTGTTGTGAATTACTTTGTGCAGGTGTTTGGCTCGCTCCCTATGAATCGAAGTGGTGCGTTGCTCTTCGTTATATTGTTATTTGATCTTTCCATGTGTGGTTCTTCTTCTTATTAGGGTTTGAATCACCCAAAGATGGTGTGAGCTGTTTAGTTTCATTATTAAGAATTTACATTTCAACTCTCTATATATTTAGGTTAGCTGGAATACATTATATTTTTTATTCTATTAAAGTATTAACTAAAACATTTTATTAGGAGTATGTTGTAATTTATATAAATAAATGGTAAATTAAATTAATTTGTATAAATTAAATATTTTAAATATTTATATAATTTATTTTAATTATTTAATATTAAATATTTGTATATTATTGTTTATTTAGTAAGTTTAAAGGTTGATTTATAATTATTTGTTTTTAAACTTTTATTTTTTTTAAGAATATAGAGTTACTCTTCTCAAGAAGAATTAGTTAAATAAAATTATTGCTCCGTTTTTTATGTAAATATCTTTTATTTTGTTAGAATGAACTATTTTAGTCAGAGTAGCTATGCACGTTTAAAACCAAAGGGGTTAGAGTCTCGTATGTCTTAACAGTTAGGTGGGTAGCTTGTCCCACAAAAAAGGGGTTTCATACACCAATTTGTGTTTGGCTTCTGGCTTGGGCTTGACCTTAAAATTGATAATATAATATAATAATAAATAAATTTATTAATGAAAAGAAACACTGAATTATTTGGGAAGAAACACCAGAGTTATAGAAATTATCGATAAGAGGTTGACTAATAATAAAGATAATCTTCTTAAATAAGTGTTAAAAATACTTGGGAAAGAAGCACTAGAGTCTTAGAAATTATTGACATTATCATAAAACATAGTTGACTAATAAGATTAAGACAATTAGTTCCTAAATCATCGTTAAAAATAAATCCTTAGAGTTTATTAGTAAGATTTAGTTGACGTTGGAGAAAAAATCTATTAAATCAAAAGAGTCTAAAGAGAAAAAGAGGGACAAAGCAAGGCAAGACAAAGTTGGTTTTAAAGGAAATAAAAGCCTAGGCTAGTGGATTGGCAAACCCTAAAGAAAAATTCTACTCACCTAAGGAAGGAAGGCATGAATATACCTCATAAAGAATGAGAATTGTTGGTTGCTCATTCCTTGAGGAAAATAATAATAATCTTGCTCCAGGGGGAACTAAGAATCAGTTCATGATTTGGTGGATAGTGTTTCTTGTGGAAGGATTTCCAAGAGTATACAACATGATTAAGGAGATTCTAGTGGTTTCATTTGAATTATTGTTACCTTTAGCATCTAACTATATTTGTGATAAACCTTGTTGATTAAAATCTTATTATGGTTAGAACCCTACAATATTTGAGTTATTATTATCTTTAGCATCTAACTATATTTGTGATAGACCTTGTCGATTAGAACCTTATTATGGTTAGAACGAGGCTGCTTTTATAATAATCTTGTACTAGTGTTTTTATGATAAACTTTATTTTTGAAAGTGTAGATACAATTTTTTTATAAGGATTGAGCTCACAAGTAAATTTCATGATTTTTAGTTTGATTTTTAATTTTGGCGTTAATATATGTTGATAATATTGAGAACAACAAATGGGTAAATCTAATTGTTATAGTGAACTAGTTGAATAATATGAATTAATAATGTTATGTACTTTATGCATAGTTGGTTATGGATTGATACTTAATCTGAAATATATTATCTCTTGAGAAATCATGGATTTCTTCTCTTAAATATGGATTAACTTTTGAAATAAGTGATAGTAGAGAATTAATAGTAATTAGAGATTCAATTAAGGGTAATTTTATTATAGACTAGTTGAATGTTGTGTATCACTAGGATATGAAGAAGAAAAAAGAACTATATGATTATAAATCGTAAATAAGTATGTATGTCTCTAAATTGCTCAAAAACATAAATTTTATTAGAAAAGTCACACTAATTTATAAGACTAAGTCAGAGCTTAATATGTTTAAAGAAAATTAAGAATTGCTAATTTAGAGTTAAGAGTTTATTATTAAGCAAAGAAGTAATTATAAGTAGTTCAATAAGGACACAAAAATAATTATAACTTAAGTAGTTCATAAAGACTAGCACATCTAAAATTATATCAATTAATTATAGAGTTGGAATCCAAAAGCCAACCATATAAAATTTAAGAAAAAAATAATAATAATAATAATTTCATGTATGAGTATTTACCTAATTCCATACTCTGTGAATTCAAACACCAAATGTATTCCCAAATTTATTGCTGAATTGAGAAGGGCATGAGAAGGAACCGAGTTAGAGGCCAGATAGACATTTTGGAAATGGGTGAGACTAAGAATTAATTTTTATAGTTAATACTCACACACCGTTAGTAGAAAACAAAGACTGTTTGAATGTATATGACGTGAATTATTTTTTAAATATTTTTTAAATTTTAAATTAAATTTAATTGTATAAATTAAATATTTATATAATTTATTTTAATTATTTAATGTTACATATTTGTATATTATTGTTTATTTAGTAAATTTAAATGTTGATTTATAATTATTTATTTTTTATTTTTTATTTTTTTTAACTAAATGTAAAATTTTGGAAGGGAGAGTTGTTCTGCTCAATATTAAGATTTAGTTAAATAAGATTATGTAACAAACTTCTCTTCTATGTAGATATCTTTTATTTTGTTAGAAATAATTATTTTAGTTGTAGTGACTAGTAAATCATGAAAGATAATGATGTAATAAATGAATTTATTAATGAAAAGGAAAACCAGAAATTACTTGGGAAAGAAACATAGAGTTAAAAAGATTATTGTCAATATTTGAAAATTGAGGTTGACCCATAAGATTAAGACAATATTCTCTTAAATCACTCCGAAAATTCCCGAGGAGTTTATTAAAAGATTTAATACCATGGGAGAAAAAATCTATTAAATCACTCACTTGAAGAAAAACACTGAGAAAAAGGTGGGATAAAGCACTTCATGAGATAAAAGCTAGTTTTAAAGGAAAGAACCTAGGTGAGTGGGTTGGAAAACCCTGAAGCTAAGGAAAATAATAATCTTGGTTGAGGAGGAACTAGAGAATCAGTTCAAATAATGTTATTCTGGGAGGAAAATAATATTTTGGGAGGAAAATAATAATATTGGTTCAGTTCAAATAATGTCATTCTGGGAGGAAAATAATAATCTTGGTCGAGGGGGAACTCAAGAATCAGTTCAAATAATGTTTGGTGGATAAGGACTCAGGGCATTCCAGTGGTAAATCAGCTAGGGAAGGAAGGCATAAATATACCTCATAAGGAATGAGAGGGGTTGGCTACTCATTCTGGGAGGAAAATAACAATCTTTCTCGAGGGGGAACTCGAGAATCAGTTCAAATAATGTTTGGTGGGTAAGGACTAAGGGAATTCCAGTGGTTTCATTTGAGTTACAATTACAGTTAGCATGTAATTATATTTATGATAGATCTTGATGATTAGAATCTCACTATATTCAAGATAGGTTTTGTTGGTTAGAACCTCAGTGCTTTTATGATAAACTTTATTTTTGAACATGTTTGTCGTCGATATTTTTCATTATCTGTAGTTGACTAAAGATTGGTTCTACATTTCTGAAAACAACCTTCCTTGAATATTGTCAATTTCAGAAATCTCACTGCCTTTATTATCCTTATGGAAAAAATTTCACTATTTCATCAGCTTGCCATTCCATGGTCACCCTGTCACTCCTACAAACTCCTTATGGGCTTTTACCTATCATTTTCAGCTTCCTTTCCTACCTATAACTTCATTGGCCTATTTTTCCCTTGCCCATAAACCCCACTTTCCCTCTAGGGTTTCATATAAGCTTGTTCATTCTCATGTTCCCCAAGGTCCTCAAGCATTGATGGTCTCAAAACTATCTCTGTACACTCTTTAGATAAATCAAGTACATTGGATTTTGGATCTTCAATATAGCACTTTGACAAATACTCTGTTTTTTACTTGAAGACTCCAAGCCAATTTTCAGTCAAAGACCACGTCAAAGAATCCTCCCACTAGGTCAATTAGGGTTTCATATGTTCTAAGGTCATCATTGGTGTTTCAAACTCTGCTTTTCCTTTGATAGAAACTGGCTCAAATGTAATAGAATGTCAAGACAGGGTTATTCAAGAAAGATATGAAATTTTCCAAAGAAGACTACCTTATCAAGTTCAAAGTCTACAAGGGGTAAATACAAACTTAGACACTTCTACAGGAGTGTTGAAAGGTCTATTAGCAGAAATTTGGTGAGGTAGGTGGTCTACTCCTGAATGAAGACAACTTGCAACAAGGAAGAGTGGCAACACTTGTTATTGTAGATAATTAGGGTTTTTGAGCTTGATGGTCCAAGTAGAGTGCCAGACAGTGATCAATTGAAGAAAGGAAATGACATGAAGGTACACAAGGCCAAACATGAAGAAAAGTCTACCAGAGATTGTTGATGAGAAAAAGGTGAGGTGAACTGGACAGAAATGAATGAACTTGAAAGGGCTATAGAGAACTTAGAAGACAACACTCATGATTGATTTAAAGCACTCCAAACATCTAAGGTTTTGGGAAAATGACCATACAAGGTAAAATTATGGGTTGAAACTCTATGGTGCAGGAAAAAGAAGGTGTTGAAAGTGCTGCAATGACAAATTCTCCCAAAGGTGTTTAATGAGCTTTTCATGCCAAGATGAGCAAAGGATGAATTGAGCTCCAAGGTGGAAGCAAAAGAGGATTTTGAGGTTGCTGTTGTGTCAAAATAAATATGTCAAACCTTCAGGATCAAAAGGAAAACAAATTTCATAACTCCAGCAAACTGCGAGCCAAGATGAAAAGGATAAGCTGGGTATTATAATGGAAACCACAAAAAGTTTTGAATATGCCATCATGTGTAATCCAAATCCTAAAGTTGCCAAGTTGAACTTGTCATGCCTCACGGAGCAAAAAGCAGGATCAAACTCATCCTTTCAGTCACCTTCATGCAAACAGTCTAAAAAGGTTATTGAAAAAAAGTGAAAAGTTAAGGTGAGTTTCATGGTGGAAATTACACAAGAAGTTGAAGAAATTGATATGTGGTTAAATAACAAAGGTTTTAAAATAAAAATTTTGTGCCTCAAAGAGTAAAAGCAGAGCCAAGTTAGTGTTTTCTGTCACCTACAAGCAAAAATTCAAAGAATATCACTGAAAGAGAGAAAGAGGCTTAAAACATTAGGAAAGTGGGTTTGCAAAGTCAAAATATAATTCTCAAGCCTATAAAAGGTCATTTTTCACTTCAAACAAATCAATGTTGCCTTGCAAAAGATTTAGAAGCATTCAAGGAGAGAATTTTTTTAGTTTTCAAGTCGAATTTGGGCAAAGACTTTTGGCGTTGTGCCCCTAGAAATCAGTGTTGTGCACTTGGAAATTTCTCCCCGTGCATTTTACACTAGCGATGCTCGCCTGGCAGAGCACTATGCTCTTTCTCGGCAGCCACCTGGTGAAGAAAAATTTCGCGCTGCCTGGACTTGAGCGATGCGTGCCTAGGATTGAGCGCTCCGCCCTCAGCTTAGGTGTTGCGCCCTTGGCCATGAGGGCTTCCTACACCCTGAAAACACTCAAATCAACTCAAAATTGCTTTCAAGCTTCCTCCAAGGTCCTCCAAGGCGATGATAGCTGGTAAGTGGATTCTCTAACCACATATTTAAGCATTTTTTATGATTTAATTGGAAGAAATTGAAACCCTAAGAGGCAACCCTAGGCTACAAACTTGAAATCATTGATTCCACCATTACTTCATCTGCCTGCAAAGAGTATAAGTCAATACAAGGGTGCTTATATTGGTTTAGGGGTTGTCATTTATCCAAGTTGGTCATAACACTCATTCATTTTACCCACTTTCATCTCAATTTCACATTTAGCCCTAGTATTTCAAAAAATAGAGTTTGAACATGTCAGTAGAGGGTTATCATTGAGTTGATAGCCTCTCAATATCTCAAACACTTTTATCCTCATTCACTCATCTCACTCACTTTCAAAGCTGCCTTTTTCATCACCATCTCTTCATTCCATTTCCATTTATAGCCCTAGGGTTTTCTCAAGGCAGGGTTTACAATGTCAGAAGACAATGGTAGTGGAGGAGAGGCCCAAATTCCAAGGAGACATGAGCACAAAGGTGGAAATATCAACAGGCTTGAACCCCCTAACACAAGGGAGCTAATGGCATCTCCCCTTACTGTTTACAAGCCCAAGCCAATATGCGTTACTCTTGCAAGAAGGTGCACAACAGGCATAAGACCGGCCTAGCTAACCATACTTTTTATCCTTAATCTCTGTATGATGTCAGTTAACCTCAGTGTGACTGCCTTGTTATTTACCGATGTTATTGCCAATGCCACTGGGATACCTAGTGTAGGGTAGAAATGGTTCAAGCAAGCCAATCTTGACATGAGCTACTATGAGCCATATTTAAAACCTAGGTACAAAGACCACAATAAAATCTATCTTTCCTTCACTTGCTTGATAGATATTCACCTATGATGAGGATCATTATGAAGTATTTTACATTTAAGGGAAGGTTCTCTCGACTTTACTCCTACCACATCAGACTACTTATGCACTTTACTAGGGTGAGGATGTTGCACCTACCCTGTTACCTCTAAAGAAGCATTGATAAAATGTCCTATATTGTACAAAAGAGAGACTATCCTTAGTAGATGCGAAACCTCTTTCACCACTCTCTTATCAAAATGGTTGTTTTGCATCAATTGCAACAGAAGGGTATTCCATGGGAGACCTTCATTTCTAATGAGGTGTTCACCAATCCACAATGCCAACAACATCAAGATATCCCTTATTCTTCTCATCCTCCCATTCCTCCATCCACTCACATTCCCTCACCTCATGATTATTATCCCACCTCACCACCCACTCATAGTCATTCACATCATGATGATCCTCCTTCATCACCCTCTCACAATCCCTCACCATCATCTCATAGGAATCAAAAAATGAGGAAGAAAACAATGAGGCAAATGTCAGTGAGGAAGATGCCAATGAGGAAGAAAGTAGTAAGGGAGATGGCAATGAGGATTCAAGCAATGAGAAATCAATTAGTGAAGAAAAGAGCAGTGAGGGAAGTGAGGCACATATCAGTGAAGATGATGATAGTGGGTCAAAAAGCCATGAGAGTAGTGATGATACCAATGATGATGCCATTCATGATGGCAGTGATGCAAATGGCACTGAGATGATGAAAATTGAACCTTTTCCTTTGACCTCCCAGAGGATAAATAGGCATGTGTTTGTTGCCCTTAAGAGGCAAGGGGCCATGCCTTCTACATCAACCAAGCAGCTTGATAAAGGTAATGAAAAGGTCATTGATGAAGAAGAAGAAGACAAACATGAGACTGAACAAGAGTTTCAACTTATTCATATTGAAAGTGATGATGAAAATGAGTAGAGGATCTCTAGCATGCTGCTTAAAAGAAAATATGCTCATATTAAAGCTCTGCAAACTAATCTAGGTAGGGCTAATAATGTAATCCACTATTTTGAGGTTGAAAACAAGCAGTTGGAGGTAGAGAAGGCTATCTATGAGACCAGAGCTATCAGAGCTTGGAAAGAGGCTGCAAAGGCCAAGGCTAAACTAGATGAGGTCTTGGGCACTCATGGTGACACTGAATAAGAGGAAGAACAACTTCCTAGGAAGAGGCCAAGGATAATTGGCTTGAAGAAGGCCTTAGCCAAGGAGAGAGAGCAAGAGACAGCATTGGGAGAGTAGCTCACTCCTAGTCAGTTTCTTGCCATGGATATTAGCTATGATCAGGAACCTTGGCTAGAGAGGGAAAATGTGCACTTGGATGGTTAGTTAAAGAAGACCAAGAGAGACCTTGACCTCCAGAAGAAGATGGCAAGGCATTATGCCTTAAGAAACAAGATTGCAAGGGCTAAACTCAAAAGAGCCCTTGCAAAGATTAAATCACTAAAGGAGGAAAAAGAAAAAGAAAAACTTGACATTATTGTTGATGCATCCATACAATAATCCCAAACATGATCAGCAAGGCAAATCCCAATTTTGGAAATTTTTTGCAAATTTTTAAGTTTTTGGAAATTTTCACTGTTTTGAAGGGCCAAGCGTGCAGCGCCACCGGTGCTGTGCTCTTTTTTAGGGCATCCATTGGAGGAAAACTTTGCATTTTTGTGTTCATCAGGCCAAGGACATGACCCACGCAAAATTTAAGCTCGTTTGGAGCAGAACTGGTCCTCCAAAAGTGCCAAAAACATGCAAAAAATCAACTTTCTGCCCTATTTTTAGAGTTGGCTTTGCGCCCTGAAAAGTATTGGGAGAATGCGTTTTTTAGCAAGTAACTAGAGTCCAATCAAGAAACTAAGGGTAGTTTTTGAAAGTAGACAGGACATACTTTCCAATGAGCTATCATGGAGGTCATTTGGACACCGGGAAGGCCTCTAAATCTTAACTACAAAACATGTTATTTTCCTAGTATTGGCATTGCGCCCTTGCGAGAAAGTAAACAAAAGACAATTGGAGTTAATGAAAAATATAATTTGAGGGTTTTTTAGGCAAATCACTCCAGACTTAGCTGAGGAGTTATGTTAGCATTTATTTTTGCATTTATTAAGTTAGGATATTTGTGCCTTGGTCCTTGCATGGTCTCATATGATAAAAATGGCATTTATGATGTAATTAATGAAATTTTGCAACCCTAGCTAGGCTTTTGACCCTCCTTTGCAAGTTAAATACTACATGGAGGCCTCATTGTAGTTTTTGGTTGATTGTTGAGCTGAGCATAGACTCTTAGTTTTCATGAAGTTTGGCTTTGGAGCCTTGTAAATCTCTTGGACTGAATATCAATGGAACCAGCACATTCCTAGGATTCATGAGCTTTGTTAGATGGTGATGTTATTCCACTCTTGTCAATGTTTTCCTTTTTTTACATTATCTTCATGGTTTCTCTGATAGTAGGATAGAAATTTTAGAGTTGGATATGTTATTTTGGCACCCAACTTCTGTCTGCATCCTTTATCTCTATGTTTTCTTCTTTGAAGTTTAATTAAATAATCCTTAAATGCTCTTTAGTTTCACTGAAATGTTATTTTCAATGTTCTCTTTGTCTCAAAGTAATATTTAGAGAATTATTAACTGCTCTCTAGGATTACTTGATTGTTGTTTTTATTTTTGTCTAGTGAAGTCTAGTTGAATATTTCTTAACTGCTCTTCAGTTTACTATGCTATCATTCACAACTTCATGCTTTTCTTGTTCTAGTATGTTGAAGGATCCTTAATTTCCCTTTAAGCCTACTACATTCACAACTTCATGTTCATTTCCCACTCATTAAACCTATTTAGATCCATTTGCCTTTGTTAACTTGCCCTATGAAACATTGTTGACCTATTGGTGTACTTTTCAAGACCTTTTGCAGATTCCATAGCCCAATGGTCTGAATCTCTCTCTCTCTCTCTATTCCACTTGACAACCTACCCAACCAAACAAACAAACAAACAAAACACTAATCACTATAACTAGCCTAAAATCAATCAAGTTACATCTTTCACACAAACATAGAGAGCCCTCTCTGAGTCCAGGAAGGCTAGGTCCTAGGGCTCCAAAGTTGGTTTGATGTTACCCTTGTTCAATTTGGTCTTACCAATCTGAAAAAATTACAGGGAACTAACATAATGGCGACTCCACTGGGGATCTGAGTGATTAACAACTTAAATATTCCTTAAGACCTCAAAAACCCCTGTCAATAGTATCAAGTTGACTCGCCACCTAACATAATGGCGACTCCACTGGGGATCTGAGTGAGTAACACCTTAAATATTCCTTAAGACCTCAGAAAACCCCTGTCAATAGTATCTAGTTGACTCACCACCTAACATAATGGAAACTCCACTGGGGATTTGAGTGAGTAACAACTTAAATAGACCTGAGAGAGTAACAGCTTACATATTTCTTAAGACCTCAGAAAACCCTTGTCAGTAGTATCCAGTTGACTCGCCACACTAACATAATGGCGACTCCACTGGGGAATTTGAGTAGGTAACAAACTTAGACATTCCTTAAGAGCTCACAAATTCCCTGTCAAAACTTAGACAAATCAAGTGTTAGCCAAGAGTTATATCTGGTTAATTCATCATACTAGCACCATGGTGACCATACTGGAGAACACTCATTGAAAATCTTAGTGTTACATATAGAACTCAGAAAACCCAAAAACATCCTTAGATTGGTATTTAGTTGTTGATGGTGGACAACAATTACATCCTCAAAACAGTAAGCATCATCCACCTGGTGACTCCACTGGTCTTCAGTAGCCCTGTTGACCCCACTATTTCTCACAGACCCCCCTGGGAATATATCAATCAGTCATAACAGTGCCAAGCCCAGTTACATCTTGTGTGAACTTAGTACCCTTATAGACAGGTTTTTTTTCAAAAACTATCATAAACTTTCAGCCTCTCTATATTTTGGATATGAAATTTGGCTTCACAAAGAATAAACACTAGATCTCACCCTAACCCAAACCCTCCTACCATAGTTGATGATCTAGAAAGAATCTTGTGGAAAATATCTAGGACTTAATATTCAACTATTGTTAGACCCATTCACAAAGCAAGTTCTATCCCTGAAAATCACATGGCCTTGCAAGATCCCCAATTTTACTTACACCATAGAAAAAACCTATTCAGGACTAAGTCTCAAAGTGGGATAGACAAGACAGAGTTTGAGCCTACAGACTTGCTGTAGAGTCCTAGTAGAGAAGCCTATCCTTCCACTCCTCCTGATTTTCAGCTTCTCTAACACTTTGGCTCCTTTCATTCCAAATCTTCTCAATCTCAGCTTGTTGGTCCAAGTACATTTTCCACCCCTATTCACACATCCACTGTGAAAACCACTCCATTTCATCCTCCACCTCCTCTCACAAACCCCCCTCTTGTAAATCCTCCTTGGATTCCTTTACATCAAATCATGGTAGCATGGTTTTCCCCATTGGTACTACCCCAACCTTTACTGCCTATGCCACAGGACTACCAATCTAAAATCCCTCACTTTACTGTAGATGACTCTACTACTGCCCAACAGCATGTACACAAGATGAATGATGCATTTGACTACCAAGAAATAGAAGAGGGGACCATAAAAATGATAATGTTTTCCCAAATATTAGGAGGAGAAGCAAAGAAATGGTTCAAAAACTTAACTCCTAACAACATTCATGACCTCCCTTCCCTTTATCAAACATTCATAAAAAAGTGGGAGACTAAGAAAAACCCTCTTCAAATCCTATCAGAATATGATAACCTTAAAATAAATGTTAGGGAAAGTGTCCAAGACTACTAAAATAGGTTCAATAGTGTATACAATGCACTCCCTCCCCACATGAAACCCCCACACAGCCTAGCCTTAGTGAAATTTTCGGAAGGATTTGATCCAGACATGTGTTATCAATTAAGAGAAAGAGATCCCCTCACCTTAGAGGACGTGCAAAGGGGAGAAATAAGTGTAGAAGCCAACCTAAATGCTAGAAGGGCTAGATTAAGGGCAAAGAAGAAGGTAACATAAAAATATGAAACCATGGCCTCCACATCTGATGCTAAAATTGACAATCTAGTCAGGGTAATGGAAAGGATGATGGAGAAAATCAACTTGAATGAAAGAGCACCCCCTAGGGAAAACCAAGCAAATCCCCAAAACAGAAATAGAAACCAAAAATTCAGAAGAGACCCTCCTCAAAACAGACAAAGAGACAATGACCAGCAAATCATACCTCCTTTCCAAGAAAAATATGTAGATGAACAGGAAAGAGAGACTGAAGAGCAGGAAGAAAACCATGTAAATCTGATAGACTCCAATAACGAGGATGATGTTTTTCTCACAGAAGAGGAACAAGGTCTATTTTCCTCAACTAAAACTGATAGAACATATGAGGATTTTGAAGAGTACAAGCTACGATTTGAAAAATGCTATCATGGAGGTTCATAGGCAGTATGACCTCTGAAGTAAGAAAACCCAAGATGCCTCCAAGAAAAACAAACTAGAATATGTTGTTAGGAAAACCCCTGAAAACCTTCTCAGAAAAAGACAGAAGAAAACACCAACATAATGGCTAAGACTCCTAATCAAAGTAAAGACAAAACCAGCCAACCAAATGGTAACCAAAGTTGGCCTAGTACATCAACTAGTGGCCCTAAAAAAACTGCCTTAAGTGGCATTCCAAATAAAACTCAGCAAATTAAAGTTGTTGAAAAGACCATGTATGATAAAATTGATGTAAATATACCAAGAAAATTAGCACCATTTAGTTTTGAGAGTGAAATTTCCAAGATCAAAATAGCCATACCCCTCACTGAACTAATGACTCAATATGTATATAGGTCTCAAGTCTTGAAGGCTTTGAACATAGGAAATGACACTGAAACTCTAATTTTGACTGATGACGAGCCAGAACTGTTGTTTGGACTTGAAGTAGAGGGAAAATATCAAGAAGGAGTTGTCCCTCCATTTTATGTCAATTTGAACATTCATGACAAAATCTTGCACAATGATATGCTAGACTCCGGTGCATCACACAATCTCATGCCAAAGGTAGTGATGGAGGGATTAGGCCTCAAAATAACCAAACCTTACAAAGACTTGTACTCTTTCGATTCAAGTAGAGTCAAATTTTTAGGTTTCATCAAAAATCTATGTGTAAATCTGGCACAAATCCCAGCTAAGAGCCTAGTCATGGACATCGTAGTGGCTGACATTCCCCCGAAGTATGGCATGATTTTATCTAGATCATGGGGATCCAAACTCCAAGGAAACCTCCAAATGGATATGACATATGGTACCATTCCAGTCTTTAACCAAACAAGAAGACTATACAGAGAATCTCACATGAAATACATGGTAAGCAGCCAAGATAGGCCAAACATTACCCCTCTCTATTCTATCCATTCAAAACTTGACTCATTTATCTTGTACATTGAAGATGACATTAATGAACAAGTAAATGAAAAGGAGGAAGAGCTAGGCCTATCAGAACAGTCAAACCAAACACAAATTGAAGAACATAACAGCCAAAACTCTAGCAACCATGAACAGCAACATAATGGTGAATCTGAACTTGAAACACTTTGGAACATGAGCTTTGATGGCTATTGTGGCAAAGCTGGTTCAGGAGCAGGTGTTTGGATACATAACGCCAATGAAGGCCACTCCTACAAACTAGATTTTCGATGCACAAACAATATTGCAGAGTATGAGGCTCTTCTCCTAGGATTACACTTGCTGAAAGAAATAGGAGCTAAGAAGATTTTTGTTCAAGGAGATTCTGAGCTAATCATTAGGCAAATAAAAGGAGAATATTCAACCAAGAATCCTAGGCTAAGAGAATATAGGAATGCTGCCTTAGACCTCCTGAAGACATTTGAGAAATATGAACTCACCTCTATCCCAAGAGCTCAAAACAGCCTTGCCAATGAACTAGCCTTTACTGCTAGCACTTGCCAAGTACCTCATGCTAATGAACAATACACGGTAAAAGTCAAGTGCAGACCGGAAGTCCCTGATAACATAGATTACTGGCAAGTATTTGAAAATGAAAAACAGTTTGAATACTTCTTGCAGCCAAAAACCAAGTTTGAAATGTCGAAGTCAAACTTAAACCATCAAGAGGATTGTTTTGTTGAAGAACAAACACACAAAATAGAGCTGCCTTGTATTGCTGATATAAATATGCTAGAACACCCTCTTGAGGCAGAATTGTTTGAGGATTTAGATAAAAAATACCTTGAGGTATTGCAATGTAAAGATAACTCATTACCAAGAGGTCTTGCCCCCTTAGAAGATTTGCTTGATTTCAATGATGTTGCTAGGAAGCCAAAAATGGAATCCACCGAAACTGATGTAGAAGAGTGCAACATAGGCAGTGTAGAAAAACCCAAAATGATAAAGTTGTCCAAAACTCTGCCACCTCACATAAAACATAAATATATTGAGCTGCTCAAAGAATTTAAAGATGTGTTTTCATGGGGTTATGAGGACTTGAAGTCCTATGACACAAAAATTACTCAACATAAGATTCCTCTCAAGGAAAACCAGAAAAAATTCAAGTAGAAATTGAGAAGGATAAACCTTGTCCTAGTGCCTCTCATTGAGAAGGAAATAAAGAAGATGTATGATGTTGGAATCATAGTCCCACTCAGGTACTCAGAATGGGTTTCAAACCTTGTGTCGGTAAGAAAGAAAACATGAGAGATTAGGCTATGCATAGACTTTAGAAACTTAAACAAAGCCCCCGTGAAAGGCAACTACCCTTTACCTAAGATGGAACATATAATGCTCCTCTGGCAGGTCCTCATCACCCTCCTCACATGAAATAATATTCACGTATAAACTTGCATATATCTTAGATATATCCACAACTATTTTAAGCAATTTCAAGTACATAAACTCCTTAACTAGGTCAATGCATCAACACTTAGGGAATTTACCTAATCAAGTATTCAAAACTTAAAGTTACATTCACTGACAACATAAATATAACACATTTTATATTTGAATTTTCATACAAGGCAAGTCAAATCACTCAAAATTTCAGTAATTAAGTTATTATCAAAAGTTCTAATTATTAATTTTTTTGGTTATATCCTTAGGAAAGACTACATGTGTGCCCAGTGATTTTAACTATCTTAGCCACATTATTTTCACTTAATTGGCATTCAAACTTAATCTAAAAATCTTGACAATTTTGACCTAGTCTATTATGCCTAGCTTGGATATCATAAGGTTTGAGGGGTCAAAAGGCCACAACACCATCCAATATCATTAGGAAAATTTCAGGAATATTTTATTTTGAATCTAATATCATTTGAAAAAATGTAATCATCACAAGTTCCTCACAAATTTGTTATGCAAATTTACACCATAATATTTTGAATCCTACTAATGAAATATCTATTAAAAGTCGTGTTAAATAGTATGTTATTATATGTGAATATTTTCATCATCAAACCCTTTCAGTTACTTTGTGAGAATACTCTGGATACTACCCAAAACATCAACACTAAATTATGACACTCTATTAATACTAAGAGCAGTTATCCCTACATATAAAAAAGAACACCTCAAATAAAGAATCACGTAGATCAATCACCTACTCCATGTGAAATCACAACTCCAATCCTCAAAACAAATGGGGGCATTAACCCAACAAATCCTTCCAAGGTATAAGTGTTTATCCCAAGCACAGATTAACTCAAATTATGAATCTACTCTCCCTAATGAAATCTTAACTCCAATCCCTAGAGAAAATAACCCCCCAACCCAATGAATCCTTCCAAGGTAAAAGTGCTTATCCAAACATGGTTTGAATTTAATTGGTGAAAATAAGGTATGAAGACTGCATAAATATCCAACTCCCTCTTTCACCAAAGAGAAATTTCAACACTACAAGTTGTATAACCATGTAGAAATTCCAGAAATCTTCCAAATATGAAATTTCCACCTCAATTCAATGAGGTAGTTGAGTTATCTCATAGAAAATTCATGTTGGAGGTGGAATTGAAATAATATTAGAGAAATACAATTACAAATATGTCAAATCTATCCACCACTAGTTTAAGCAAGTTAAAGTAGATAAACACCTCAAGCAAATCAATGCATCAACCCTTAGGGCATGGATCTAATCAAGTATTCAAACCTATAAATTAAATTGATTGAAAATAGAAACATAACAACACATTTTACATATGAATTTGTATTCAATGCATGCAAAATTACTCCACATTTTAATTGTGCTATAGCAATAATAAGTATATCAAAACCAAATCTAAAAATAATATATATAATACAAACATTTGAGACAATCGTGGTAAAATCATTATAAAAATATGAAGATAAAGCACACATCTCTAATATTTTCCAAATTTAATACATCAAGTCATTCTTTATCCCAAGTAAAGAATCCTTTAAAGTTTCCCAAACCCTAGCTTACTACAAACCCTAACCATCAACATCAAAGCATAGCAAGGAATACCACTAAGGGCTATAGAGAACTTAGAAGACAACATTGATGACTGTTGTAAAGCACTCCAAACATCTAAGTTTTTGGGAAAATGACCATACAAGGTAAAATTATGGGTTGAAACTCCATGGTGTGCGAAAAAGAAGGTGTTGAAAGTGTTGCTATGACAAATCCTCCTAGAGGTGTTTAATGAGCTTTTCATGCCAAGATGAGCAAAGGATGAATTGAGCTCTAAGGTTGAAGCAAAAGAGGATTTTGAGGTTGCTGTTGTGTCAAAATAAATATGTCAAATATTCAGGATCAAAAGGAAAACAAATTTCATAACTCCAGCAAACTGCCACCCAAGGTGAAAAGGATAAGTTGGGTATTATAATGGAAACCACATAAATTTTTGAAGATGTCATCATGTGTAATCCGAATCCTAAATTTTCCAAGCTGAATTTTTCATGCCTTAGGAGCAAAAAGCAAGGTCAAACTCATCCTTTCAGTCACCTGCATGCAAACAGTGTAAAAAGGTTAGTGAAAAAAGGTGAAAAGTTAAGGTGAGTTTCATGGTGGAAATTACACAAGAAGTTGAAGAAAATGATATGTGGCTAAATCACAAAGGCGTTAGAATGAAATTTTTATGCTTCAAGGAGTAAAATTAGAGCCAAGTTAGTGTTTTCTATCACCTACAAGCAAAAAGTCAAAGAATATCAGTGAAAGAGAGAAAGAGGCTTAAAACATTAGGAAAGTGGGTTTGCAAAGTCAAAATCTAATTCTCAAGCCTATAAAAGGTCATTTTTCACTTCAAAAAAATCTATGTTGCCTTGCAAAAGAGTTAGAAGCATTAAGGAGAGAAGTTTTTTAGTTTTCAAGTCGAATTTGGGCAAAGTCTTCTGGCGTTGTGCACTCAGACTAGCGTTGCGCCCCTGGAAACCGGCATTGTGAGCTTGGAAATTTCTCCTCGTGCATTTTACATTGGTGTTGTGTGCCTAGAACTCAGCGCTGCACTCTTGCTCGACAGCCGCTCGATGAAGAAAAATTTGGCGTTTCCTGGACTTAAGCGTTGCATGCCTGAGATTGAGCGTTGCGCCCTCAGCTTAGGCAGTGTGCCCTTGGCCAGGACTAATTCCTACACCCTGCAAACACTCAAATCAACTCAAAACTACTTTCAAGATTCCTATAAGGTCCTCCAAGGCAATGATATCTAGTAAGTGGATGCCATAACCACATCTTCAAGCATTTTTGATGATTTAATTAGAAGAAATTGAAACCCTAAGAGGCAACCCTAGGCTACAAACTTGAAATCACTCATTCCACCATTACTTCATCTGCCTGCAAAGAGTATCAGTCAAGACAAGGGTGCTTACATTGGTTTATGGGTTGTCATTTATCAAAGCTGGTCATAACACTCATTCATTTCACCCCCTACATTTCAAAGGTTGTCATTCCATTACCCACTTTCATCTCAATTTCACATTTAGCCCTAGTATTTCAAAAAACAGAGTTTGAACATGTTAGCAGAGGGTTATCATTGGGTTGATATCCTCTCACCATCTCATACACTTTTATCCTCATTCACTCATCTCACTCACTTGTGAAGCTACCTTTTTCATCACCATCTCTTCATTCCATTTCCATTTACAGTCCTAGGGTTTTCTCAAGGCAGGGTTTACAATGTCAAAAGATAGTGTAGTGGAGGAGAGGCCCAAATTCCAAGGAGACATGAGCACAAAGGTGTAAATATCAACAGGTTTGAACCCCCTAACACAAGGGAGATAATGGCATCTCCCCTTACTTTTTCATGTTTCAAGCATGTAGGATGCTTTGATTTTTGTGAGAAGGTACAACAGGTACAATACCACCCTGAGTTAACCAAACTTTTTATCCTTAACTTGCATGAAAAACAAGTTAACCTTGCAGGGGTCACCTTTGAGTTATCTACTGATGCTATTGCCAATGCCACTGGGATACCAAGTGTGGGTGAGAAATGGTTCAAGCAAGCCAATCTAGACATGAGCTACTTTGAACCCTACCTAAAGCCTAGATACAAAGACCACAATAAATCCATCTTTCCTTTCTCACACTTGCTTGATAGATATGCACCTATGATGAGAATCATTATGAAGTATTTTACATTTGAAGGAATGTTCTCCCACATTTACTCCTATCACATCAGGCTGCTTATGCACTTTACTAGGGTGAGGATGTTGCACATACCCTATTACCTCTACTAAAGCATTGACAAAATGTCCTATATTTTACAAAAGAGAGACTATCCTCAGCAGATGCAAAGCCTCTTTCATCACTCTCTTATCAAAATGGTTGTTATGCATCAATTGTAGTAGAAGGTTATTCATTGGGAGACCTTCATTTCCAATGAGGTGTTTACTTCTGCACAAGCCCATCAATAGCAAGATGTCCCTTCATCTGCTCATCCTCCCATTCCTCCATCCACTCACATTCCCTCACCTCATGATGACTCTTCCACCTCACCATCCCCTCACAGTCCTTCACATCATGATGATCCTCCTCCTTCATCACCTATTCACAATCCCTCACCATCATCTCATGGTACTAGTGCATCAAAAGGTGAAGAAAGAAATGAGGGAAAAAACAGTGAGGCAGATGCCAATGAGGAAGAAAGCCATAAGGGAGATGGAAATGAGGATTCAAACAATGAGAAATCAATTAGTGAATAAAAGAGCAGTGAGGGCAGTGAGGCACATATCAGTGAAGATGATGACAGTGGGTCAAAAATCCATGAGAGCAGTGATGATACCAATGATGATGTCAGTCATGATGGCAGTGACACAGATGGCACTGAGCTCGTGAAAATTTAACCTTTTCCTTTGACCTACCAGAGGGGAAATAGGCATGTGTTTGCTGCCCTTAAGAGGCAAGGGGCCATGCCTTCTACATCAACCAAGCAGCTTGATAAAGGTAATGAAAAGGTCATTTATGAAGAAGAAGAAGACAAACATGATACTGAAAAACAGTTTCAACTTATTCATATTGACAGTGATGATGAAAATGAGCAGAGGATTACTAGCATGCTGCTTAAAAGAAAATATGCTCAGATTAAAAATCTGCAAACCAATCTAGGTAGGGCTAAGAATGTAATCCACTATTTTGAGGTTGAAAATAAGTAGCTGGAGGTAGAGAAGGTTATCTATGAGATCAGAGCTATCAAATCTTGGAAAGAGGTTGCAAAGGCCAAGGCTAAACTAGATGAGGTCTTGGGCACTCATGATGACAATGAAGAAGAGGAAGAACATCTTCCTAGGAAGAGACGAAGGATAATTGGCTTGAAGAAGGCCTTAGCCAAGGAGAAAGAGCAAGAGACAGCATTGGCAGAGCAGCTCACTCCTAGTGAGCTTCTTGCCATGGATATTAGCTATGATCGGGAACCTTGGCTAGAGAGGGAAAATGTGCACTTGGAGGGTCAGTTAGAGAAGACCAAGAGAGACCTTGACCTCCAAAAGAAGATGGCAAGGCATTATGCCTTAAGAAACAAGATTGCAAGGGCCAAACTCAAAAGAGCCCTTGCAAATATTCAATCCCTAAAGGAGACAAAAGACAAATAAAAACTTGAAATTCTTGCTGATGCATCCCTACAAGTATCCCAGACATTATTAGAAGGGTAAATCCCAATTTTGGAAACTTTTTGAAAATTTTGAGTTTTTGGAAATTTTCACTGTTTTGAAGGGCCAAGAGTGCAGCGCAAGTGGCGCTGCACTATTTTTTGGGGCACCCGTTGGAGGAAAAAATTGTATTTTTGCGTTCATCAAGCCAAGGAAATCACCCACACAAAATTTAAGCTCATTTGGAGCAAAATTGGTCCTCCAAAAGTGCCAAAAACATGCAAAAAATCAACTTTCTGCCCTATTTTCAGAGTTGGCGCTGCGCCCTGAGTAGTCTTGGGAGAATGAGATTTTGAGTGGGTAAATGGAGTCCAATCAAGAAACTAAGGGCATTTTTTTAAAGTGTACAGGACATTCTTTCTAATGAGCTATCATGGAGTTCATTTGGACACCGGGAAGACCTCCAAATCTTAGCTACAAAACAGGATATTTTCTGAGTATTGGCACTACGCCCTTGGGCTACACCCTTGGCCTTGGCCCTGCGCCCTTGCCAGAAAGTCAACAAAATACACTTGGAGTTAATGAAAAAGATATTTTGAGGGTTTTTTAGGCAAATCACTCTAGATTTAGCTGAGGAGTTATGTTAGCATTTATTTTTGCATTTATCAAGTTAGGATATTTGTGCCTTGGGCCTTGCATGGTCTCATAGGACAAAAATAACATTTATGATGTGATTAATGACATTTTGCAACCCTAGCTAGGTTTTTTACCATCCTTTGCAAGTTAAATACTGCATGGAGGTATCATTGTAGTTGTTGGTTGATTGTTGAGCTGAGCATAGACTCTCAGTTTTCATGAAGTTTGGCTTTGGAGCCTTGTAAATCTCTTGGACTGAATATCAATAGAACCATCACATTCCTAGGATTCATGAGCTTTGTTAGATGGTGATGTTATTCCACTCTTGTCAATGTTTTCCTTTGTTTACATTATGTTCATGGTTTCTCTGATAAAGGGATATAAATTTTAGAGTTGGATATGTTATGTTGGCACCCTACTTTTGTCTACATCTACATCCTTTTATCTCTATGTTTTCTTCTTTGAAGTTTAATTAAAGAATCCTTAAATTCTCTTTAGTTTCATTTAAATGTTATCTTAAAATTTCTCTTGGTCTAAAATTAATATCTAGAGAATTCTTAACTGCTCTTTAGGATTACTTGATTTTTGTTTTGAGGTTTGTCTAGTGAAGTCTAGTTGAAGAACTCTTAACTGCTCTTCAGTTTACTATGCTATCATTCACAACTTCATGCTTTTCTTGTTCTATTATGTTGAAGGATCCTTAATTTCCCTTTAAGCCTACTGCATTCACAACTTCATGTTCATTTCCCACTCATTAAACCTATTTAGATCCATTTGCCTTTGTTAACTTTCCCTATGAAACATTGTTGACCTATTGGTGTACTTTTCAAGACCTTTTGCAGACTCCATAGCCCAATGGTTTGAATCTCTCTCTATATATATGTTCCACTTGACAGCCTACCCAACCAAACAAACAAACAAACTCACTATAACTAGCCTACAATCAAAACCTTAAAATCAATCAAGTTACATCTTTCACACAAACATAGAGAGAGCCCTCTCTGAGTCCAGGAAGGCTAGGTCCTAGGGCTCCAAAGTTGGTTTGATGTTACCCTTGTTCAATTTGGTCTTTGTCAATCTGAAAAATTACAGGGACCTAACATAATGGCAACTCCACTGGGGTCTGAGTGAGTAACACCTTAAATATTACTTAAGACCTCAGAAAACCCCTGTCAATAGTATCGATTTGACTCGCCACCTAACATAATGGTCACTACTATCCAACCCTTAGATCCATACCTATTGGTCACAAGATTTAGTCTTCACATAGGAACTAAAATCTATCCTTCAAAGAGGCACTACCATCGTTACAAGAGTAAACAATTGTTCTTCCAAGATCCTCCAATAGCTTGCATCACACCAACTATGAAATCTCAATGGAACAATACAAGTCATAATGAAAATACTCTCCTCTCTTCATATTTTTTTAGGTGAAGAAGGTCAACAATAATTCATGGGTCAAGTCTTAAGAGTAAACCCTAGGCAAGTCAACAACAAGGCCTTGAAGTGAAGCACTACACTAAAAAAATGAATACCACATGAGCACGCAATAATTTTTATAGAAGCCCCAAGATGGTGCACCATCCAAGTCTAGGTGTTCAGAAGTCAAATTCTCTTGTAAGAAATATTTTACATCCTCAAACAATAATAGTTCAACTCAATCATTCATCCTTAGCATATGTGCAAGGTGGGTCAAATGACCTTGAAGGATCCATGCCCAACCTTTAAATGCATAATTCTCTCCTCCAAGGTGGACATTAGGCATGTCCCATGAGATTATCCTCCTAGACAAGTTCACCCTTATTCATAATTTCACACAACTATATGTGTGTCAACTACCATATCAAGAAATCTCCCTCCATGCCCTTGATCAAAAGGTAAGCATACACTCACTAAGCTCTCCAAACATAAATCAACCTAAATACAACAAAAATGGCTAAGGGAGCACAAGCCATCCACATCACATGAAGTACTCCCCTAGCTACATGAAAACACTATTAAAGAAACCTAAAGCTAACATTTACTTTTCCCATAGAAGGTTGCAATTCCACAAACAAATTATATGATATTGCATGAAAGCTAAAGCTACTTAAAAGTAGCCCAAGGCTTTCTATAGCCATTTTTCCAAATTCATTTCACTTCTAAGTTGCCTATCCTTGTAAACAAACATCTTGGAATATTAATTTCAAGAATTGATATCAGTTATTCATATAGAAATTCTTGACTATCTCTAGAACTTGAAACATTTTTCATTGGGGGTAAGGTTATTGGTTTGGGGTGGTGATGTGGTTCACATTTACACAATTTAAATTATAACATGTAAAATAAATCATTATTGATAATAGTACAGTAAAATCCCCCTTGAAAGTTACCATAGATTATCACTAAAATGCACATGTACTGAAAAGTTGTGTCAATTTATGGAGTGTGACCCATATTCAGATTTATGAGATGATTGAGAAATATAAATAGGTTAAGAAAATGAAAGGTTCATATTAAATAATCACACTCCTTTGAACCAATATTATCCCAAAATAATCATGCTCCTTTAAACCAATTTTATCCAGAATCTAAGCATATAACTGAGAAAGAACAAACACAGGAATTATAACAAAACCAACTTGAAATCACAATCATCATAAATTGATTCCTCTAATAAAAGAAATTATAACAAAACCAACCTGAAATAGTCATCATAAATTGATTCCTCTTATAGAAAGGCCTCAGCAATTAGCACTAATAATTTCCTTCCTAGGCTTAATTTGTTTGTTCAACTTCACCATTGCCTTCCCAATTTACCTGTAAATCCATCTGCATTTCCATAGTTTACAAGACCAGATTTTCCTTCCATCTTACATCTTTGACCCACTTCCATCTTACATATTCAATCTTACATCTTTGACCCACATCAGGTTAACAAATAATCATCCATAGACATCTAAAATAGATATGAAATAAAAACATAATCAACTAATAAAAGAATAATACAAATATGAAACATCTTAAAAGAATAATACAAATATGAAACATCCCAAGAAAACCTGAAATTATATATTTCATAGGCAGTTTCAGCTTTAGATGCACCACTGCAACTTTCATCCATTCAGACCCTACATCCTAGATCTATGCTGCACACTGGGCCGCTCCATATTGAGCAAAATGCAAGGCATATGGCCATTAATAATGTAATTATCACCCAAAGAATTCTTGTGCCATACCACATCTTCTATTATTAAGCTCATGACATGAGTCTTGATTTGTAAACCACAGATTTGGACTGATCCAGAACAGTTTTAAACCACAATGGAGAGAAAAAAGTGAACATGCCACAAAAGAAAAAAAAAAGGCATTTTAGAATAAAAACTTAGGTTTTTAGAGCTTCATACAATCGATCAGGACCATTTTGTTTTAGAGATTTTGGAGATTCAGTGGTAAAAATTGCAGTGTAAAAATCCTGGAATTTGTGAAATCCTTATCAATCCCACACTGAATGACTGCACCATAATGCTCATTATCAAAGGTAATACATGATGCCAGCAAGTTGAACTTCTTGAATGATGCCATTCTCTCAACTTTGGTAGAAGAAAAGTGGCACAATAATCACAACATTTATGACCTAGGTATTGGTAAACTTCCAAATTCTTAATTAGGATCTCTAGGGTGGGAATTAAGAATTCCATAGAGGTGTAGTGAATACTCCAAGTTCCTCAAACTCAGCTGGGGAATCAGCACCCCTGGAAATAGAATCTGGGTCAGGTTCTGATACCATGAAGAGGTTTTCCTTTACACCAAAACCTGCAGGTATTGATAAACTTCCAAACAAATAACTAGAATCCCCAAAATAAAAATTACTAATTCCATAAAATTGCAGTAAATACTCCAACAATCCATAACTAAGGAAAATGCATACGATAACTCAAAATCATGGAAACTAACTTCTCTACTATATAAAATGATTTACTGTCATTATATGCCCTAATGCTAGCGGCTCCTCTAGAATCCACAACCATGTCCCAGGCCTGCACAATGACGTTATCACGGTAGTGGGAAAAGACCCCGGTGGCTTCTTGGGCGACCACGCTGTTGAATGCCACCAGGGCAAGGTTTTTATTTTTATGGAAATAAAAATAAATGAACTAATGAAACTTTCATCCATTCAAACCCTAGATCTATGCTGCACATCAAGCCGCTACACACTGAGCACAATGTAGGGAATATGGCGACAAATAATGTAAATAACAGCCAAAAATTATGCATGCCATAACTTAGTAAGCGTAGGACATGAATCTTGATCCGTTGAACCCATATTTGGACTGTTGGAATTAATTTCCAACTGCCCGCATAACCGGACAGCGCAGAGTTGAAGCGAAAGGCAATTTCCGCGGGGGTCAGGCAGGCCAAGCCAGCGGAGGAGCATACCCCCTCGGAGTAGCTGACGTCATCAGCTGGGGGCCCACACATTGTACGCCCATACATGTGTTAACAAAAGATTGCGGGGTTAAATGTTTTTAAACCATCGCATGTTTTTTTTTTTTTAAACAATAGTTGTTGTTTTATGTTTTAATTAATATATATGCGCATCATATATATTAGAAAGCCCGTGAGGCATATATTGTATTGCAATACACAGTAAATTTTTTTTATGCCCAGCAGTATGAGAGAGAGGTGTATTGTTTTTATTACACAGGACAGTGAATTTTTTTAATATAAGCACAGCAGTGCTGGGAAGAAAAAGATGTAAGAGCCACCATGAAAATTCGACATCAATGCGTTTTCAAGCAGTGCAGGGAGAATTTATGAGGCCATAAATGATTCTTCAGGCAGTGATTTTTTGTCAACGAATGACATTAAACAGGGCTGAGATATTTTGAGATATTTTGTTAATATACAAAAACAGAGGCATTTTTATGTAATGTTTTTTTTACACAGCAGAGCGTTGTTGTTAAAAAAAACAGAGAGTGGAATTTAAAATACACAGCAGTGTATATTTTGAAAAAGACAGTGAGTTGTTTTTTTTGAAAGACAGAGTGTTTTATGTTTTACACAGCAGTGTGAAATATTTTGTTTACACAGCAGTAAATGACAGAGTGATAGTATTGAACTGTGTTTGCAGCAGTCAAACTATTTTGTAATCCCTCTTTTGAGGAAGAATTGTAACAACAATTTTTTTTAAATGAGATAGAGTTAATATTTCATATCTCTGTTTGTCTGTCTGAAATTTTATTTTATTTTAAAGCTCTGTGTTGTAGAAGAGGAATTTCTATTTCCTCTATTTTGTTAAGGAATTACCCGGAAAATTCCAACATGGTATCAAAGCTAGTCCAGGCTATTTGAAGGTCACATAAGCTGAAGGAAAGGAGTTCGTTATTGCAGAAGCCTCTCCAGCAGTGTGAAGGTTCAGACAAGAAGAATTCAAAGGTAATTCTCTATACAGTTTTTGTGTTACTGTTGCAGTACAGTTGGTTAGTTTTAAACACACAGTCAAGTGTTTTTTGAAGCATAGTTAAAGAGTGCAGAATGGCTGGAGCTAGCACTGGTATGGGTATGGGAAATATCCATCTCCCACAATTTAATGGGAAAAATTATGACTACTGGTCAATAACTATGAGGGCATTATTTGTCTCCCAAGACTTATGGGAATTCGTTGATGAAGGCTTTGAAGAACCAGCAAATGAAGCAGAGTTTTTTGTGTTAACTCAAGCAGAAAGAGAGATTCTGAAGAGCAATAAGAAGAAAGATTCCAAGGCTCTTTTCTTTTTGTATCAAGCAGTGCATGAGAGTGTGTTTCCGAGGATAGAAGCAGCTAACAGATCCAAAGAAGCATGGGAAACTCTCAAGACATCTTATCAGGGTATGGAGAAGGTGAAGATAGCAAAACTTCAGTTGCTGAGGAGAGACTTTGAGACTCTCTGTATGAAAGAGTCAGACACTATTGACTCATTCTTCACTCATGTGATTGGAATGGTCACACAAATTAGATCTCATGGAGAGACTCTTGAGGACAAGAGGATTGTTGAAAAACTCTTGAGGAGTCTACCCTCAAGATTTGATGTGATTGTCATCACCATAGAGGAGACTAAGGATCTCACAAAGTTTTCAGTTGATGAGCTACATGCATCACTGATGACCCATGAACAGAGATTGAGTAGGAGTGAAAACTCATCTCTTGAGCATGCTTTTAAGACCCAGATGTCTTTCAAAAGAGGAAGAGGGCAAGGCAGAGGAAGAGGAAAAGGCAGAAGCCAAAACAGAGGTTGAAGGAACAGTCCAGCAAATGCTCAAGGAAGGGGTAGCAATCCAAATCAGCATCAAGGCCAAGGCAGCAGCCAGCAAAATGGTCAGCAGAATGATCAAGGACAAAGTTATGATAAATCCAATGTCCAATGTTACAATTGTAAAAAATATGGTCATTATGCTAATGAATGTAGAAAGAAGAAACAAGATATGAGAAGTGGAACTAGTGCAAATTTCACAAAATAAAATAGCAGCCAAAACAATTTGTTTTTAGCTTGTAATATGGCTGAAGAAAAGAATGAGGATTTATGGTTTCTAGACTCCGGTTGTAGTAACCATATGACAGGAAATATATCAATGTTTTCTATGTTAGATGAAAGTGTGCAGTCACAAGTCACACTAGGAACCGATAGCAAAGTTTCTGTTATGGGAAAAGGAGATGTAAATGTTTTAACAAGATTAGGTGCAAAGAAATCCATAGCAGATGTTTATTATGTTCCAGGAATGAAGTGCAACCTCTTAAGTATTGGACAGCTTGTCCATAAGGGGTATAATGTTTTCTTTGATAATGATGTTTGTACCATCATGGATAAACCACCCAGAAAAGTATGTATTGTTGAAGTAAAGATGACAAGGAACAGGATGTTCCCTCTCAGAATGAGAGCAGATTTGAAGAATGGTGAAGAGAAAGCAGCAGTTGCACAGGAGACTTTCCAAAGCGAACCAAAGGATGATAATTGGTTATGGCACTTGAGATTTGGACATCTCAACTTTGGAGGTCTTAACTTGTTGAACAGAAAGGGAATGGTAAGTGTTTTACCATTGATAGAGAAACCAGACAGCCTTTGTGAAGGTTGTATCTTGGGGAAACAACACAGAGAAAGTTTTTCTTCCGGGAAAAGCATAAGGGCAAAAACACTCCTAGAGATTGTCCACTCAGATGTATGTGGACCGATGCAAACTCCATCGCTTGCAAGCAGCCACTATGTATTAACATTCATAGATGATTTTACAAGAAAAACTTGGGTTTACTTTTTGAAAAACAAAAGTGAAGTGTTTGAAAAATTTTGCAATTTCAAAGCACTTGTTGAGAAACAGAGTGGGCTGCATATCAAAGTCTTAAGGACTGATAGAGGAGGTGAGTATATATCTAAATATTTTCTACGTTTTTGTAGAGAAAATGGTATTCAAAAGCAGTTTACAACTAGATATACTCCGCAGCAAAATGGAGTAGCCGAAAGGGAGAATAGAACTATAATGGACATGGCGAGAAGCATGTTAAAGGCAAAGCATTTGCCTAATGATTATTGGGCTGAAGCTGTACATTGTGCAGTGTATATTTTGAACAGGTGCCCTACAAAAGCAGTTATGAACAAAGTGCCAGAAGAGGCATGGAGTGGCACAAAGCAAAGTGTCACACACATGAAGGTTTTTGGATGTGTAGCTTATGCACACATTTCGGATCAGCTAAGAAAGAAGTTGGACAGCAAGGGGGAGAAATGTATTTTCATTGGATACAGTGAGGAATCCAAGGCATACAGGTTATATAACACATCCAGCAAGAAGTTTATTGTGAGCAGAGATGTTCAGTTCATTGAAGAGGAAGCTTGGGATGGAAGCATAGAGAAGACAGTAAATGTTAAACAATGTTTATCTCATGATGAGAATGATGATGAGTTGGCTGAAATACATCCCCAAACAGCAACACCAAAAAGAGAGCAGCAAAGCACACCCTTGAGGAGAAATGAAAGTTCTTCTCCAAGCACACCACAAGGAGGAAATTCAAGTGCTTCTTCAAGCACTTGTACACCTACTGAAAGAGGTAAGAAATTCAGAAGTTTGAAAGAAATTTATGAACAAGATTTAGCTAATGAAGGTATCAATTCTTTGTTTGCTTTATATTGTCATGTTGATGATCCTGTTCATTTCGAAGAAGATATCAAGGATGAGAAATGGATAGAAGCTATGGATGAGGAGATTAATGCCATAGAGAGGAACAAAACTTGGGATTTGGTTGAACTCCCAAAAGGTAAAGATGTCATTGGTGTTAAATGGGTCTACAAGACCAAAAGTAATGCTGAAGGAAAAATAGAGAGACACAAGGCAATACTTGTTGTCAAAGGTTATAAACAGAAGCATGGGATAGATTATGAGGAAAATTTCGCACCGGTTGCCAGAATGGAAACCGTGAGAGCAGTGTTGTCCATAGCAGCACAAAACAAGTGGAAATTTTACCAAATGGACGTGAAGTCAGCATTCCTAAATGGAGTGTTAATGGAAGAGGTTTACATTGAACAACCTCTCGGCTATGAAAAGAAAGGCCAAGAAAACAAAGTATGCAAATTGAAGAAAGCTCTTTATGGGCTGAAGCAAGTGCCAAGAGCGTGGTACAGTAGGATAGATTCCTATCTACTAGAAAATGGATTTGAAAAATGTGAGGGAGAACCCACCCTCTACATCAAAGAAAAATATGGAAAACTATTGATAGTAGTCTTGTATGTTGATGATGTTATTTTCACAGGTAATGATGATTGCCTTATTGAAAATTTTAAAACAGTCATGAAAGAAGAATTTGAAATGACTGATATGGGTTTTTTGAAATACTTCTTGGGAATAGAAGTAGAACAAGATGAAAATGGGATTTTTATCTCACATGAAAAGTATGTTAATGAGGTGCTTGAAAGATTTAACATGCAGGAATGCAAAGCAGCAATCACTCCCACAGTGATGGGATTAAAACTCAGCAGAGAGGACAGAAGCAAGGACTTTGATCCTAGTTTATACAAGATCATAGTTGGCAGCCTTATGTATTTGACTGCAACTAGGCCGGACATAATGCATGATGTTAGTTTAATTTACAGATTTATGGAAAAGCCAAAGGATGCACATTGGCAAGCAGCAAAAAGAATTTTGAGGTATGTTAAAGGTACAAAAAGGTTTGGTATTTTTTATACTACTTCAGAAAGTTCAGATTTAGTTGGATACACTGACAGTGATTGGGCTGGAAGTGTAGATGATCGGAAGAGCACTTCCGGTTATGTTTTTCATATGGGTTCAAGAGCCATTTCATGGGCTTCTAAGAAACAGCCCATTGTAGTGTTATCTACGGCAAAAGCAGAATATGTGGCAGCTACAGCAGCAGCGTGTCAAGCAGCTTGGATGCGGAAAATGTTGAGAAGTTTAGGCCAAGAACAGGTAAAAGGGACAGTGATTTTTTGTGACAATAGCTCAGCTATTGCATTGTCTAAAAATTCTGTTTTTCATAAAATGACAAAACACATTGACACCAAGTTTCACTTCATACGTGAATTGGTCAACAATGGTGAAATAGTTTTGCAGCATTGCAGAACAGAGGATCAATTTGCAGACATCCTCACAAAGCCACTTGCGCAGAAAAGCTTTGAATATTTCAGGAAATTCTTGGGTATGCAGGAAAACCCAGCAGTTGAAATTAAGGGGGAGTGTTGGAATTAATTTCCAACTGCCCGCATAACCGGACAGCGCAGAGTTGAAGCGGAAGGCAATTTCCGCGGGGGTCAGGCAGGCCAAGCCAGCGGAGGAGCATACCCCCTCGGAGTAGCTGACGTCATCAGCTGGGGGCCCACACATTGTACGCCCATACATATGTGTTAACAAAATATTGCGGGGTTAAATGTTTTTAAACCATCGCATGTTTTTTTTTTTTTTAAACAATAGTTGTTGTTTTATGTTTTAATTAATATATATGTGCATCATATATATTAGAAAGCCCGTGAGGCATATATTGTATTGCAATACACAGTAAATTTTTTTTATGCCCAGCAGTATGAGAGAGAGGTGTATTGTTTTTATTACACAGGACAGTGAATTTTTTTAATATAAGCACAACAGTGCTGGGAAGAAAAAGATCTAAGAGCCACCATGAAAATTCGACATCAATGCGTTTTCAAGCGGTGCAGGGAGAATTTATGAGGCCATAAATGATTCTTCAGGCGGTGATTTTTTGTCAACGAATGACATTAAACAGGGCTGAGATATTTTGAGATATTTTGTTAATATACAAAAACAGAGGCATTTTTATGTAATGTTTTTTTTACACAGCAGAGCGTTGTTGTTAAAAAAAACAGAGAGCAGAATTTAAAATACACAGCAGTGTATATTTTGAAAAAGACAGTGAGTTGTTTTTTTTGAAAGACAGAGTGTTTTATGTTTTACACAGCAGTGTGAAATATTTTGTTTACACAGCAGTAAATGACAGAGTGATAGTATTGAACTGTGTTTGCAGCAGTCAAACTATTTTGTAATCCCTCTTTTGAGGAAGAATTGTAACATCAGTTTTTTTTAAATGAGATAGAGTTAATATTTCATATCTCTGTTTGTCTGTCTGAAATTTAATTTTATTTAAAAGCTCTGTGTTGTAGAAGAGGAATTTCTATTTCCTCTATTTTGTTAAGGAATTACCCAGAAAATTCCAACATGGACTAGATTTTAAAAAAAAACAACAACAAAAAGGATTTTATAATAAAAAAATGAGATTTTCAGAGCTTTATACGAAAACCTAATTTACAAATTCTGAATAGATCGGGACCGTTTAAGCCAATAGAATGCAAGCACGTGAAAAAGGGAAATGAAGGGCTTCATTAAAACAAGGCTGGATCCGTAAACCCTAAACCAATTTCATGAATATTGATTCGGTGCCATTTGGATCCATCTCTTTCGTATGACTGACATATATATATTTAGAAGAGAAAAATCATAAGAGTGATAAAATATTAATAATATAATAATAATAGTTGATTTGTTTTGGAGTTAATATATATAGTTTGCTGAGTTATGATAAGATTATGAGTTTAATTAGTTTTCAAGAAAATCGATTCAAAAGTGTATTTTAAACAATATGAAATTATAATGTTTCTTTTATTTGTATTGTATAATTTTTGTTATAAAAAATTTAAAAAAAGTCATTTTCTTTATTATATTATTTGGAAAAATATTAATTGTTATTAATTTAAAAGAAAATGATTTCATCTAGATGGAAAAAAAAGTTGTATTTGAAAAATTAAAAGTAAACAAATTTGAGTCAAGTTTGTGTTAAAATACCAGATTAAATTTTGCTCACTTGTTCATATTGTATGTAGACAAAAATAACTCAATGCAACTAAGTTGAATGAGTCTCCACAACTTGCACTTTTCTTATTCATCATCTTATTAGACCTAAGTGGTATCTCTTGCTAATTTGATAGCTCACTAGCAAATTATCTCCTTTGGCCAACCTTCCTCATCAAGAAAGACCCCTCCTAGCATGTGCAAGGATTTAATTTGGTCAAGGAAAAATGTATTTTTAAAGTTAAAACTCACAATGACACAAAAATCCATGTCACCCTAGAAGAAAAATTAGCCCTCCTCCAACATTTATAAATACAAGTCAAGGCAAATCATTTTGGAGCATCACATCAAGTATCTCTCTCTTCTCTTTATTGGTTCATACATCTTAAATATTGTAGGTTCTCTTCACATGTGAAAATGAGAAGTCTGTCTTTTTCTATTGACCCACTTGTACTTCCCTTGGGAGACTTAGACTAGCTTTGATCAACATTGTCTTGGAACCTTTTAACTTGGTTTGACCAAATTTGGACATGTTTGAGGAGGCCACATTTATTGGCAAAAAAATCTAGTATTTCTAGGAAGTTTGACTTACATTGACCACAAGACTTTGACTTATCTTGACTGCTAACCAACTATATCTTTGACTGCAAATTTTCTCTATCTTTTGAGAGAACATTCTTGCACTATTTTGGGATGACATTGACAAGCATTAGAGGTTGAATACTTTGACTATTGACCGAGATTTGGAAGGGAAATTTGACCATAGCACATTTTGACTTTCATTGACTTTAACAAAATTGCAAACTTTGACTTGACGAGATTTAACTTAGGACAAATTTGAATATTGGTTCATCATTTGATATTGGTTGGTTGAATTTGTAGATACTCAAAGAATTTTTTTTTACTCTTGGTTGATGAATTTGGAACATTGTACTTTCTCCTAAACATTTTATAACAATTTAATAAGAAAAAGAATTTGAAAGGGTTTTCCACCTTGTGGGATTTCTCCTTTGTCTTTGACCAATTCTTGTGTCTTTTGTGATTGTTTTTATTGTCTCTTATTGTACATTGCATTTACTATTATATCTGCAATTACTATTTATTACTCAAAGATTGAATTGATTGCTAATTGAAGTTAAGAATTGGGCTTAAGTGAGTGTAATAACATAGAACAATCAAAATTATTTACACAAAGGATTACACAAGTTTTTTTTTTTTTTTGTCTTTATTATTGTTATTATTTGCAATAAAACAACTTTGTTTCATCTATGTGAAAAGATTTTGCTACATAAATCAACCAACAAACAAATTTTTGTTGCATTGTTTATGGTCTTTACGGAATTTTAGTGTTTGTATGGTAGAATAACAAAATTAAATCCTGCTTGCATAAATTGTATGTAGATGAAATTCATCCTGCAAACTTCTTTTTATTATGATGTAACTAGATTGGATGAGCCTCCTCAACCTACACTTTTATGATTTACTATCTTATTTTTCATAGGTGTTATCTCTTCTTTGCATTAAATATTACAAAGGTTTTCTTAGTTTTCATTACTATTAGTTGCAATAATATAAAATTAAAAAAATATATATATCATTTCATCTATGGGAAAAAGGCTCTTGTGATACTTATAAACTATATTAGGTTGTATGTATTAATAGTTTCTTATGTATAGGAAGAAGAGTTCAACATTGATTTAATTGGGTTAGGTAAATTTCCCCTTCTCAAACTACTATAAATTTTATGTGCATGGGTGAAATTTGTATAGGATGTCTTGAAGAGAATTCATTTTTTGTCTTTGGAATATTTATTTAATTCCCCAATACAACCTTCCTTTGTAATACACCTAGTCCATGCCCAAAAATATGCCATACCGACCCAATGTCAGCACATTCAAGTGAGTTGTTGTGGTCATGCCACTCAATTCAAATGCATATGGCTTCAGCCAACGATTGATCCTTCTTCTTGTCCCTATTTCCTATTGAACCAACCATGGTTCTCTATGCAGTTCTTTGTTCAAGCTGCACTTTTAAACAAGATCTTGACTAACATAGCTATAATTAGAACTTGGATCAATAAAAACATAAAAAACTTGATCTTGTAGCTTACCTTCCATCTCAATGATGGATGACTAGTGATCTTCTTGGTGGTTTTCCAATGTTGCGTAGACCCTTGGCATACTTTAGGATACTTTTCCGACTGTGCTTGCCTCCTGAGCATTGTAGATTTTGGGTCCAACCTCCTGTTGATATGGACAATCTATTCTCTTATGGATCCCACTACAGGTCCAACACTTGAGTGGTTCTCGACTGTCTATCTTGGGTGTTGCTGACATTGGTTGTTGTGCACTTCTCATAATGATAATGTTCGCCTTCTACTGAGACTGCCTTGTCTCAGCTAGGTGTTTCCTCTCTTTTCCTTCTGGGTTTTTCCTGAACCAACTCACATTTTGTCTAGTGGTTCCCTTGGCTATTGATCCAGGTGGATATTGGTGGCCACCCGCCTATTCTACTTGGGGCCCCACCATTTCCTCTTTCAATTTTTCAGTTTCGACACAACTTACTATTTTTAGCATTTTTTCGAGTACTGAACTTCCGGAGCCGTTTTGAGGCCCTAAACGACGGTTTTTGGGCATCGCGCCTTCCAACAAATATCATTCCGTTCCGGAATGGATATTCGTAGCAAAATTTGTAGTCCTCGAATAGATATTTCTAATGATGTATCATGTGCATCAAATGGAGATAGTATGCCAAAGTTATGTCCCTGGGAAGTTGAAACACCAATTTACCCAAACAGGGCCCATAGTTTTGCAACTTCATCTCCTAGGGTTAGGTTTTTGGATGTTTAGAGTTCTCCATTGTTTCTCAATAATAAATAGGCCCTCGAGCCTCATTGTAACTCAGTTCAGAGGCCTGTAGCTGCCACATCTCTTCTCAGAGATAGCTACCAGCACCCTAGCTAGTTTTATGTCCATTCTGTCTGTAAGCAAATTTCAGTTCTTTGATATTAATGAAATGAAGCGTTATTTTCGCTGCATCTCTGTATTTATGGTTATGTGTTTATTTTGTTGCGTTCCTGCATAAATCCGGATCAGTGGTATCAAAGGGGTCTACTTTTTCTTGATCCTTCTTTGCATGTCCCCAACGAGGTCGGGGTATAAGGAGTTAGGGCTCGATGTGGTGGAACCTTTGCAAGATCAGCCTCGCAAACCCCGACGAACGCCCATGGGGGACGAAAAGAAAGATGAGGGAGCAGGAGATCCTATCAAAATATTGCTCGAGGAGGCCCTCAAAAAACAAAGGAACGCGATGATGGACAACTTTGCCCAAATCCTTCAACGGCGGCGCATCTGCATCCAGCAGCCACTCTGGAGGTGCGACTCCTTTTAAGGTACAAGTAAATTTTGACATTCCCATATTTGAGGGTCAAATAGATGTAGATGTCGTAGATAGATGGTTGAATCTATTAGAAGGATATTCTCGGTTCATGACTTTTCCGACAGGGAGAAGATTATTTTTGCACTCCTCAAAGTTGCCCTCCATGTCAAGGACTAGTGGGAAACCCACTGTGAGAAAAAGGACGAGACAGAACCCTCTCTGTTCTCGGCCGTACCCACTTGGAATTCTTTTCGAGACGCCGTCAAGGAACAATACTATCCCGTGGGGAGCTATGAGGACAAGTACATACAATGGACCACGCTGCGGCAACAAAGGGATTAAGATGTGCATGAGCTCACGAATCTGTTCCATACCCTACGCACCAAGTTGGGTATCAAAGATTCAGAGAAACATCTGGTGCTAAAGTATCACAGTTGTCTGCACAGATATATTCAGGAGGAAATGGAGTTCCTCGACATCTCCTCGCTTGGTACGGCATACCGGTATGCTGCCAATATTGAGCAGAAATTCAAACAGAAGAAGTGATACTTTGGATCTGTGAATCAAAAACAAGGGAAAGGTGCTTCCAAACCGCAGAACAAAGGACAGAGCCAAGGCATGACGACTCAAGAAAACCTGTCAAAGCCACAAGCAAAGAACAACACTGCAAAGCCAAAGAAGGACACGGGAAAGTGGTGTGAGTTCCATAAGAGCTCCACTCACAACACAAGTGAGTGTCGGGCCAAGCAGTCGCTGGTGGCTGAGATGCGGGCTTCTGAGTCAGATGCATGCTCCGACTCTAAATCAGAACCTGACAAGGGGAATGACAAAGGGAAACAGATTATTGATGCGGATCCCAATGCCACTATTGCCACTACGAAGATCCAGAAGGAGGAACCGGAAGATCCGGAGGAGGAGGAACGTCTCTTCCACTCCCAGATGTGGGTAAAGGGATCCCTGGTACAGTTCATTGTCAACAATGGGAGCCAAAATAACCTCATTTCGGCAGACATTGTGAAGCATTTGGGCTTGCCGACCACAGCTCACCCACATCCATACACCATCGGGTGGCTTCACCAAGGACGAGATCTCCGTGTCAGCCAACAGTGTCGCCTTCCCTATAGCATCAAGCCCTTCACGGATGAGGTATTATGTGACGTTGCTCCTATTGATGTTTCTGATGTATTATTAGGACAACCATACTTGTGGAAGCGTCATGTTGTGTATGAGTCTCGACCTCGTGTTGTTATTGTTACTTTGGGAAATAAGTTGTACAGGATACTAGAGGTACCACCTCCTGCCGCTATCTCTTTGGTTACTGCAAAACAATGCAGTAAGCTCATTTCCCAAACCAGGAAATTCATTTTCCTGATGATCCACCCCCTAGGGCAAGAAGAAGACTGTGGCCACGACCTCCAGACAAGGCTCCTCTGCACGAAAACAACAAATGGATAAGGTTGTGGAGGAGTACGGGGACATCTTCACCTCACCCACAGGGGTTCCTCTGCACTGTCAGGTCAAGCACCCGATTGATCTAACCCCAGGTGCGCCGCTACCCAATGGACCGATCTATCGGCGCTCTGTTCTGGAGAACGATGAAATCAAGAGGCAAATTCAGGAGCTGCTAGAGAAAGTTCACATCCGACCAATTTCATCGCCCTTTGGGAGCCTGATCGTGTTGGTACAGAAGAAGGATGGGACGTGGAGACTCTGTATTGACTATCGGGCGCTGAACAAGATTACTATCCAGAATAGGTACCCGATCCCACGGATTGATGACCTTCTGGACCAACTCAAAGGTGCAAAATATTTCAGCAAGATTGACTTGAAGTCGGGGTATCACCAGGTACCGATTAAACCCTCCGATGTGTGGAAGATTGCCTTCAAAGCCAAGTAAGGCCTTTTCGAATGGCTGGTCATGCCTTTCGGGTTTACGAATGCTCCCACAACCTTCATGAGGATGATGGACGACATCTTGCGGCCATTCACCAACTCATTTGTAGTGGTGTACTTGGATGACATTCTGATCTTCAGCGAGACTTGGGAAGAGCACCTTCATCACATCCGACAAGTCCTCCAAACACTGCGGCAACACAAGTTGTGTGCCAATTTGGAGAAGTGCACGTTTGGCATGACCCAGGTTCAATATCTGGGATACATTATTGATGAAAAAGGGGTGCATGTGGATCCAGCCAAGATCCAAGTCATTCGGGATTGGCCAGCCCCGACTACTATAACAGAGCTTCGCAGCTTTCTGGGTCTTGCTAATTTCTACCGTAGATTCGTGTTGGGATTCTCTCATATCACTTGGCCCTTGAGTCAAGTCACCAAAGGAGGAGCGAGAGCAAAATTCTTTTGGTGGGAACCTCAACAGAAGGCGTTCAAAGAATTGAAAAATCGCCTCTGTTCTGCCCCAGTGCTCACCTTACCAGACTTGCAGCAGCCATTTGAGATCGAGACAGATGCCTCTGACTATGCTATTGGGGCAGTTCTTACTCAACAGGGACATCTAGTGGCATATCACAGTGAGACATTGTCTGACACAGTTCGCAAGTATCCCACTTATGACAAAGAAATGTATTCCATTGTGCAATCTTGTCGACAATGGAAGCATTACATTTTGGGGAAGGAAACAATCATCCACACAGACCACCGGCCCCTGCAGTTCATACAGACACAAGGGAAGTTGCAGAATGATCGCCATCAGAAGTGGTCCACATATCTGCAACAGTTTCATTTGAACATCAAGTACAAGAAGGGTAGCACCGATAATGTTGCAGACTGCCTCAGCCGACCACCGATCGTGGCGCTCACCACCGTGCTCAACTCTTGTGGGCACGAGACTTCTGATTGGCCGCTTCTCTATGAGAGTGACCCAGAATTCGGCCACACTTACAAGGCACTCTTGGGGGGCACACAAGTTCCAAATTTTCACCTCCAAGATACACTTTTATGTCACCTGGGACACCTTTGTGTTCCTTCAAGCGAGCGTGCCAAGATGATATGGGAAGCACACTACAGTCGAGTCGCTGGGCACTTCGGGGTCGAGAAAACAGTAGCAATACTACAGAAGTATTTCTATTGGCCGAACCTTCGAAGGGATGTCGAGAAGCACATCAGATCCTGCACTGCTTGTGCCATTGCCAAACCGACCATCAAGAAGCAAGGCCTATATACTCCACTACCTACCCCTAGTCGACCGTGGGAATCCATGTCCATGGATTACATGTCGGGCCTGCCTTCTACTAAGAATGGAAATGACTGTGTTTTCGTGGTCGTTGACAGATTCTCGAAGATGGCCATCATGGCGGCCTGTAAGAAGAATATCACAGCAGAAGCCACTGCTAAACTCTTCTTCGAACGAGTGTGGGTGCACTTTGGGATCCCACAGTCTATCATATCAGATCGAGATAGCAGGTTCCTCAGCACATTTTGGTCCAGCCTCTGGTCAATGTTGGACACAAAGCTCACCAAGTCCACAACTTTCCATCCCCAAATAGATGGCCAGACAGAGGTCGTCAACAGAATGATTGTACACATTCTGCGCATGTACAATTCAAAGCATCCCCGCACATGGGACGAGAGCCTCCCCTATGTACAACATAGTTATAACCGGGCTCTCCACAATTCAATCGGCCATAGCCCCTTTCAGGTGGGCTTGGGATTCCAGCCACTATGTCCCATTGACGTAGCCATGCCATTTGCAGCTGCTCAGGCCAATTCAGCTCATGTCCAGTCTGAAGTTGACAAAGCAAGTAGCTTCATCGAGCGCATTCAACACATTCACCAACAGGTTCATGATATATTGGACAGAGCCAATGCCAAGTACAAGCAATGCCATGATCAACACCGGGTGCCACACAACTTCCAGGTGGGCGACAAAGTATGGCTACATTTGCAGAAGGAGCGCCTCACTGGACCCCACCGCAAGCTTCGCCCACTCCGATACGAGTCATACACCATCACCAAGGCTGTAGGGAACAATGCCTTCAAGCTCATTATTCCACCATTCCTTGGTCTGCACCCAGTCTTCAATGTGGATTGCCTTCGTCCTTACTTCCCACATCTACTGGACACCTCAGACATTGCAGAACAACTCACACCAACAGAGTTAAACCCAGACTGCATGGAACAGGCCACCACAGATTGTATCAGGGACATGAAAATAAATAGCACTCGCCAATAGAACATCCAAATGTATCGAGTTGTCAAAGCTAGCCAACTCTTGCACCAAGGCAAGTTGTTCACCAGGGACCAAGTTCAGCAGAAGTTTCCTCATCTCATGGAAGAACTCAACGCAATGGGGACCATTTCTTCCTAAGGGGGGAGGAATGATCCAGGTGGATAATGTTGGCCACCCACCTATTCCACTTGGGGCCCCACCATTTCCTCTTTCAGTTTTTCAGTTTCGGCACAACTTACTATTTTTAGCAGTTTTTTGGGTCTTGAACTTCTGGAGCCATTTTGAGGCCCTAAACGACGATTTTTGGGCATCGCGCCTTCAACAAAAATCATTCCGTTCTAGAATGCATACTTATGCCGAAATTTGTAGTCCTCGGATAGATCTTTATAATGATGTATCATGTGCGTCAAACGGAGATAGTATGCCAAAGTTACGTCCCTAGGAAGTTGAAACACCAATTTACCCAAGCGGGGCCCATAGTTTTGGCGCTTCATCTCCTAGGGTTAGGGTTTTGGCTGTTTAGGATTTCCCATTGTTTCTAAATGATAAATAGGCCCTCGAGCCTCATTGTAACTCGGTTCAGAGGCCTGTAGCCGCCACATCTCTTCTCAGAGATAGCTACCAGCGCCCTAGCTAGTTTTATTTCCATTCTGTCTGTAAGCAAATTTCAGTTCTTTTTAAATGTTGTGTAACCAGCTCCAAAAAGAGAAGAAAAGAGATATCAACGCCTTTGAAATGAGCCACTTCGAGGAGGCAACCTCCAATACATTACATAAATGAACAATTCTTGGATGATACAATTTACAAAACCTCCTTTCTATATATAGGAGTCCATGGGGCCATAATGTAATCCTAGTGAGCCACAATGTAATCCTAGCCGACCTAACAATAATAATTTAAGGGCACAATAATAACAAAATGGGGGTTACAAGGGTACAATAATAACAATAAGGGGTTTACACTAACAATAATAAGGGGATATACTAGTGATATAGGGACCTAACAAGTGTTATTTCCGCTGCATCTCTGTATTTATGGTTATGTGTTTATTCTTTTGCATTCCTGCATAAATCTGTATCAGCTATCCAGTTACTCTTAGTCTCAGGCCAACACCTCGCATGCTCATAACAATGCTTTAACTTCTTAATAGCATGCTTCAGAGTCTCAATTTCCAAAAATTCATTCTTATCTCTGAATACCATAAGCAGCCCACTCATGAACCTATGAATTTTAACTTTCTCATCCTTAAGATATGGGACATATCTCAATAGCCCCAAAACTTGGTGACATATTCAACACTAGTCATCTCACCCATTTTTATTTCATATAATTCCGTTGCCTTATTGTCATAGTAGTGTTTAGGCATATATTGTTCTCTAAAAATATTCTCAAACTCTTCCCATGTCAGCTCCTTCTTTGTGATGGCTCTAGTATTCCTCAGGTCCTCCCACCAAATATCAGCTTTTCCTTTTAAATTGTAAGAGGAAACTCTGGCTTTCATATTCTCAGAGCAGTCATGATTCTAAAGAACTTCTTCATCCATAGCAATCATGCTTCCACGTCCTTTCCTTTCTCTCTTAGTGATGGTGGTGGCAAGAGTGGAAATTTCTCCAGGTGGCAAAACTAGATGGTTTGCTCGAGTAGGAAACTCAATGACTAATCCTTCTTCTTGTCACTATTTCTAATTTAACCAACCAAGGTTCTCTATGCAGTTCCTTGTTCATCCTGCACTTTTAACAAGCTCTAGGTTGACACACACACACATACACACACACATATATATAGAACTTGGATCAATCAAAACTGAAACAACGTGCTCTTGTAGCTTACCTTTCATCTAAATGATGGGAGCCTAGTGATCTATTTGGTGCATGTTCAATCTTGCGTAGAACCTTGGCATAATTCGAGCTACTTCGCCCACCATGCTTGCCTCCTAAGCATTTTAAATGTTGGGTCCAACCTCCTATTGATGTGGGAAACCCCTTCTCCTATGGCTCCTACCACATGTCCAACACTTGAGTGGTTCCCAACCTTCAATTTTAGGTTGTGCTGACGCCAATTGATGTAAACTTCCCTTAATAAAAATGTTGGCCTTCTACTGAGATTTCCTTGTCTAAACTAAGTGTTTCCTCTTTTTCCTTTAGATTTTTTCCTATTCCAACTCACATTCCGTCTAGCAGTTCCCTTGGCTATCCAGCTACTCTTAGTCCCAGGCCGATGCCTTGCTTTCTCATAGCAATGCTCTAAGTTCTTAATAACATCCTTCAGAGTCTAGGGTTCCTAAAATTCAATCTTATCTCTAAATACCATAGGAAACCCATTGATGAAACTACGAATTTTAAATTTGTCATCCTTGAGATATGGGATATATCTCAATATCCACAAACACTTGGTGACATATTCATCACTAGTCATCTACCCATTTTGAGTTCATGGAATTCCTTTGCCTTATTTTCATAGTAGTGTTTAGATAGGTATTGTTCTCGGAAAATCTTCTCAAACTCTTCCCATATTAGCTCCTTCTTAGTGATGGCTCTAGTATTATTCAGATCATCCCACCATATATCATCTTTTCCTTTCAAAATCTAATAGGAAACTATGGTCTACATATTCTCAGAGTAGTCATGTATTCTAAAGAAATTCTTCATCCCTAAAATTCATGCTTCCGCATCCTATTCCTTCTTCACATCCCTCTCCAACGTGGGATGATTTTCCTATTTAAATTCTTCAGACATAGGCTCACTTTCCTTGCTGTCTCAGTGACGGTGATGGAAAGAGTGGCGATATCTTCGTGTGGCAGAACTAGATGGTTTTTTCAAGTAGGAAACCTACGTTCTAGGCCTTACTTTTGGAGTACTCAAAGGTTCTCCTTTGAGCATTGTGTCCTCCCTTCCTTTCCTTATAATTTTTTTTGTATCCACTACCATCCACCCCATTGGTATTTTCTTCTGACTCTCGAGGGATTTTTTTTGTCTCTACGAATGGTCCTCATTTCATATTGTCTTTGCCTTATCCAATCCAAGAGACTTTGGAGGATGAACACATTGATCTTAGCTTGCATCTCTTGGGCTCTTACCAGCCTTTCATTATCGGCCTTAAAACTTCTCACTTCATGTCAAAAACTTCTGAGGGTGTCCATCTAATCTGGGGATTGATCTCCTCGCACTTTCCCAACTAATCTCTCTTCATCATTGATTCTGACCCCATCACTTCCATGTTGGGACTAATCGAAACTATATTCAACCATTCTGGTTCTCATCACTATATATTTTATATGTTATGTTATTTATGACGTGTTGTTAATCACACACATTGTTAGACATTTACAAAATAAAAACATTTAAACACAAATCAAGATCATGATTTTGCATTCACAGAGTGTCAGGGGGTTTCTTGTGGTAACAAAAAATGATGTTAACATACAAGCCACTTATAAATCATATGCAACAGTCATTTAATCATTAAATTGGTACATAAATAATAACAAATGTACCCACAATCACAATCATTCTTATCCTAACATAATTTTAGTAATAATCACCAAGAACAATCCAAACTGACTCAATATTTTATAATTTCTTAATGAAACTTCCGCACTTTCCCATGAAAAAACCCATCAGGTCCAACTGTTTGAACCCAGATTCTATGATAACACTTTGACACGCACTGAATCGCTTCATTGACGTTGGAGAAAGGGGGTAAATTATTTTATGCATGCTTCCTTTCCTTTGATATATATATATATATATATATATATATATATATATATATATATATATATATATATATATATATATATATATACTATATTCGGCTCTGGGATCCTCTAACCACCTTGAATCCCATTGTATGGCTCCCCTCCGGAATCAATCTGCCTGACTGATGTGTCATGTCTTCAGGACCCTTAGGGTGCATCGAATTTATGAGTCGAGTTCCCCATGGAATTCGACCTTTTAGCTCATCGGTGCACCAACTCTCACACTAACAACCACTTCATCCTCCAAGTGCTACTTATCCTAGGTCATTGTCGCTCCCACAAACCTAACACCTCCATCTCATTATTTATAGGTAACAACCATAAGGATAAAAAGAGATTTTTTTTAACCCTCATGGCATCAACTCATGGTTCTTAGGGTATCGTATTTCCCCGGGTCATTTCGCCTCTACGGGGTTTCCAACCTCTTAGCTCTGACCATTTAGTGAGTGATATCACGCCGACATCATCCATACTCCATGCCAACCTAAGGGGGGTTCATATGTCGACCATAAGTGGCTCGATGGGGCACCTAAGAATTCCCACTACTAGCCAAGTGTCCTTTAAGACATCATGTCGATGTTATCTCCACGTGAAGGGAAAATCCTTCAGAACATGGTTTCGTACTCAGTTCCTGCTTAGTGTATAGGATCCTCGAACCCGAAACCTTTTAAGACACCATCCACGAAGCTCCATGGGGTTCCAACTTTCTAGGCTTCTAGGGTGGCCCCTTCCTTGCGTTAGCCACCTATAAAATTTTGGCATAGCAAACAGGTGGTTAAAAAATTTTATGAGCCTTCAAGAGAAACATTTCCTTTGTAAATCTATCATTCTTGAAGCCTCCATGTGTCTTCTATCCTTTAAAGAATCTTCACTGATGTTTCCATTAAAGGACCCCTGCTATTTGTAAAAGAAACTGCTTTTAAAAGGCCTCCATCTTCCCCATTTTCCCTCATTCATACTTCATTTTCCTTCATTCCCTTCATAAATCCCCTTTGATAAGGTTTAGAACCCATTTTTTAATCTTATTGGAACCCTCAAAACCCTCTGAAAAACCTTCTTTTTGGCCTAAAAACCCACTTTTCAGCATTAAGGCCTTAAGCCCCTTTTGGCCTTAGCTCTAGCCCATGTTCTCCATATAACCCGCAATACGACCAAGCGCTAAGGCCTAATCGCAATCGCAAAAATCTCATTCCCTTTGTTCTTTCTGATGCGATGAGCCCCTCTCCTCTGATCTTCCAATCTAATCTCGACTGTCCATTCCTACAGATCTGATGGCTGAGATACAATCGCACTCCGCTCATGAGCCCATCACCCGCACCCGCCAATTTTATCTATACCGTTGAATCTACAAGAACTAATGGCCAGGATCAAATCGCGCTCTTCCCATAGCCCTCCTAAATCACACCCGTCGATTCAATCCTAACCGTTGATCCCTCGTCTGATTCGACGGCCAGCGCTTAATCGCACATCACAAACTCAAAGGACCCCAATGCTTTGGCATTTTTATTTTCTCCGATGAGATGAAATCCCCGCCATTGATTTTCTCAAATCCAACGGTCCACATTACTTCCTCTTTTCAAACCCCTCCCTTCTCATTCTCCCCCATCAACAGATCTCTGTCATCCATTCCTACAGATCTGACGGTCAGGATCTAAACCGTCGTTCACCCCGCAACTTTCTCCATCGCATCCATTCCGCACCGTCCGATCTACCTTTGATGATCTGACAGCTGATATCGCATTTCGCAAAGTTTTCCGCCCAAACATTAATGCCCAAAAATTTTCTGAAACAGGCGGTATTCGGAAGGACACGTGTCAAGAGATGTATCGTATCGCATTTTTTTGTGAAATACTGTTTACCCCTATTTTATTTTGCAAAAATCGCTTCTGGTTTTCTGCCTCACCACTATTCTCCCCCGCAATGTCTTTTCAGTTTTAAATCCCCGTCGTCGATCTTCAAAGATCGAACAACCCTAACTTAATCTCGCCACTGTTTCACTTTTCACCCAACCTTCTCCCAAATGACTTGATCGGGCAATCTTGACCGTTGATTAATCTAAATCAACGGTTCCGATTTAACCTCACTCCCAAACCACCCAAAGCAGATTAAAGCCATTTTCCGTAGGATTTTCTTAACTTTGTTTTTTTTTTCGCAGGTTATAAAGGTTTTTCCCACTATTTTAAAAATAACACGAAGGCTATGAATGATGATTCCTAACCTCCGGTACACGAAGGGATCCAAGGAGTTCTTCATTAAAATGAACACCTCCACCTATGTAAACCTTCTGCGCCCCTGAAAAACAACAAAAACGCAGTGAACATCAATTAAACAAAGAGTATCAGTGAAAAAGTGAAGATCAGAGCGAAAGTGAAGAATAAATATTTTTAAAGAAGAGTTTAAAGGGATTAAGGCGCAAACTCAGAAATCAAAGGCCTAATCCACAGATAAAGACAATGTTAAAGGATGAAGACCCAAAGAGATGAAGATCAAGGCTTAATGAAGCCTAAAGCACAATTAGAGCCAGATCAGTGAAACATAAAGGACAGATCAGCAGAGAAGCCTCTACACGCCAAATTAGAGAGGCTAGTTACTTTCCTTCGACCCATACTGCCACCTGCAGTCCTATTTTTCATTAACACAAGGCACAGTTAAGGTAGTCAGAGATATTATTGACATATATGCAGATCAGAAGTAAATTTGCGGCCTACCAGAGCCTTACTTCTCTGATTAGAGTAAATTTGCGACCTACCAGAGTAATTCTCTGATCTTAGGCCTTACTCTGTGTTTAATCTTAAATGTTTTCTACCTTCTGAAAGTGGTTATGAGGATTGTTGGATTGTCTTCCTTGAAGAGCATGCTGAAATCAGGTTAAGTTACAAGTCTTCCCTTGATCTTAAGCTACCCTTTGTGTCTTTATTGAGAGTTTCCTTTGAAGTATGTCAAAAGCAGGATAGGTTAAAAGTCCTTACCTCATCTTAGGCTGCACTTTGGTTTCTTTCTTTCACCCCACTTCTTAATGTTCCACCTCACCATCTATCTAAAAACATCCTTTGGTATAGATGACTTGCCCTATGGAAACCCTTGGATAGTTGTTATGCAAGTAAACCCCTTTCATGACTCCATAGCCATTGGATTGGAACTTATTTGACCCATATTCCCATGCTGAAACATCCTTCTACTTTGTTCCTTTTCCACTTCACACAACCTTCTCAGTTAATGATCTCCAACTAAACAAACCAAATCAAAACCCCTGTGCTTCATACCTAGCCTAATACCATAAACTGAACTTAAAGATATATCATTCTTTACACATATAGAGAGATCCCTCTCTAGATCCAGGAGGGCTAGATCCTAGGATCCCAAAATGGTTTGATGTTGTCTTGTCTTTTGGCCTTTGCCAATCTAGCCAAAACACAGGAACCCCAACATAATGGCGACTCTGCTGGGGAACAAAATACCAATTAGCTTAGATTGGTATTTAATTGCTGATGGTAGACAAAAACCCTCATTTAAACATTGAGAATCCTCCACCTGGCGACTCCACAATTCCTAATAGACCTAAAGACTCCACTGGAGGAAGAACGTGAAACATGGCCAGACATTCTAGAAGGATAGAACATCAAGGCTGGATTTGGTTTCAAGAACTCATTGTTTTTATATACAACTATGTTCTATCCTACTTTAAGCCTGATCTAGTGTACAAAGATGAGGTCCACACTGATTATGGGAAATATCTCAAGCCTCAGTTTTCAGACCATGGGAAGACCTATACACCTGTGAAAAACCTAGTGAAACAAGAGCCTCATGGTGTATCTCTCACCCCTGATGAAACTTCAAGCAGACATAGGTCTCTGGTTGCACTACCTACACCCACAAAGGTCATAGAAAGATATAAGCCTCTGGTTTTTCCTCTTATCTTCCTGCCCTTCCCGCAGGACTTACAAACAAGCTGCCTCTTTTTGATGGAGAAAATAAAAAGATCACTACTGAGCAACATGTTCAAAGTCTTGAGGATTTACTTAACCTATTTGAGATAGAAGAAGATGATGTGCGTATTAGAATGTTTGCCTTATTATTACAAGGAGAGGTTAAGAGTTGGTTTAAATACCTTCCCGCTGCAAGCATTTTCAATTTTCATCAGTTCACTGAAGTTTTCCTTGATAAATGGGCAGTCCTGGGAAATGTTTTCCTCATCCTAGAAGAATACCAGAACTTGAAAAGACAACCAAGAGAGACAGTACAACAATTTTCAGCCAGGTTCAATAAGGTATACAATGCAATACCTACTAAGATAAAACCACCTTTGGGATGGGCCCTATTACACTATCCGAGTTCTTTTGACCCTGAGGTTGAATTCCATATAAGAGAAAGAGAGCCTTCTAGCCTGGAAGAAATGCAAAACATAGAAATTACTATCGAATACAACATATGGTGCAGGGAGGAAAGATTAAATGCAATAAATAAGGATCAAGCAGAGCAAAGAAGGCTGGTCTTTGCAGAAGCCAAGCTAGAAAAAATTATAGAGACAGCCAACAGCTTGATAAACATAAGAGAGGAAGAATATGAGGTTGAAACTAGAAATTCTTATTTGAAAATACCCACACCTTGTCCTCAAATAAAACAAGCCAGATCACTACAAGGCATAAGCAACATGCAAAGCATGTATAATAAACAAGATTTTAGATCAGAAAATGAACTTGCAGATTATTTTGAAGAAACACTTGCTGACAATCCAGTAGGTTTAATTGGTGACATTGCTTATAATTATGATTCTTCTAGTTTTGATCTATCTGATGATGATTTTTTCCAAATAGAAGCTAATCCTGCAGGACCATCATCAGTAGATTTGTGGGAGGAAGATCATGTTTATCAACTTCAAGAAAGTAATGAGCCAAGTCAGGATATTTATGATACTGATGAAGAAAGTTAAGAAAGTCTAGTAGCAGGTGAAGATTCATTGAATTTTCACTCTGCTTTATATCAGATCATCAGTAATAATTTCCATGAAGGTGGAAGTCAACAGCCTTTCAGCTCAAAGGATGAGGAAGAAAGCAATGAAGAAACTCTTAAGCAAGTTGAATATCCTGACCCTTCTCCTGAAAGGGTTGAGGTAATCAAAGAAACCCCTGCTCAAGAATATGTTAGTATTTTCACAGAGCTCAGCCCTCCAGATCAGAATATCTCAGAGCTACAAGAGGACAATGCTGCAGTATATGATGAGTCCCTCAGTTCAGAAAATAACGAAGATGAGGAAGAATTTCTTTCTCAAGAGAGTCTTTTTCTTGATCCAGTGGAAGAGGAAGCAATCCTGGTTGAAACCTACCTGTCAGTTACTCACAACCAGGCATTATTTCAAGATCCTTATGCTCAGTTCCTGCAGAAATTTGGAGAAGGATCAAAGGTCATCAAGATCAGCTTGTTGGAGAGAACATGAAACATTTTAGAAGCTGTTGTTAAAAAACAAAGAGAATGGGAGTGGCCCTACCTATCCAACATGCTCAAAGAGATGAGCAGGGACCAGTCATGGGATCATTTGATTGACTGGATGTATTGGAAAAGAGAGTTTGTCATCTAGACATGTAAATATCTCAAGTTAGAGTAGGGTAGGTAGGAAATCTCAATAAAGCTCAGCCTGTGAGCATTTAGTTAGTTGTTGATTTTTCTTTGAATAAATTCAAAAAATACAAAAAAAAAATGAAAGGAAAGGTTCGAATATGCTCAAAACTTGAACCAGCAAAGAAAATAAGAAGAAGCAGCTCTAACAAGATCAAAATCAGAGTTGAAAGGAAGAAAGAAAGGTGACTCTAAAAAGCTCAAAATCTAAGTCACAAGAAGGAAGAATGCTGGTGATTTTCATATCTAAAGCCTTCAAATTTTGTTTTCAATTTCTGCAAAGTTCAGTCCATGTGCAGCTTGTCTTTATGCCATGGACCCACAGAAAATCAGACAGTCTAATCCTTGTTTGTCTGTATTTAAATTTTTGTTTTAAAATGTAGAGAATTAGAATCTGTCAGACAGTTTAATCTTGGCAGATATTAGTTTAGGTAGAGAAGCTATGAGTCCAACTGTTTAATTTGGTCTCATGGAGAAATAAGGGTAGCAGTAGATAGGTTTATTTTCCTGTTTGCAAAATAATGATGATGTGAAAAGGTCTACAAGTCTAAATGCACCTTGAAGAAAAAATTTTAGGACAGTAGGATGGGGTAGGTAGTTGTTTGGGGAAATATTGTTGCTGATATAATGCTTTCATGTTTGTAGCAGCTGATCAAAGAAAGAAAGGATGGTCAAGTACCAGGCATCTGGCCTACTTCCAAATATTATTATCTAAGATTCTTGACACCTTCAAGAAGATGCCATCCCCATGTGGAGCCACTGTTAGCCACCTATAAAATTTTGGCATAGAAAACAGGTGGCTAAAAATTTTTATGAGCCTTCAAGAGAAACATTTCCTTTGTAAATATATCATTCTTGAAGCCTCCATGTGTCTTCTATCCTTTAAATAATCTTCACTGTTGTTTCCATTAAAGGACCCCTGCTATTTGTAAAAGAAATTACTTTTAAAAGGCCTCCATATTCCCCATTTTCCCTCATTCATACTTCATTTTCCTTCATTCCCTTCATAAATCCCCTTTGATAAGGTTTAAAACCCCTTTTTTAATCTTATCGGAACCCTCAAAACCCTCTGAAAAACCTTCTTTTTGGCCTAAAAACCCACTTTTCAGCATTAAGGCCTTAAGCCCCTTTCGGCCTTAGCTCTAGCCCCTGTTCTCCATATAACCCATGCTATGACCAAGCGCTAAGGCCTAATCGCAATCACAAAAATCTCATTCCCTTTGTTCTTTCGGATGCGATGAGCCCCTCTCCTCCGATCTTCCGATCTAATCTCGACCGTCCATTCCTACAGATCTAGTGGCTGAGATACAATCGCACTCTGCTCATGAGCCCATCACCCGCGCTCGTCGATTTTATCTGGACCGTTGAATCCACAAGAACCAACGTCCAGGATCAAATCGCGCTCCGCCCATAGCCCTCCGACATCACACCCGCCAATTCAATTCTAACTGTCGATCTCTCGTCTGATCCGACGGCCAGTGCTTAATCGCGCATCGTAAACTCAAAGGACCCCGATGCTTTGGCCTCTTTCTTTTCTCCGATGTGATGAAATCCTCGCCGTTGATTTTCTCAAATCCAACGGTCCACATTACTTCCGCTTTTCAAACCCCGCCCTTCTCATTCTCCCCCATCGATATATCTCCGTAGTCCATTCCTACAGATCCGATGGTCAGGATCTAAACCGCCGTTCACCCCGCAAATTTCTCCGTCACATCCATTCCGCACCGTCCGATCTACCTTTAATGATCTGACGGCTGATATCGCATTTTGCAAATTTTTCCGCCCAAACATTAATGCCTAGAAATTTTTTGAAATAAGCGGTATTCAGAAGGACACGCGTCAAGAGATGTATCATATCGCATTTTTTGCACAATACTGTTTACTCTGTTTTATTTTGCGAAAATCGCTTCCAGTTTTCCGCCTCACTACTATTCTCCCCCGCAATGTCTTTTCGGTTTTAAATCCCCGCCGTCGATCTCCGAAGATCGAACGTCCTTGACTTAATCTCGCCACCGTTTCACTTTTCACCCAACCTTCTCCCAAATGACTTGATCGGGCAATCTCGACCGTTGATTAATCTAAATTAAAGGTTCCAATTTAACCTCACTCTCAAACCACCCAAAGCAGATTAAAGCCATTTTCCGCAGGATTTTCTTAACTTTGTTTGTTTTTTGCAAGTTATAAAGGTTTTTCCCACTGTTTTAAAAATAACATGAAGGCCAGGAATGACGATTCCTAACCTCCGGTACACGAAGGGATCCAAGGATTTCTTCATTAAAATGAACACCTCCACCTATGTAAACCTTCTGTGCCCCTGAAAAACAACAAAAACGCAGTGAACATCAATTAAACAAAGAGTATCAGTGCAAAAGTGAAGAATAAATATTTTTAAAGCAGAGTTTAAAGGGATTAAGGCACAAACTCAGAAATCAAAGGCCTAATCCACAGATAAAGACAATGTTAAAGGATGAAGACCCAAAGAGATGAAGATCAAGGCTTAATGAAGCCTAAAGCACAATCAGAGCCAGATCAGTGAAACATAAAGGACAGATCAGCAGAGAAGCCTCTACATGCAAAATCAGAGAGGCTAGTTACTTTCCTTCAACCCATACTGCCACCTGCAGTCCTATTTTCATTAACACAAGGCACACTTAAGGCATTCAGAGATATTATTGACATACATGCAGCTCAGAAGTAAATTTCTAGCCTACCAGAGCTTTCGAAAGTCAAAAAAAAAAATCCAGAGTGCAAATACAAGCAAAGGCCCATTTAATGAAGTATGGAGCATGTCATTTCTTCTCCATCAAGCCTCCCAGAGGCCGAGAAGCACTAAATTCTTCATTTAATTGGGCCAACAATCTCTTCAGTGACTTCACCTCCTCATTCCCCTATAAGAACTCCTGTAAATTACATTGAAAAGGTTGTTGGTTGTTGGGATTTTATTGATTGTTTGAACTATTATTGAGGGGAAGTAGCTTAGTAGTTTGTAATATAGTAGGCTTGGAAGAAAATTCTGGACTGTAAAAAAGCCACTGGGCTCAAAGTATGTGACTGGTTTTGCACATCAATTGAACAAGTAGATTCACAGGATCCTGGTCTATATTATTGGTGATTTTCTCCTTACTGTGATTGTCTCCTTTCATGTTTTTCAATACCGTCCATTATTCTCTGATAAAGAACAACAAGCATAGATTAGGACATACTGTTGGAAGTACCCTAAATCTCACTGTTAAATATTTATCTATATGTTTTCCTCTGATTGTGTATTTAAGGATAATTCTAGAGAGTATAACCAATCAAGAAGAGTTGGTAAGCCCATGCCTTGCTGAATACAACTTGAAACATTGTTCTTAATAGATGTTTTCATTTCATGCTAAGTAAAGATCAAACTAGGGAAGTCTATGGTTAGCTCTGTCCTCTAGTTCTTCTCCAACAGTTTGTCTTGAAAGTTTCCTTGCGAGTTAGTGTCAAAGCAGTGAAGGTTAAAAGTCTTTCTCTGATCTTAGGCCTTACTCTGTGTTTAATCTTAAATTTTTTCTACCTTCTGAAAGTGGTTATGAGGACTGTTGGATTGTCTTCCTTGAAGATTATGTTGAAAGCAGGTTAAGTTAAAAGTCTTCCCTTGATCTTAAGCTACCCTTTGTGTCTTTATTGAGAGTTTCCTTTGAAGTATGTCAAAAGCAGGATAGGTTAAAAGTCCTTACCTCATCTTAGGCTGCACTTTGGTTTCTTTCTTTCACCCCACTTCTTAATGTTCCACCTCACCATCTATCTAAAAATATCCTTTGGTATAGATGACTTGCCCTATGGAAATCCTTGGATAGTTTTTATGCAAGTAAACCCCTTTCATGACTCCATAGCCCAATGGATTGGCACTTCTCTTGACCCATCTTCCCATGCTGAAACATCCTTCTACTTTGTTCCTTTTCCACTTCACATAACCTTCTCAGTTAATGATCTCCAACCAAACAAACCAAATCAAAACCCCTGTGCTTCATACCTAGCCTAATACCATAAACTGACCTTAAAGATATATCATTCTTTACACATATAGAGAGATCCCTCTCTAGATCCAAGAGGGCTAGATCCTAGGATCCCAAAGTGGTTTGATGTTGTCTTGTCTTTTGGTCTTTGCCAATCTGGTCAAAACACAAGAACCCCAACACCTTGCGTGACGTGTCACCATCTATCAACAAAACCCCAACGCCCTTTTTCTCGCTAAGTCCCTAGCTCTAATTTAAATTATCATTCGGCTTCCATCTCTACGGACTTTTTCCCTATCATTGTGACTAATCTCGTGAAGGTAATATAAATCCACCAAACAAAAGTCTCTTAACTAGGGTTTTGTTCCTTTTGGCGATAAGGTCAACCCCCAATTCTTTAATAAGTTCATGGCCTCCTTCCTTTGTGCCGCAATAAATCATTCCTTCTCATTTCCACCATGACTTTGTTGAAGGGTTCTGAATTTGAATCACACAGTGCCTTATACAGAGATCTCGACATCCTTCTCGATTACAACCTTTGTCTTCATGTAGTCTTCTCCGACCTAGCCTTGCAAGTTACAACTCTTTCTTAGGGGTCTGGTCAAACTCATGATGTGCTTTTCAGGTTCACAAGGATGCCCTTGGTTTATAAGGTAAATTTATGATGTTATCACGCCCGAGCTTGAGTTATTGGTTCTCCTGCGAATTTCTGTACCATGAGTCTTCCCATCCCATAGGGAGGGAATTATGCCATGGGAGGCATAGGTGCTCTTGCGTGGATTACCTACCACGAAATTGTTGCATATTCAAGGGAGGTTCTAATCTTGCCTACCATACGCTGACAATACGAGACCCTATTCCAGGCCTACAAACAACTGTGTGTCGATACACAGATCCATTAGGTGCCTTAGCCATTGCCTTACAACGCTAACAACATCTCTCTAACTTGCTAAAAATGCAAGGTTTAAGATTATTCACGTAAATTTGGTGGCTCAGCTGAAACTAGGGAGAAACCCCCTTTGACATTAAGCTCGTGCTCATCGAGCAATAAAAAAACTTGTAATGTGACCTCGAATATCTCAAAATATGAATGAAAACCCTGCTATGGAGAGGATCCATATGTAATCTTATATTAAAGGTCTCAGAACCCACTATTCTTCAAGTGTTAATGCAATCTCTCATGGCTCAATTCTGATTTTCAATGAGTCTGTATTTTCTTAATGAGTTGTTAAAATGTTGCTTCTCACAAAACCAAACATGTGCATAAATCTTGACTCATTGCTACATTATGGGTTAGTCTTTATTAACATGTAGTTTATTAAGCTTTTAAGTGTCAAAGATTTCATTCCCACCATTAGCAGTTTTTAGACATATTTCATTTGCATCTTTCTTGCACATTCATGCATATATTTAGCACATACACATACATGTATACAAATCATGTTAACAAATCCCACAAGGAATGTAACAAATATGCAAGTTTCATTAATATAATGTAGTCCCTAAGTTCAAAACCATTATCCACAACACAGTAACATCATTCATTAGAAGTTGAAAAATAAACACGGTTACTTATCTTGGAATATGCACAACAACTTAGTCTGGGACAAGGAATCTCCACCAAATCATAGACAATTATAGCTACGCTTGCTTGCAACTGTAACCCCTAAGCCAAATTCGAGATTCTGGGGGGTTGCTTGCTTCACGAATTAACACACCAATCTACCACTTATTTTGAGACTCTAGAGGACATCCTTCCTCAATCCAACCAACTAGAAGCTTCTTACTTGGTCGGCACCAGGATTCTATAGGTGCCTCATCTCACCCCTAAGTTCTCACACAATGATTGACCCCCTTCTAGGGGGTCTAGAATCCACTCTGCCATGAGGGTAGTAACCATTGGTCTTCATTATGGTCTTCCTCAGCTTCTACTTTAGGATGGACCCACAACCTCATGGCACCTCTTCTTCAAGCCACAACCTTCAATGCACCCAAGTTACAGGGCTCCAGAGATTCCATCCCAACCCACAACCTTTAGGGATCCAAGTTAGTACAGGGCTCCAGATATATTTTCTAAACCCACATCCTCAAGGGACCCAAGCTATTGCAAGACTTGAGGGATTCTATCTCAACCCACAACCTCAGGGGACCCCAAGTTGTTACAGATCTCCAGAGACTAAAAACTCAATGCACAACCTCCACGGATCAGAGCCAATCCCCTTCTCTTCTCTTCTCTTCAGTGTTGTGTGAGGAGAGCGCGTGTTATGTCTCTCCTTCCTCTCGCTCACTGTGCATCCATTTATCTGGTTCTCTTTGGTTCTCTCTGTTACCATCTCTCTGACTCTATCCTTTTTTTTTCTTCGTTCTTTTTTTTTCGGGTGGAGCCTTTTCTTGGTCTCTTCCTCGGCCACCCTTACTATTGTGCCCTTCCTTTCTTGTAGCATGAAGTCCCTTCATAAATTCTTATCCTTTATTTCTTGTGGTTGCTTCCCAAGCACCATGGGCCTGCATACTTTTTTTTGCATCTCATTTAATTTAAATAGATATTTTATCAATTCATGCACCAACTGCCTTTTAATGGCTCTCCTCCATTTTCAGGTTTCTTTTTTGCATAAGAAACCATAATGTCCCAAGCAAGTGACTCCCTTCCCAAATCTCGAATGTATGTGAGGTGAGCATAATATTGAAAATACATGAGCATAATAATGACAATACATTTACAAAGCCATTTGGATAATATATTTGGTGGGGATGTTACAAGAACTAAGAGAGCCGGATATATGCATGGCAAGCTATGTCTATGCTTTCCTAGGGCATCAATAAAGATAGCCCCCCAAATTTCTTAGTAAATATTATAGTTTCTAATGTAAAGGGAATAGGGAAATGCATAAACACAAACTATATGAACTTTATATATAAACACAAAAAAAAAATCACTCCGTAAAAATCCCTCATTATACTATAATATATGTACAAAACTTAAAATTTATGTACAAACACTAAAAATAATCTTTAGAGGTGTTGATTGAGAGATGATTAACAAAAATTTTAAATGTTTTGATTGCAAAATGGTTCCATAATGGTTTTGTTAGGGTTTCCTTTATAAGTAACCAAGCACCTCACTATCCAAACCATCCTCAAGAGTATAAACCTGAAGTATAATATTTAGAAGTGTTTCCTCTCTTTGCATTTTGAGTTTTTCCTATACCAAATCACATTTCGTCTAGCAATTCCCTTGGATATCCAATTACTCTTAGTCTCACGTTGACACCTTACTTTCTCATAGAAATGATCTAAGTTCTTAATAACATCCTTAAGATTCTAGGGTTCCAAAAATTCAATCTTATCTCTGAATACCATACAAAACCCATTGATGAACCTATGAATTTTAATTTTGTCATCCTTGACATGTGGGATATATCTCAATAGCCACAAACACTTGGTGTCATATTAATCACTAGTCATCTGACCCATTTTGAGTTCATGGAATTCCTTTGCCTTATTGTCATAGTAGTGTTCAGATAGGTATTTTTCTCTTAAAATCTTCTCAAACTCTTCCCATATTAGCTCCTTCTCAATAATGGCTCTAGTATTCTTAAAGTCCTCCCACCATATATCGTCTTTTACTATCAAACTTTAGTAGGAAATTACGGATTTCATATTCTCAGAGTAGCCATGTATTCTAAATAAACTTTTCATCCCTATCAGTCATGTTTCCTCATCCCCTTCCTTCTTCACATCCCCGTTGAACATGGGTGGATTTACCTATTTAAATTATTCACACATAGGCTCACTTTCCTTGCTTTCTGAGTCACAGTGGTGGAAAGAGTGGTGATGTCTCTGTGTGGCAGAACTAGATGGTTTTTTCAAGTAAGGCACATGTGTTCCAAGCCTTAATCTTGGAGTACTCAAAGGTTCTCCTTCAAGCACTATGTCCTCATTTCCTTTCCTCGACCTTTTTTGGTATCCTCTACCATCCACCCCATTGGTATTTTCTTCTAACTCTCGAGGGATTTTTTTGTCTCTACGAATGGTCCTCATTTTAGATTGTCTTTGCATTTTCCAATTTGAGAGACTTTGGAGGATGACCACATTAATCTCAGCATGCATCTCTTGGGCTCTTATCAGCCTTTCATTATCGTCCTTAAAGCTTCTCAACTCATCGCGAAAACTTCTCAAGGTTCCATCCAATCTTGGGATTAATATCCTCCCCCTTTCCTAGCTGATCTCTCTTCATCATTGATTCTCACCCCATCACTTCCATGTTGGGACTGATCGAAACTATATTTGACCATTCTGGCTCTCATCACAATATATTTTATGTGCTATTTTATTTATGACGTGTTGTCAATCACACACACTATTAACATTTACAAAAAAATCATTTAAACACAAATCAAGATCATGATTTTGTATTCACAGAATGTCATGGGGTTTCTTGTGGTAACAAAAAGCCATGTTAACATAAATGCCACTTATAAATCATATGCAACAGTCATTTAATCATGCAATTGGTACATAACTAATAACAATTGTATCCACAATCACAATCCTGCTTATCCTAATATAATTTTAGTAATGATCACCAAGCACAATCCAAGCTCACTCAATATTTTATAATTTCTTAATGAAACTTCTACACTTGCCCATGATGGAGCCCATCAAGTCCAAGTGTTTGAACCAAGATTATGTGATAACACTTTTACATGCACCCAATCCCTTCATTTGACATTGGAGAAATGGGTTAGATGATTTTACATGTGCTTCCTTTCCTTTGATTTTATTATTATTATATATAGATATATAGATATATATAGATATACGGCTTTGGGATCCTCTCAACATCTTGAATTCCAATGTATGGCTCCCCCCCCAGAATCAATCCGCCTGACTTAAGTGTCATGTCTCAGGGACCCTTAGGGTGCATCGAATTTATGAGTCGAGTTCCCCCTGGAATCTGACCTATTAGCTAACAGGTGCACCAACTCTCACACAAACAACCACGTCACCCTCCAAGTGCTACTTGTCCTGTGTCATTGTGGCTCCCACAACCCTAACACCTCCATCTGATTATTTCTAGGTAACAACCCTAAGGATACAAAGAGATTTTTTTTATCCCTCATGCCGTCAACTAATGGTTCCTAGGGTCTTGGATTTCCCTAGGTCATTTCGCCTCTATGGGGTTTTCAACCTCTCGGCTCTGACCATTTCATGAGTGATATCACACAAACATCATCCATACCCCATGAAAACCTAAGAGGGGTTCATATGTTGACCATAAGTGGCTCTATGGGGTACCCAAGACTTGCCACTGCTAGCCAAGTTTCCTTCAAGACATCATATCGATGTTATCTCCACGTGAAGGGAAAATCCTTCGGAAACTAGTTTCATGTTCGGTTCCCACTTAGTGTATAGGATCTTCAAACTCGGAACCTTTTAAGACACCATCCACGCAATTCCATGGGATTCTAACCTTCTAGCCTTCTAGGGTGGCCCCTTCCTTGCATGATGGGTCACCGTCTCTCGACAAAACCCTAATGCCCTTTTTCTCACTAAGTCCCGAGCTCTAATTTAAATTATCTTCTGGCTTCAAGCTTTGCAGCCTTTTTCCCTATCATTATGACTAATATCGTGAAGGGAATATAAGTCCACCAGTCATAAGTCTCTTGAATAGGGTTTTTTTCATTGTGGGGATAAGGTGAGCCCCCACTTCTTTTATAAGTTCATGGCCTCCTTCATGTGATGCAATAAATCCTTCCTTCTCATTTCCACCATGACTTTGTTGAAGGCTTTAAACTTTGCATCACATATTGCCATAGACAGAGAGCTCGACATCCTTCTCGAGTACAACTTATGTTGATGCATAGGCATATCTGACCTAGCCTTGCAGGTTACAACTATTTCTCACAGGTTTGGTAGACCTCCTGATGTGCTTTAAAGGCTCACCATGATGCCCTTGGTTTCTTAGGGAAATTTATGATGTTATCCCGCTCTAGCTTGAGTTATTGGTTCTCCAATGAGTTCCTAGCCCCTAAGTCTTCCCATCGCATGGGGAGGGAATGCCACCATGGGAGGCATAGGTGCTACTACGTGGATTACCTGCAACGAAATTGACACAGAATTAGGGGAGGTTCTAACCTTGCCTGCCATATGCCAATAGTACCAGACCCTGTTCCAGGCCTACAAAAAATTACATGTCGATACGCAGATTCATCGGGTTCCTCAGTGGTCACCTTGCAATGCTAACAACATCTCTACAGCTTACTGAAAATGCAAGGCTGAAGATCATTCAGGTAAAGCTAGTGGCTCAACTAATACGAGGGACAAACTCCCTTTGACATTAAGGTCGTGCTCATCGAGCAACACAAAAACTTGTAATGTGACCCCGAATATCTCACAAAGGAATGTAAAATGTGCTATGGAGAGGGTCCATATGTACTCTTATATTAAAAATCTCATAACCACTAATTCTTCGAGTGTTAATCCAATATATCATGGCTCGATTCTGATTTGCAATGATTCTGTCTTTTCTTAATGAGTTATTAATATGTTGTTTCTCACAAAACCAAACATGTGCATAAATCTAGACTCAGTGCTACATTATGGGTTAGTATTCATTAACATGTAGTTTATTAAGCTTTTAAGTGCCAAATATTTCTTTCCCACATTTTTAGTTGTTAGACATATTTAATTTTAAGATTTCTTGCACATTCATGCATATATTTAGAACATACACATACATGTATACAAATCATGTTAACATATCCCACAAGGAATGTAACACATATGCAAGTTTCATCAATACAATGTAGTCCCTAAGTTCAAAACCATTATCCACAACACAGTAACATCATTCATGAGAAGTTGAAAAATACGCATGGTTACTTATCTTAGAATATGCAGGGCAACTTAGTGTGGGACAAGGAATCTCCACCAAAGCATAGACAATTGTAGCTACACTTGCTTGTAGGTGTCACCCCCGATCGAGATTCAAGGGTCTGGGGGGGTTTCTTGCTTCATGGACTAACACACCAATCTACCACTTATTTCGAGACTCTAGAGGACTTCCTTCCTCAATCCCACTAACTGGAAGCTTCTTACTTGGTCACAACTAGGAGTCTAGAGGTACTTGAACTCACCCCTAAGTTCTCACACAATGATTGACCCCCTTCTAGGGATTCTAGAATCCACTTTTCCATGAGGGTGATAACCATTGGTCTTCATTATGGTTTTTCTCAGCTTATTCTTTAGGATAGCCTCTACCTAATTTGTTACAAGGATCCAAAATTTTCTATTTCAAACCACAACCTCCAATGGACCCAAGAGTTATAGGGCTCCAGATATTCTATCCTAACCCACAACCTTTGGGTATCCAAGTGAGTACAGGACTCCAGAGCTCTGAAGACTAGCAACTCAATGCACAACCTCCACTAATCAGATTCAATCCCCTTATCTTATCTTCTCTTCAGTGTTGAGTGAGGAGAGTGAATGATAAATATCTCCTTCCTCTGGTTCAATGTGCTACCATTTCTCCAATTCTCTCGGTTGCCATCTCTCCTGCTCTCTCCATTTTTTTTCTTTGTCCTTTTTTTTCGCGTCCAGCCTTTTCTTGGTCACTTCCTAATCCACCATTACTGTTGTGCCCTTCTTTTATTGTAGCACGAAGTCCCTTTATAAATTCCTATCCTTTCTTTCTTATGGTTGCTTCCCAACCACCATGGGCCTACATACTTTTTCCTGCATCTCATTTAATTTCAATAGATCTTTTATCAATTCATGCACCAACCAGCTTTTAATGGCTCTCCTCCATTTCCAGGTTTCTTTGTTGCATAAGAAACCATAACATCCCAAGCAAGTGACTCCCTTCCCAACTCTTGAATGTATGTGAGGTGAGCATAATATTGACAATACATGAGCATAATAATGACAATACATTTACAAAGCCATTTGGATAAGATCTTTGGTGGGGGTGTTACAAGAACTAAGAGAGTTAGATATATGCACGCAAGCTCTCCCTATGCTTTCCTAGGGCATCAATAAATATAGCCCCTAGATTTCTTAGTAAATATTATGGTTGCCAATGTGAGGGGAAGAGGGGAATGTATAAACACAAATTATATGAACTTTATATATAAACATTGTTAGTGTCAGTCTAGTCATATTGCCATCAGTGATCAAAATTTCTCTTTTTCATTTTCATATTAGGAGTCCCATACCAATAAATTTCACCATTCCGCTAGGTCATGGATTGATTTATGGTAGTGATTTTTCATCAGTTTTCCCTCACGTGAAGCTTGCTGATTCTCCTCTCCATGGTATTTAGTCATGAGTCACTTTCACTATCAAAATCATGTCATTAGGTTATAGGATGAGTCTCATTAGGTTTTAGGATCTCACCATGGTCAAAATAATGAGTCAAGTGTCAATAAATATCAGCAAGGTCATGAGGAATTCAATAAACTCAAAGTCACAGCACCTGGAAGATCAAAGAAATATTTTATTCAGCTTGATGTAATTTTCACCTCAAAACCAGGTTTTGAGGTGAAAACATGATACTTTGTCTTTATTATCTTTTATTATGTAATTTTATGTCATCATATGTAAGAAGTCACAATTCAGAAGTTTCTATCTCCACAAAGTCATCACCCTACCTTCAGAGAAGTTTTCCATATCATGTTCAGTGCCAAATCATCTTCCAAGCAGATCCATCAGAAAGAGCCCGGAAAGATCTTTCCAATGGTATACTACACACTCAAAATTGACTTCTGGATTGAAATTTATGCTTAAGTGAAGTAAAAAGTCCCCTATACCCTTAAATAATCCCTTTTCACACCTTTCCCCAAATTTTATTTTGTTAAAGTTTTATATTTTCTTTAATTAAATCTCTTTTTCCTCCCTCCGATTGTAAAATCGCATTATAAAATTATTTAAAACACAAATGCGATTTAAACTTAACCACTTCCCTTCCATGCCATAGAACTTTATAATAAAGTTTTAAAAGTTCTATATTATATAACCCCCGCCATTTTAAACCACTTCCCCTTTTCATAACCCCTTAAACTTTAGAACAAAGTTTAAGTTTCATATTATAAGATCCCGCTGACCCAAAGTCCCTTTCCCCTTTCCAATCGCATCGCAACATTACATAAATGCACCCTGATCGACCCTTTGTTAAAACTCTGATTCCGATTACGTCGATTTTCCCCGATGGTGTATCTCTGATGGCGAAACCCCGATTGACCCCGCCCGACTATATCCTGGTCGTCGATCTGATTGATGATCGGACGGCCCATACTTAATCGGTGCTTCCAAATCCCTCCTCCCGATCAATACCCTCTTATTATCCCTCAGCTGTTGATTGCCCAATCCAATCCGACGGCCCACAAACCGTCGCGCCCATCGCATCGACGATTTCATATGTCACCCTGCCCCGCTCTCCTTCGATCTTTGACGTCGATTGACCCCGGTCCCACCATTTAATATTCTCCGCCCATTCAAATAATACAAAGGCTTGCCCTTTGTAAAAATTAAAATGTCATTTTAATTCATTTTACAAAGAATTCCCCCATCTCATTATTTCAATCACATCGGAAACTTGTTCGCCTATTTTCAAATATATACCCCCCTTGCCCCCAAGCCCGATTCCGATTGTCATTGGTCCTCCCAAGTCCCACCTTAAAGGCCCTCCGCCATTCCAATTATAAAACTGTTCTTTCCTCCCTTTGTAAAAGCGCTGAAACCTTTTATTTTCATTTTTACCCCATTATCCCTTTGGCCTGTCTTTCATCCCTGTTTCCCACATGCCCATCGCATCGGAAGTTTTGGTTTTCGTTTCAAATAACATCCTCCCCATTCCCCGATCACCGATTGGAAATGGCACTGTCACATAACATATTACAATGTTTATATTGTATATTGCCTCCCCTCCGATCCTGATTGCGATTATAACGTGGACCCCATTTCCTTTCCCTTCCCTTTTCCCCATTCAAAATGATTTCCACCCTTCACTAAAGCATAAATTCATTCTATTTTATCTCAAAAGAATTTTATTAAAAAATTCATTTTTCTCAAACGAATGATGGAAAGCAATAGTTAGAGGCCGAGATCTAAATTTGTAACAGTCACATCTTCAGCTACGATTTAAAAGGGATCTACGCCACAAGTTTCTTCTTCTCATTGGTTACCAAAAAATTTCAAGTGGTCAAATGTAACGCTGCTCTTTCTTTAGGTAGATTGTTGCATTTCTTTTCTATGATTAGTTTTCATTTCTTCAGCTGTTAGAAAAGCTCCCTTTTTCTGTGGATCTATGTTCCCACAAATCTTATCTATTTAATGTAATTGTAAATCATTTGTAAAGCAGTTTGTAACTCAGAAGTAGGGGAATAGTGTGGAAAAGAACGCTCTGCGCTCCATTGTACAGCTTGACAGGGAATTAATAAGAGATGCAGCTCTAATTTGTGGGATCCATGTGGTATGAGATTTAGCATTTTTTTCTCTCCTTTGTTTCATATGTAAATTGTTATGTTTCACCTCTCATCCATAAACATTTCCTTTTGAATGCTTTCAAGATAGAAAGGTAGAATCCATTTCATATGCTCTGCCTTGGGAAATCATTCATACTCTGTGTTTTTCTTCTGTTTGAAAAGGATCCATTCATTGTGCCCTTTTCAACTCCTCACCATTCTTTCCATCCCATCCTTATTTAACCTTAATTGCTAAAATTTTCTGCCTATCTTGCCCCATAAAATACCCTGTGTCCTAATTTGATTCCCCAGTTTCAATTGTCCCATTTTATCCCACACATCTCTGAAAATCCATCTCATTTATTAAAATTATTTTCCCATCATTATACCTAGCCTAATATCATTTTTATTATTTCACTTTATTGAATATATTTTCACGGAGAAATCCCTCTCCTGACCTTGTAGGGCTAGCTACAAGGCTGAGCGTGGTTTAGTTGTTACCTTGTTTGGTCCTTTTCATCCAGGGGTCCAGATCAGGTGCTAACATCTCTCGCGAACATACTAGGGAAGCCGATCTAACTATATTCAAGCTTATTGTTCTTGGTGTTGAATGTGTTTATTATGTTTTCAAAGCGAAATCATAGTTGGTTCTGTGGAGTATTGGAAACTCTGTCGTAAGTTTAAACCTTGGTTATATTAACCGCAACTAACCTTTGGAAAATCTCTGTCATTGAAAGTAAAAGGCTTTGTTCTTTGTCGGTGGATTAATATCAGTGGGACCCAGCCAGCGAGTTACCGTGTGGAGTTAAAGCGCCTAACCACAAGCGAAAACCACAGTTAAAGCACAGTTGTAATTACTGCCAGTGGATTTTGCAACCAAAACCACCCATATCGCGTCGCTTTTTCCCAGGAGAAAACCCACTTCTAAAAAACGCGATCCAGTAATATTTGGGCACGTCATCACCTCAATACAGCCCATATCATGCAATTTTTGAGGGTTAAACTTCAGCCTTGGAAAAAACCCGATATTCATGAGCATCATCCGATCTGGAGAGCCTTGGATCTAACGGTAATCGCGCGCTGAGGTGCACAAGCGATAATCAAGGTATGATCTGGCAGATTTTACATTATTTAATGTTCATTTGATTTATAAAAAGGTGAATAGTGGATGCGTGGGCCCCCATCGAATGAAATATATGTCGCGCTGGTAGCATAAAAGTGTTCTATAGTATAAAGTTCGAAGGTTGATGTTTTTAAAGGATCGCGCCATTGTTTTAATATTACGACCGAAGTAAGTTTTGTTCAAGTATTTTCAAAATTATTTCCCTATATCACATTAAGCTTTAAACATTTGCTCGAGAGCTTTGAAATATTATTTCACGGTGAAACATTATTGAAGCGCTTCGGAAGGGAATACAACTATAGCCACTTATTCACAGCCATAATATTTCTGGTAGCAGAATTTCAAGACAGATCACTCCAGTGAATGTTTTCTTGTAAATTCCTCGATTATGGAAGATGATTTTCAGAATCTGTTAGGCTGAAACAGAATTTTTGTACAGTAGAAATTACACACACTGGCTTCAAGAAGATACACAAGGGCTAATCCAAATCCAAATCCTCCCCCTGTGTTTGAAAATCCAAATCTTATTCCAAGAATTGTCAGAAGACAAGAAGGATCAATAAGTCCCAAACCTATCTTCAGATCTCATACTTGGCCCAGTGAGTGGTTTTTTGTAGAAAATATTTCCTTTGATGAGAGTTTTGAGCTTTCTTTGTTTAAGAATAATTCTGAAACTGCACTTGATGACACAGTTTTAGATCCAGAATTCCTTGTAGATATTGAATTTCAAAGAGAAAATTCTTCCATTGATGATTATATTATGAATTATCCTCAGTCATCTATCACTGTAACTAATATTATTGAGCCTTCATAATCATCAAGAACAACATTTCCTCCTCCCAACTCATCAGTATTCCCATCAATCAACTCTCAGTTGTCATCTCCTCCATCAACACCTCCCTTAAATCCTTCTACTACAAACACTGTTGTAAATCCACCCAGAGTCATGGTTGCCTGGTATGCACCCCTGGTTTTACCTCAGGTTCTTAATGATATGTCTGTTGACTATCAAAGTAAAATTCCCATCTTTGATGCCACCCAAAGCATCACAGCCCAGCAGCACGTTGATAAAATGAATGACTTTTTTGATCTACATGAGGTAGAAGCAGAGAATGTAACTACCATTTTGTTTGTTCAAAGCTTCGGAGGTGAAGTTAGAAAGTGGTTCAGAGCCCTACCAGCAGGCTCAATTTGCACTTTGCAGGAGTTGCACACACATTTTTTGGACCAGTGGGAGGTAAAAAATAACCCACTTCAAATTCTATCTGAGTATGAGAATATTAAGAGAAATGTGGGTGAAACTATATAGGACTATTGTTTAAGATTTAATGTTGTATATAATGCTATTCCAACTAACCTGAAACCTCCTGTGGGATTAGCCTTACTAAAATTTCCAGATGGTTTCGATGCCGATATGGCATATCATCTGCGGGAAAGAGATCCTTCTTCGCTTGAAGACATGCAGAAGATAGCAGTGAGTGTAGAATCAAATATGTTGGCTAAAAGAGCACGCACCAGAGCTGAAAAGACAGTCACGGTGAAAGAGGAGGCCTCTCCTTCAGACAACAAAATGGAAACTCTGATTCGGACAGTCGACAAGATGGTTGATCGATTAACCATTACAGATAGACCTGAACCTCAGATGAGAAATCCGAACTTCAGAGGGCAATAGCCACAATTCAGAATCAAGCAGAGAGAACAAAGAACGCAGGACCAAGCGCCGCCACAGCAGCAAATCAAAACTTCACTACAACAGAATTACGTGCAAGGAACAGACACAGATGAGGATGATGATCCTCTGATTGAGGCCAATCACTTTTTCACTTCTGATGGTGCCCCTATCTTCCTCACAAAAGAAGAATAATACATGGCGACTCCAGACACTCAAAAAGATGAAGATTTCATCTTGGCCAATGACGCAGTACTAGAAGAAGAGTCTGATGACTACCAGAGAGGGTACATGAACGCTTTATCAGCCGAACAAAAATATTCTTTGAGGAACAGATATGTTCTGATCAGTCCCATTCAAAAGAGAAAAGAGCTTCAAATAAAGAACGATTCGCAAAAGAAAGGAAAAGAGCCAGCTGACCCTTCCTCCAGCAAAGCACCTTCAGCAAATAACAGTCCAAATGAAAAGAATCAGCAGAGCACAGTAAAGGAGCAAACAAAGAAGAAATATCCTCCAGTTAAAGAGGTAGAGAAAGCTCCTTCTTTTAATTTAGAAAATGAAATTTCCAAGCTGAAATTGTCTATGCCTGGGTTGGTGAAAAATAGTGCATATAAAAACCAGGTGTCTAGAATTCTGTAAATAGACTTTGTTTCTGATATGGTTAATGTAGAAGATGACTACCCTGAACTCATATTTGGCCCCGCCACAGAATAATCTGAAGAAATTGAAGTCCCTCCCTTTTACCTGAGTCTTAGACTACACGAGTTCATCTTGCATAATGCTATGTTAGACTCTGGGGCCTCACATAATTTGATGCCCAAGGCCATCATGGAAAAATTAGGACTGGATATTACTTGAAAATACCATGATTTGTATTCTTTTGACTCAGGTAGGGTCCATTGTATTGGTCTTATTAAAGATTTGGTAGTGTCTTCAGATCAAATCCCAGCTAAGAATGTCTTGATGGATGTAGTAGTTGCCGATGTTCCACCATGGTTTGAAATGCTTCTATCTAGGTCTTGGGGTGAAAAACTTAAGGGAACCATGCGGCTTGACTTCTCTTATGCCACTATCCCTGTATTTGGCTAGTTGAGAAAGCTATATAGGGAAAAGAAAATGAAATATATGATTACTAGCAAAGAGAAGCCTGTAAATCATCCCATTAATGCAGTCCATACAGATTTAGAATCTTTTGTCTTATATTCAAATGGTGGTTTAAATGATGAGAATGTTCAGTTGGTACAAGTAGATGAAATACATGAGATTTCAGAGAATTTCAGAGAAGTCTTCAAACAAGAAAAAGATAAAGCAACAAACACTTCTGAGTCTCCTGCCTGCCAGCAGCAAAAAGACAGTGAATAGCCAGAAATCAGCCAAGGTAGAGAGGAGAAAGAAACAAAATTCTAGCATCTACAAGAAGAAGAAGAAGGCCTGTGGAGCATGGATTTTGATGGAGCTGTTGGTTTGGATGGAGCTGGTATTGGAATATGGATTAGGAGCCCTGTTTTCTAGCCTAAAAAGGTTCCCAGCAATGTTAGAGTATGTGCTTATAAGCTAGCTTTTGACTGCTTTAACAATGAAGCAGAATATGAGGCTTTGATTGCAGGTCTCAAAATTTTGAAGAAGTTGAATGCAAAGAGGATTTCTGTGTATGGCGACTCTGAATTGATAATCAAACAGGTTAAAGGAGAATACCAAGCAAAGCATCCAAGATTGAGGGCATACAAGAATGCAGTCCTAGATATCTTGAAGACATTCCCTGAGTACACTTTGATAGCAGTACCCAAGATGCAGAATCTTATTGTTGATTCTCTTGCCACTACTGCAAGCAACCTGAAGATTCCGATGAACTCCAACAACAAGTTTGAGATCTATGTCAAACATAGGCCTGTTGCTCCAGACAATTTAAGGTATTGGCAAGTATTTTGGGATGACAATGAGATTAATGCATTTTTGCAGGGTAATGGAAAATTCAAAGACACTCCAATAGAAGGTGATTATGAGGTTGATTATCAGGAGATGGAAGCAAACCAAATGGACATATTGCAGCTGAAGGATAATGTAATTCCTAGAGGTCTCATACCCTTAGAAGAGCTTTTTGATCAGGATGATGTTGCAAAGAAACCAAGCTTGGTACCCACCGAGAAAGGAGTTGAAGAAGTGAATATTGGAACACCTGACAAGCCCAAGTTTGTGAAATTTTCTAAGGCATTGTCCCCTCAGGTAAAGGATAAGTATGTTAAATTGATTTCTAAATTTTCTGATGTGTTTGCATGGGATTATTTAGATTTTAAGGTGTACGATAAGAACATAATCCAACATACTATTCCCATCAAGCTGGATCAAAATCCATTCAGACAGAAGCTGAGAAGAATCAATCCCAAGCTGCTCCCATCCATCGAAAAAGAGGTAAACAGGTTGTACAAAGCAGGTATCATAGTTCCCATTATATTTTCTAACTGGATTTCAAATTTGGTCCCAGTACGTAAGAAGACAGGAGAGACAATATTGTGCATAAATTTTCGGAATTTGAATAAGGCATCCTTAAAGGAAAATTATCCACTTTCGAAGATGGACCATATTCTGCAGAGAGTAGTTGGAGAATCTAGGATGTCACTACTTGATGGCTACTCAGGCTACAACCAAATCTTGGTGCATGAGAAGGACTAAGACAAAACTGCCTTCACAACACCCTGGGGAACCTTCCAGTATGCTAAAATTCCGTTCGGACTAAAGAAGGCTAGAGCCACTTTCCAGTGAGTAATGGACATTGATTTTGAAAATGAAAAATATGTTTTTATTTTTGTTTATTTGGATGCTTTGACAGTGTTTTCAGGTTCAGATGATGAGCATTTGCACCACTTGAGAGTTGTTTTTCAGCGATGCAGAAAATTTGGGATTTCTCTCAATCCCAAGAAGAGTCTTTTTGCCATGGATGAAGGCAAGTTGCTGGGGCATATTATCTCTAAATATGGTATCTGCATCGATCCATCTAGAGTGGAGGAAATTCAGCACCTAGATCTTCCACAAAACAAAAAGTAGATTCAGGCCTTTAATGGTAAGATGAACTTTCTGCCCCGATTTATATCCAATCTGGCTGAACATCTGAGAGAAATGACTAATATGTTGAAGAAGGATAGCACTATCAAGTGGAGTGAAGAAGCTATCAAGTCATTCAATCTGGTAAAGTTTTCTTTTTCCAATGCCCCAATTTTGATTAGTCCCGACTATACTCAGGATTTTATCATATTTTCATTTGCATCAGAGCATACTATGGCTGTTGTTTTAATGCAAAGGAGAGATCAGGTAGAAAAGCCAATTTCCTTTTTCAGTAGAACTATTAGTGATGCTTCTTTAAGGTACAATATTATTGAAAAGCAAGCATTGGCTCTTATAAAGGAATTGAAGGATTTTAGGGTCTATATTATGCATTCACATACTATAGCATACGTCCCTAACGCAGCAGTGAAGGATGTCTTGATGCAAACTGATCTAGAAGGTCGAAGAGGTAAATGGATAGAAGCTATGTTAGAGTACGACTTGGAGATCAAGCCCACGAAGTTGATCAAAGGCCAAGGCTTGGCAAAATTGATGGCCCAATCAAATCTGCATGCCTTGGATATAAACCTCATTACAGCAATGTCAGAGGATGAAGATGAAGGTTTGCTTGTTCCAATTTCAGATATTTTTCTGCAGTCCCCATGGTATTCAGATATTGTTTATGTCCTTCAGCATTTGTCACCTCCTACAGGCATGTATAAGAGTAAAGGTAGATATTTGAAACTTAAATCTGCTAAATATTGTATTTTAAACAATGCTCTGTATTGGAAGGATCCAGGAGGTGTTCTGCTCAAATGTTTGGTTGAAGAAGAAGCTCAGAAGGTAATGCATGATTTCCACAAAGGTGATTGTGGGGGTCATTTGTTTTGGAAGACTACAGCTAACAAGGTATTAAGAGTAGGGTATTATTGGCCCACATTATTTTCTGATTTATATAAAATGGTGATGAATTGTCATGAATGCCAAATTTTCCAAGGGAAGAAGAAATTGCTTCCACTTCCTTTAAAACCAGTTTCATTGAACGCTCCATTTCAGCAATGGGGACTCGATTTCATAGGAGAAATCCATCCGGCATCCTCAGCACAACATCGATGGATCCTGACAGGTACAGATTACTTTACTAAATGGATTGAGGTAGTCCCAGCAAGGCAAGCTACAGACACGGTAATTATTCAGTTCCTAGAATTGAATATTTTATCTCGTTTTGGCTGCCCTTATAAAATTATAACAGACAATGCAGCAGCGTTCAGATCTAAGAAAATGGTCGATTTTTGTGATAAGTATAATATCATGCTGGGCCATTCAACAGCGTATTATCCACAAGGAAACAGCCTGGCAGAATCATCAAAAAAATCACTGATAAATATAATTAAGAAAATGTTGGACGCTAACAAAAGAAACTGGCATCGCAAGCTCATCAACGCATTGTTGGCAGACAGAGTTAGCAATAAGAAATCAATAGGTATGTCACCTTTTGAGCTGGTTTATGGTACTGATGCTGGTTTTCCTACATCTCTTACAGTCCCAATTATGAGATTATTGCAAGAACTTGGCAGCGAAGATGATGACAATCAGCGAAGGATCAATCAGATGATCCACCTCTAGCAAACAAGAGAGGAAGTGTCACAGAATGTTGTTTAGTTGCAGGAGAAGATTAAAAAGATCTATGATCGAAAGACAAAAGTAGAAAAGTTTCAGCTAGATGATGTAGTGTTGAGATGGGATGCAAGGAATGAGGACAAAGGGAAGCACGGTAAGTTTGACAACCTGTGGAAAGGACCATACATGATTTTAGCATACAGGGGACAGAATGCCTTCTTGCTTTTAGAAATGGATGGCCAAGATTGCCCTGGAGGAGCAGTGAATGGTAGGATTTTGAAGCACTAACATTGTTGAGGACAATGGATCAAAATCTATGTCATCTTAATTGTATATACCATGTTATTTTTTATCAGAGTTCAAGTACACAGTCATTCAAGTTTGGGGCTCGAGGTGAAGGCTATAAAACTTGGATGATATGTGTATGGTTTGGTTTTATTTCAATTTTCAGTCTTAGTCTTGAGTCATGATTCAGTCTGAATTGTGTCAGTTTTTAGTGTTTTTGACTCCATGCCCAATGGATAAGGCTACTTGGTCTACGGTGTTCTTGGCACCTCAAAGGAGCTATCATCCCCATTGGAGCCAATTTTAGTGTCAGTCTAGTCATACTACCATCAGTGATCAAAATTTCTCTTTTGCATTTGCATATTAGGAGTCCCATACCAATAAATTTCACCATTCCGCTAGGTCATGGATTCATTGATGGTAGTGATTTTTCATCAGTTTTCCCTCACGTGAAAAGTTTTCCCTCACGTGAAGCTTGTTGATTCTCCTCTCTATGGTCTTTAGTCATGAGTCACTTTCACTCTGTGAGTCATGTTATTAGGTCATAGGATGGGTCTCATTAGGTTCTAGGATCTCACTGTGGTCAAATTAATGAGTCAACTGTCAATAAATATCAGCAAGGTCATGAGGAGGTCAATAAACTCAAAGTCATAGCACTTGAGAAGATCAAAGAAATGTTTTATTCGGCTTGATGTAATTTTCACCTCAAAACCATGTTTTGAGGTGAAAACATGATAATTTGCCTTTATCATTATTTATTATGTAATTTTATGTCAGCATATGTAATAAGTCACATTTCAGAGGCTATTATCTCCACAAAGTCATCACTTTTCCTTCGAACCACTTTCCCTGACATGTTGTGACAACGAATGGTCAAGTAGATCAATTAGAAAGAGCTGGAAGGAGCTTTCCACCGATATACTACACTCTCAAAACTAACCACGGATGAAATCTATACTAAGTGAAGTAAAAGAGAGTCCCATACCCTTAAATAATCACTTTCACACCTTTCCCCCAGATTTTGTTTTGTTAAAGTTTTATATTTTCTTTGGCAAATCCCTTTCCCCCCCCCCTCCGATTATAAAATCGCATTATAAATATTTTAAATAAATATGTGATTTATGTATCAACCACTTCCCCTCCATGCCATAGAACTTTATAATAAAAGTTTTAAAAGAAAAGTTATATATTATATAACCCGCCATTTTAAACCACTTGCCTTTCCATAGCCTTAAACTTTGGGCTCGAGGTTTAGTTTCATATTATAAGATCCCGTCGACCCAAAGTCCCTTTCCCCTTTCCAATCGCATCGCAACATTACATAAATGCGCCCCAATCAGCCCTTTGTTAAAACTCTAATTCCGATTATGTCGAGTTTCCCCGATGGTGTATCTTCGATCGCGAAACCCCGATTGACCCCGCCCGACTACATCCTGGCCGTCGATCCGATCGATGATCGGACGGCCCATACTTAATCGGCGCTTCCAAATCCCTCCTCCTAATCGATACCCTTTGATTATCCCTCAGCCTTCGATCGCCCAATCCAATCCGACGGCCCACAGCCCGTCGCACCCATCGCATCGACGATTTCATATGTCACCCTGCCTCGCTCTCCTCCGATCTCCGACGCCAATTGACCCTGGTCCCACCATTTAATATTCTCCGCCCATTCAAATAATAAAAAGGCTTGCCCTTTGTAAAACGTAAAATGTCATTTTAATTCATTTTACAAATACTTCCCCCATCAGATTATTTCAATCGCATTGGAAACTTGTTCGCCTTGTTTCAAAAATATGCCCCCCTTGCCCCCAAGCCCAATTCCGATTGCCATTGGTCCGCCCGGGTCCCACCTTAAAGGCCCTCTGCCATTCCAATTGTAAAACCGTTCTTTCCTCCCTTTGTAAAAGCGTCGAAACCTTTTATTTTCATTTTTACCCCATTATCCCTTTGGCCTGTCTTTCATCCATCTTTCCCACATGCCCATCGCATCGGAAGTTTTGGTTTTCGTTTCAAATAACATCCTCCCCATTCCTCGATTGCCAATTGGCGATGGCACTGTCACATAACATATTACAATGTTTATATTGTATATTGCCTCCCCTCCGATCCTGATTGCGATTATAACGTGGACCCCATTTCCTTTCCCTTCCCTTTTACCCATTCAAAATTATTTCCACCCTTCACTAAAGCATAAATTCATTCTATTTTATCTCAAAAGCATTTTATTAAAAAAGTCATTTTTCTCAAACGAATAATGGAAAGCAATAGTCAGAGGCCGAGATATAAATTTGTAACAGTCACATCTTCAGCTACGATTTAAAAGGGATCTACGCCACAAGTTTCTTCTTCTCATTGGTTATCAGCAAATTTCAAGTGGTCAACAGTAACACTGCTCTTTCTTTAGGCAGATTGTTGCATTTATTTTCTATGATTATTTTTCATTTCTTCAGCTGTTAGAAAAGCTCCATTTTTCTGTGGATCTATGTTCCCACAAATCGGGTCTATTTAATGTAATTGTAAATCATTTGTAAAGCAGTATGTAACTTAGAAGTAGGGGAATAGTGTGGAAAAGAATGCTCTGCACTCCATTGTACAGTTTGACAGGGAATTAATAAGAGATGCAGCTCTAATTTGTGGAATCCATGTGGTATGAGATTTAGCATTTGTTTCTCTCCTTTGTTTCATATGTAAATTGTTATGTTTCACCTCTCATCCATAAACATTTCCTTTTGAATGCTTTCAAGATAGAAAGGTAGAATCCATTTCATATGCTCTGCCTTGGGAAATCATTCATACTCTTTGTTTTTCTTTTGTTTGAAAAGGATCCATTCATTGTGCCCTTTTCAGCTCCTCACCAGTCTTTCCATCCCATCCTTATTTAACCTTAATTGCTAAAATTTCCTGCCTATCTTGCCCCATAAAATACTGTGTGTCCTGATTTGATTCCCCAGTTTCAAATGTCCCATTTTATCCCACATATCCCTGAAAATACATCTCATTTATTAAAATTCTTTTCCCATCATTATACCTAGCCTAATATCAGTTTTATTATTGCACTTTATTGAATATCTTTTCACGGAGAGAGCCCTCTCCTGACCTTGTAGGGCTAGCTACAAGGCTGAGCATGGTTTATTTGTTACCTTGTTTTGCCCTTTTTAGCCTGGGGTCCAGATCAGGTGCTAACAAACACAAAAAAAAATCTCCATAAAAATCTCTCATTATACTATTGTGCAAACACTAAGTATAATCCTTAGAGTTTTGATCAAGACATGATTAACAACAATGTTGGAACACCTAATCCTACATGGGTAGGTGTGGAATGCGAAAAGTCACAATGGAGTCCAAGTGACCTTGGAATATGAAACCAAGAGTCACACCATTGTACTATAAATGTACATCTTTGTATAATGGAAAATATGAGCTACATGTTTATCCTTCATTGTGTTGAGTTTCTTGTTGTGTGTGTGTGTTTATTCTTCTCTACACCATGTGTGTGCCTTAACATGGTGTTTAACATGGTATCAGAGCGGGCGATTGCTGGCCCTGATCCAAATTGAGTGAGCCATTTGTGTTTATGGCCTGTGCATATCTACAAAAAATTTTGACATTTTTGCAGCATTTAGAGAATTTCTGCAGCAGTCTTTTTGTCGCATTCAGAATTTGTTTTGAAGAAGAGCGGCATTGGTTTTGAGAAGGAGTAGCATTTAGAAATTGGCAGCATTCAGGCATTGGCTTTGAAGAAAGGCAGCACTGCCCATCTGAAGGTTTTCATTCTAATTTTTCTCTACAATTTCTGCTTATTAAAATCTGCAATTTGAAGAGCTGCTGGATACTATATATATTGGGTTTCTGAAGAAGATTCTGGATTTTCACTGCTATAATTTCCAGAAAAATTCTGCTGTGTATGCCTGCTTAAAATTATGTATTTTTAAAGTCCATATTTTCTGTTGCTGAGCTATTTCTGGGTTTTATTGGCTATCTGTTGTTGCATTTCAGTACTTGAAATTCTACTGTTGCCCTCATTTCTACATTTTGTCCAATTCTGCTGTATATCTGGAAGAATTCTGCAAAGTCCAATTCTCTGCTATTATATTGAAAAAAAATAAAAAATAAAAAATAAAAAAATAGAAATAAAAATTTTACCGCTCATCCCTCAAACCCTTGCAGCTCGCTCATCCAACTAAACTCACTCACGGGCTCTACCCCCCTCACTGCAACATCCCTACAGCCGCCCCTTCATATAATACGACCCCTCCTCTTTTAAAAATCGATTTTTATATTTTTAAATCTTTGTTTTTAATATCTCCAACTCAAACCCCACACAGCTCACAGCTCTTTCCTGTTCGACGCCTCTTCCCACCTTACGCCTCTTCCCCTGCAACGTACCCTCACACCCGACGGCATATTCGTCCCTTCCTCTCCACTCGTCTACCTTACAACTCAACTGCGACTCTACTCTTACCCTTCACACTGCAGCTCCTATCCACATTATCACGAGTTCCCTCCCATGGCACCTGTGCATACCCCCTTATTCCTCGCCCCCTTTCCAACTCACCCCAGCGCTCAACGCTTAACGCCCTTTCTCCCTTCAACGCATCCCCGCGCCCCTCGAGCTCCAACGCTCTCTCTCCCAGCTACACACATTCGACCCTGCCCTCTCTCAAACCCCTCCCATTCGCTCAACCCCCAACCCTACCCACTCGCTCTCCCAAGTTTACTACGCTCCCACCGCTCTATGCATTTGCTCAGCCTTCCCAAATGATTTTCCCAGCCTTCTAAATTTCTTTAAATCAGCTTTTTTAAAATTTTCAAATTTTTTAATATAGACCCTCCCCCCATACAATACCTCCCTCCCTCTCCCCATTTAAAATTCTCTCCCCTCCTACAATTGAACCCCCCTCCATTTTTATTTTATATTATTAAAAAAAAAAAAAAAAAACCCCTTCCCCATTTTAATTCCCATTTCAATTAATCCATTTTTTTAATTAATTTTTAATTAAAAAAAAAAAAAAACAGCAGAGAGAGAGGAAGGACATTGAAGACGAAAAAGAATATGAACAGCAGAAATGAAGGAAATGACTTATCAGTAAATGGACAGTACACATAGAGAAAATTGCAGATTTGACATTGTGTGATTTGTGGCATATACAAGAGGGTGATTTTCTGAAAAAATTGACATTTGAAGACAAGTTTGCTATCATTGAAAACAACGCTTTGAAGGAAAATTCAGCTGCCTTAAAGGCCTCTTGCATAGTGTTTTCAGCTACACATTTACAAAATATTTTTGCAGAGATATTGACATTGTATTATGAGTAGAATTTGCCTCTTCATTCATAGTTGGAATCAGTAAATTTGAGTTGAAAAATTGTTGATTGCCCTCCATCATTTGAGGAGCAAATTTTGTACTTTGAGATTTCCATAGTTGGAAATTCTTTAGAGTCATTTGTATTTGTTGTTGAATCACATTGTAAACGGGTGCATTTTCGGTTGAAGCCGACACCCTTTCATTTTTTGAAACTAATTTGTTGAAAATGGCTAAAATCAATGAGGCATTAGTGTTGTTGAATGACCTCATTCATTCCAATGTTGATGACATGATAAAAATGAGCAAGGATGCTCTTTGTAACATTCAAAGTTGTTTGCTATATGCATAAGAAAAGATTGAGTTTTTGCAGTTGGAATCTCAGCTCCAACAAGATGAACTTTAGCAAAAGAGTCACCATTCTGAACCTGTTTATGTTCAGAACATTGTGAAAGACTCCCATCAGCAGAAATTCAGTAAATTTGAAGTCGATTCCCATTCAGTTCCTTGCACAAGAGCAGATGTACATGCAGATGCAGCAGCTCAGCCTGCACTTCTCAAGCCCATCATTAGACCTTGGGAAGAGCTTTTCCACAACAAGCACCGAACTGGTCTTGGATATGACAAGGATGTGACCTTTCATATTCCAGACTACACCAAGCCCATCATATTTTAGAGTGCCGGATTCTTGTATGACAGTTCACCTGCAGCTGTTCCAGATCTTGCTCCACAACAACAACATCAGATTGTAAAATGCCAACACTGTGATCGAGTTGGCCATATGAAAGATCACTGTTTTGATCTTCATCCATGCAAGCACTGTGGTCGGCACACTCATTCTTCACACAGATGCTTCAGACACAAGCCTCCTGCAAGAACCAAGATTCATCTTAGATGGATTGCTTCTTGGCAATGGGCATCAGCAGCCAAGAAGATGTTTAAAACACATGTCAGAACTTGTTCTCAGATATTGAGCAAACTTGTAGTTGAGTTTTCGCCATCATCTCACCTTGTCCCTAACAGGGGGGGAAATGGTGGTCATGTACAAGCTTTGACGACAGATCAAGCGAGCCTGAGCCACAATATCTCATTCCATGTTCAGATTTGTAGCCATAGACACAGCAGTTCAAGCAAGCCTGAGCCACAATTCGTCCTTCCAGATTCAGAGATGTAGCCAGAGACACGGATGCCCATGGGCATGCCTTCGGTTGGTGGACAACCTTAAACCATCATCTTTGGTTGGTGGATAACCTAAAACCATCACAGGTAGTAGACCTCCCTTCTTTTAGGTTGAAGGTATCCCTTTCATATATGAGGAACACTTCCTCTAGCAGAAGCCTTCAGCTTCTTGCCAGCTTTGGTTGAGTTCCAGGAAATGCTTCAAGCATTCCAGAGTTGTTGGTAATCCTAAAACCATCACAGGTAGTAGACCTCCCTTCTTTTAGGTTGAAGGTCTCCCTTTTTATGAGGGACAATTCCTCTAGCGGAAGCTTTCAGCTTTTTGCCAGTTTTGGAAGAGTTCCGGGAACTGCAACAAGTATTGTGTTCCAGTGTTTGTGGTCATCCTAAAACCACCTCTTTTTCCAACATTTCAGAGAGTTAATTCAGCCAAGTGCTGCCATGTATACTTTGCAGATTTGTATTACAACTCTTTTCTTGGACTCACACATACCCCTTCGGATTAAGGGGGGATGTTGGAACACCTAATCCTACATGGGTAGGTGTGGAATGCGAAAAGTCACAATGGATTCCAAGTGACCTTGGAATATGAAACCAAGAGTCACACCATTGTACTATAAATGTACATCTTTGTATAATGGAAAATATGAGCTACACGTTTATCCTTCATTGTGTTGAGTTTCTTGTTGTGTGTGTGTGTTTATTCTTCTCTACACCATGTGTGTGCCTTAACATGGTGTTTAACAAACAATTTTAAATGTGTTGATTGCACAATGGTTCCATAATGGTTTTGTTAGAGTTTCCGTTATAAGTAACCAAGCACCTCACTATCCAAACCATCCTCAAGAGTATAAAGTTGAAGTATAATATTTAGAAGTGTTGATTGAGAGAGATTTAACAACATTTATAAATGTGTTATTACATTGTGATTCAATAATAAGTTTGTTAGGGTTTTCCTTTCTAAGTAATGAAGCGCCTCATCCTCCAACTAGTATGTGAGAGTAATATATTGGTTAAGGTTTAAGAACTTTCAACATAAACAAGCATTACTCAATATAAACTCAACATGTCACTTGTAAGAATTGAATTTACCTAGAAATAATTACAATCAATCCTACCAACCACCCAAAATAATTCCAAATAACTTACTAAAATTTTCCACAACTTATTCACTCAATACCACATATTATAAACAAAAATATTTCACTTTTGTCTTAAAAAATGTAAACACCTCAAAATTGTGTTTTAACTATTAATATCAAAAATTATAAAGTCTCTTAACCATTAATATCTAAAATTGTAAAATTTCTTATTTAAAAGGAAAAAGTTTGGCAAAGGAAAGTTCTTTTATTTAGTTAATTTAATCTAATAAAATTTGATATAATATAATATTAACGTTGTAATATTTAATTGTTATTTTTTAAATAATTTAAAAAAAAATGATTCTACATTTTAAAATAAAATTATTTTGATAATCAAGTGTATAATTTTTTTCCACTCAAAATAATTTAAATTTAGTATATAAACTTACCAAATAAAGTTGCATATTAATATATTTTAATATATCCAATAAATATTAACTTTGGAAAATTTCCAAATAAATTAATTTTGCATATTTATATTTATTTATGTCCTAGTTTATGTGTTTTATTTTTTGAAGTGTTTTTTGGCATATTTTGGGGCTTAATTTTGTTGGAATCTGGTATGAATTTAATTTGAATTGTAAACTCTCCACAATCCTAGTGCTCTAACATATTTTGAAGGTGTTGAATCTATATATGTAATAAAAAAACCCAACCTCATTTTAAATAACAAAAATTAAGATCTGGCAAAAAAATAGTTGTCAAGATTGAACAAAAAAATCTACAAACTTAACATATTTAAACAATATTTATTTTTAATTAACTAACAGTATTTTGTTTTTAATATTCTTATTCATTAAATAAAATTGCAAATTTATTTTAGTAAAACAATAATAATGACAATTTCAAATTTGATAAACTTAAATAGTCCCAATAAATTCATTGATCTCAATAACATGAGAATTCACTTTTTATAAGTAAGATGGTTCCAATAATTTGGCACATCAAATAGAGTTCAGATTTCATTAGTAAGATAGTCTTAATTACATAAAAACTAGGATTTGATAAGTGAGTAATTTCTATAACATGACAGCTCTTGCTTTATGATAAGAGAGTTGGTCATAATAATGTAATATATAATTTAATAGTTAAATGGCCTCGCTAATAAAACAGTTTAGCATCTCATGATTCAAGGAGTTGTAGTCAAACATGATTACCAGCTAAGTAGATCACCAAGTTTATTAATTCCAATGCCATATGTTTTATTTGAATATTTAATATTGTCACTTATCTATTTGTTGTCGTGGGTGAAATGAAGTTGTAGATTAACACTTAGATTTGGATTTGATATTGTCAGAATTTTGAATTTATGTAGATTTAAAATATGACAATCAGAGGAATGACCTTTCTCTTAATAATCAAATTCCAAAATATTATGAAAATATGCAATGAACAAAAATAATGATAATGACAATTTCGAATTTGATCAACTTAAAAAGTCACAATAAATTCATTGATCTCAATAACATGACAATTCATGTCTTATAAGTTAGATGGTTCCAAGCTTAGATTTCATTAGTAATATCTTTTTAATTACATAAGAGCTGAGATTTGATAAGTGAGTAGTTCCTATAATAACTCTTGTATTTTTTATAAGAGAGTTGCTCAAAATAATGTAATATTTAATTCACTTAATTAAATGATCCTAATAATAAAACAGATTAGCATCTCACGATTCAAGGAGTTCTGGTCAAACATGATTACTAACTCAGAGCTTCAAGTTGATCACCAATTTTATCAATACCAATGTCATAGGTTGTATTTGGATATTTAATATTTCCAGTGATCTATTTGTTATTGTGGGTGAAATGAGGTTTTTGGTTGTAAGTAAACACTTAAATTTGGATTTGATATTGTTAGAATCTTGAATTTATGTAGATTGCAAATTCTGATAATATCGTTTGGATATTTAATATTGCCACTAATCTATTTGTTGTAGTGGGTGAAATGAGGTTTTTTGGATGTAGGTAAATACCTAGATTTAGATTTGATATTGTTATAATCTTGAATTTCTATATAGATTGCAAATTCTGATAATATCTAAGAATTTGACAATCAAGAAAAGATAAAGGAATGACCTTTGACTTGATCAATATTCTTAAAATATGCAATGAACAAAAATAAATCCATTGGAAAATCAAGAAAATATAAAGGAATAGCCTTCCACTTCATCAAATTCCAAGATATTCTTGAAATATGCAATAAACATAAAGATTTCTCCACCAGATTATATTCAACTGAATACAAAGTAAGATCTTAACAATTGAATCAAAGGAAAAAGTTGGCAAAGCAATGTCCTCTTATTGAGTTAATCTAATAAAATTTGATATATTATAATATTGATGTTGTAATATGTAATTGTTATTATTTTTTAAATAATTAAAAAAAAAATTGATTGTACAATTTAAAATAAAATTATTTTGATAATCTAGTTTATAATTTTTTTTCAACTCAAAATAATTTAAATTTATTTTATAAACTTACCAAATAAAGTTGCATATTAATATATTTTAATATATCCAATAAATATTAATTTTAAAAAATTTACATATAAATTAATTTTCAGAAATTTTTATATTTATTTATGTCCTATTTTATGTGTTTTACTTTTTGAAGGGTGTTTTGGCATATTTTGGGGTCTAATTTGCTTAGAATCCAATATGAATTTCTTGGAATCACAAATTTGAGGTGTAAACTCTCCACAATTCTAATGCTCCAAGATACTTTGAGGGCGTTGAATCTATATATGCAATAAAAAACCCTACCTTTTTTAAAATAACAAAAAATAAGGTTTGACAAAAAAATATTTATTAAGATTCAACCAAAAAAAATCAACAAATTTAACATATTTAAACACTTTTTTTTAAATAACCAACAATATTTTTTTGATATATTCTTATTCATTAAATAAAAGTGCAAATTTATTTTGATAAAATAATAATAATGACAATTTCAAATTTAATAAAATTAAAAGGTACCCATAAATTCATTGATCTCAATGACATGACAATTCACTTCTTATAAGTAAGATGGTTCCAATAATTTAATAAAAATGCAATTTTATTTTGGTAAAATAATAATAATGACAATTTCAAATTTGATAAACTTAAAAAGTCTCCATAAATTCATTGATCTCAGTAACATGACAATTCACTTCTTATAAGTAAGATGGTTCCAATAATTTGATAACTCATAGAGTTCATATTTCATTAGTAAGATAGTCTTAATTACATAAAAACTTTGATTTGATAAGTGAGTAATTTCTATAATATGAAAGCTCTTGTTTTATGATAAGAGAGTTGGTCATAATAATGTAATATATAATTTAATAGTTAACTGATCCTAATAATAAAACATTTTAACATCTCATGATTCAAGGAGTTGTAGTAGAACATGATTACCAGCTAAGCATTTTAAGTTCATCACTAAGTTTATAAATGCCAATGCCATAGGTTCTATTTGAATATTTAATATTGCTACTGATCTATTTGTTGTATGGGGTGAAATGAGGTTGTAGGTAAACACTTAGATTTGGATTTGATATTGTTAGAATTTTGAATTTGTGTAGATTGCAAATATGACAATCAGTAAAAGGGTCAAGGAATGACCTTTCTCTTAATAATCAAATTCCAAGATATTCTGGAAATATGCAATGAACAAAAATAATAATAATGACAATTTCTAATTTGATAAACTTAAAAAGTCACAATAAATTCATTGATCTCAATAACATGACAATTCAGGTCTTTCAGATTTCAGACTTCTATGATCTATATTTTGTGATAATGTTATTTCAGGATCCATAGCATTAAGTAGATTTTCCCATGGATGTTTAGAAACAACTATGGAGGTTCATTATCAAGATAAATTTGATAATTCAGGTCTTATAAGTTAGATGGTTCCAATAAATAGAGCTTACATTTCACTAGTAAGATAGTTTTAATTACATAAGAGCTCAGATTTGATAAGTGAGTAGTGACAACTCTTGTTTTTTAATAACAGAGTTAATATTTAATTCAATTAATTAAATGATCCCAATAATAAAACAGATTAGCATCTCATGATTCAAGGAGTTGTGGTCAAACATGATTACCAATCAGCTCTTCAAGTTGATCACCAAGTTTATCAATACCAATGCCATAAATTCTATTTGGATATTTAATATTGCCACTAATCTATTTGTTATTGTGGGTGAAATGAGGTTTTTGGTTGTAAGTAAACACTTAAATTTGGATTTGATATTGTTAGAATTTGAATTTATGTAGATTGCAAATTCTGATAATATCCACTAAAATGACAGATCACCAAGTTTATCAATGCCAATGCCATAGGTTCTATCTGGATCTTTAATATTGCTACTGATCTATTTGTTGTAGTGGGTGAAATGAGGTTTTTGGTTGTAGGTAAACACCTAAATTTGGATTTGATATTATTAAAATCTTGAAATTATGTAGATTGAAAATTCTAATAATATCTAAGAATCTCACAATCAAAAAAAAAAAAAATGTTCTTTATATTCAAATTAAATTACTCTACTAAATTGTATTCAAATGAATACCATGAAAGATCTTTTTTTCAGAAAGAAAAACACGCTGGTTATATTGATTTATATAAACAGTACATAGTCTAATAATCTCAGCTGTAACGAGACACACAGCCAGAAATCCACCAAGTTAAGAAAGATCTTAACTGAACCAACAAGCTGAGATCTTGATTTTACCCAAAAACACCATGGTTCCTCTCTACAATTTTCTCTCTACTGTCATTTTTTCAATGCAGTTTGGAAAAAAATCGAAGTGTCTATCTCAATTTAAAAAGTAACCTCATCCTCGTCTTATTTTAAAAAATAATTGAGTCTTTTTTTCACTTTCACTATCACTCGTTCAGTTTCTTTGTTATGAACGATTTTGTGCATGTGATCGTTTGCTCATTATATTCATTGATCTTACTAGTTTTTGCTAATCGCTTTTTAATTAAATAATAATTGTTAAATAAAATTTCTTCATTCATATAATTAAATATTTATATAATCGATTAACATTTGTAATACATTTATTTTAATATGCTAATATTATTGTATATTTAATAAATTGAAAGGTGAATCTGTAACATTTATTGAAAAATTATATCACGGCTTTAAATAAAACCGTAACAAATATCTCATTCAATTAACCAAATAAATGATCATATTTCTATAGTGTAAATTTTAAACAAATAACAAATAATTTTTCATATATTTAAATTGATAAATAATAATTTCAAATTCCATAATATTTATAAAATTGTCTGGTTAAATTGTTAAATATATTTTTGGCTTACCTAAAATTATTTTCTCATATATTTTTGGCTTACCGTTTATAGTCAAATTATTTTCTCAATTTACACATTATAGAAAATTAGTGAAATGGTCTCCTTAATATGAAGCTTGCAACAGTGACACAATTGTTTGGCTTTGCTGTTGCAAGTTGAAGCCCCTGCTTAAAATTGTGCATTAAGTTCTTTAGTAGAAAAATCTGAGGAATAAGAGCTAGAAGAATCTCAAGATGAATTTTCTAGTAGTTGTTGTAACTGTTCAAAAATGTTTGGGCAATTTTGAGATCGGTGACTCCGTGACCCACATTTATAGCACAGAATAGGAGTCTCTATTTTAACAGCTTTCTTCCCTTTTGTAAGAACTTGGGATGAACTTGGGATTTCTTGCCTCTATTTTTTCTAGATTCTTCTCCAACACGGCATTTATTTGAGGTATGGCCTGGCTGGCCACATAACCAACAAGTCAACCTATTCCATTTTCCTTGCTTTGAGGAATGCAAGTGGATGTCAGAAGGTTGGTAATAATGGGTACTAGGGATGTATTTATAATATCCCTTTTTGGATCTGTGCTGGATCCTTTTATTATTTTTATGATACTTGGTTGGATAGTCTCTATGACTTTTCTTTACTTTCTTTGCCTGTTTATTGGCCTTTTTTCTTTTTACAATTGGATCATCTATGAATAGGCCATATTTGTTGCATATAGACTCATTGTTAGGCATTCTAGAAAGATTTTGCAAAGATTTGTTAACTTTGACACTTGTACACAGACCGACCAAAGTCTTAGTAATAATACTATATACCTCTCCCCAAGTAAAAGTTTCAAATGGCAACTGAAATGCATCTTGTTGTCTAAGATAATCAACAAACTTAGAAGGCACAGCAGCAAGATAAACTTGTTTCCACAGCCAATTTTTAGAATCTTTTACTTCATATATTCTTTTTACCCAGTCCGTGTGAAAATCATCATACTGAGACATTTTATTACATTTTAAATTCATGAGAATCATCTCATGCTTGTTTTCCAATTCTGTCTCGGACCCACACCAGTGTTCTAGGGTCATAGAAGTCAAAGCTCCTATCATATTGTTTTGGGGTGTACCATTAGAGTTGTGAATAATATCACCAGTTTCATCTTTTAACCTAGTTCATTCTCCATTTTGGAAATGAGAGTTGGAGATGTTTTAGTCTCCCACCATCTGAGCAGAGTACCAGTAAAACATTGTATAATGGTTTTGCAGACCTCTACTTCATTTTTTCCTTTCAGGCACATTAACTTATACTCAGTGAATATCATATCTATTAGTTGGCTGATTTGTCCCACACTTCAATTATCTATATTCCATTCTCTGTGTGCATCAGTATGGAATGTATAGGCTTCTGGGATTTTACCTTTACCACTTAGATCAAGAGCAGGATATCTTGTAAACTGACTTTCTAGTGGCTCATAGATGGGGAACAACTGGGAATCTGAACTCTTTAAAGATTCATGCTCAGTCTCTTTGAATAAAGAGGCTATTGTGATTTGTTCAGATATTTCTTCCTCTAAGGGTTTTTCTTTTGATTTGGACTGAGATACTTCCTTTGGAAGTAACTGGGGGAATCTGTCAACTAGCTTAACAGGATGTTGAATCTGTACACTTATTTTATGTATGAAAGATGTAGGAATGGGTTTGTCAGTACTTTTAATCTGGAGCCTTTCAAACTTTCCAGTTAGCTCATATATTAACCCTTGTGTAGAATTCATTTCCTTATCAACTTTGCTTTCTACAGATTCTATTTTAGACAAGGATTTTCTGACATAACCCTTAAGAAAAGAAGTAGAAAACTGAATATTATTCAAAGAACTATTTACATCACCAATTGAGACTTGAAGACCATCAATATGTTCTTTGACCACAGCAGAATTTGTAGTATTCAGCTCTAGACCCTTTATTGTTGTATTGGTCCAGTTTATTTGTTCACTGGCCTTCTCGATCCTACCATCAATTCCTAAGGCACTATCATCTTTCAAAACAAGTGGTATTGCTTTAGCAGTGTTCTGGGCTTCTCCTAAGATGATACCTTTGTAAGGTGGGAATGTGGTAGTTGTCTCAACTTTTCTGCCATCCAATACAGTGCAGGAGTGCTGTGTGGTGGAAGAAGATGGTGTATCAGTCATCATGACATTTTCTGAATCATTTAAATTCTTCCATTCATAGAAAGACATCCAAAGGTGTGTTCTATCCATGTATGACTTCCACTCTTTTGCTGAACTGATTCTTTCTTCTCTGGAGGTACTGAGGTCAAATGTGTCTACCTCAGGATGTGTGATTAGAACCCAGTTTAACATATCTTTCATCCTTTGGGTATCTACTCTATGTTGTTCACAACCATCCATCAAGGAGAAGAATGTATGCATCTCTGGGACTAATGGCTTCTTGCAATCATCAGGAAGAGAAATAAATCTCGAACTTGGAATTAAGTTGTCCATTTGTTCAAGGTAGCCTAGGCTATATTTGGGCATATTAGGTGGCCTCATTCTGCTGAACATTTGTTTTAGTCTCGGGTCTTCATTTTGTAATGAAGGCAATTCATTTATCATCAACACATGATCAGACTCATGAGGGAAAGGAATGTCTGAGCATTTTGGGTTTGGACATGGATTCACAGAAGTCAATGGAGGTGCTTCTCCAGTCCTGGGTGTTGAACCCTTAGTTAAACTGAGAGGGGGGGGGGGGGGGGTGAATCAATTTAACACATACATGGACTTTTAAAACTTTTCTCTTAAAACTTATTTACACCTTCACTTCATGATCAACTTAATATGTGAACAATCTTTATTAGTGAGCAGCAAGTATCAAATAGATTTGTTAATGTAACAACAGTCTTAATATGTGAGCAACAAGTATTAAACAGATTAGATAAATCACATCAACACATGCACAAAGACACCAGATATAAGTGGAAACCCACAAAGGGAGAAAACCACATCTTATTATTGTTGTAATGCAAAGGCAAACTCCAACTCCCTCTCACCACTGTTTTTCTGCAGGCACCAACCTACAGGAGGCTCCAACCTCAATTTTGCAAGCTACAACTTGCAAGGAAGCTCCAACTCCCATTAATTTTTGCAGGCACCAACCTAAAGGAGGCTCCAACCTCAGTTAGCTACAACTGACATTTTATCAAGCTACAACTTGATGTGGAAGAACCAACTCCCATCTATTTTTTGCAGGCACCAACCTACAGGAGGCTCCTACCTCAGTCAGCTCCAACTGACATCTATCAAGCTACAACTTGATAGGGAAGCTCCAACTTCCTTACTCTTTCAAAAGAGAAACACTTGCTGATTTACCTTGAATATCAGCTCTGTTCTGTTCCATCTCCTATGTTGTTCATCTATTCTCATATCTGCCCTGTATCATCTCTACATCTATTCAAATTCTCTATCAGCTTCTCCTTCTTCTCTGCTCAGCTCCTCCTTCTTCTCTACTTCACTACTTCATTTATGCATTCTCTTTACTCACTCTCTCTAACTTTTTCTTTGCATATCAAGATGATATTACTTATAGAAATTTCTTGATGACTGTTTGTTTTCCTCTAGGAATTCGAAATGGATGGTCATACCCCTTGGTCTTCTGCCTCCTTATTTCTTTATCCAACTCAATTTAAAATCATAATAATATGTACAAAATTTCATGCTACAGTGGGATTTTGACTTTTCCTTAGGATACTTGCCTTTGCATCACAAACAATAAAAACAATTACAACATTTACATTCACATTTTTAATTACATATTTCAATTTCACTCAGCTCCTTTTCTAGATTTTGGCTTTACTGGATTTGTCTTTTCCTGCTGCTATTAAGAACCTGTTCTGCATACTCTTTGTTCACTGTCATCTGCATATTCCCTGTTTTCTGTGCTTATTCACCAGTCCAACTCATTCCTGTACATATTCATGTCAAACCTGTAATCTTTGTGTATCTCTGCATGCTCTCCTCTTCTTTTTCCTTTTCCATAATTGCATTCAAGTTTCATGCCCAATCATTTCCCAAGTCCGGGCAATCTCACAATATCTGCTTTGTTCTATGCTGGCAGTTTCAATGCTTAAATATGGAGTGTTAATAAATCAACCATATTCCCAGTACTTTTCAATATTTCACTTAACTATGTGTAAATGCATCCCAAAATTTCATTGCCCAATCATTTTCCCAATCCGGGCACTCTCGCATGTTCTCTTTATTCTACGCTGGCAATTTATATAAACAAGTCTGAAGTGTTAATATCTCAAATCCCTGAGATTTGAGACATTAGTTCCAAATCATTAGGTCATGCACTCGACCCGCAGTCTGGGCAACTCAACAGTGTTTTGACATAAATCAACCATATTCCCAGTTTAGCTTACGTGGCTCTTAATCTTCTTTTTCATTTATTTATCACTTGACAAATAAATATATTCGCAACTTTCGAACTTAATTCTGGCTCCCGGTTTATATATATTATTTTCGATCTTTATATTATGCCGCTAACCAACGTTCATACCTTCGTGACCTTATATTAACATTCTACGCCTTTTAAATGAATGACTTTATTATAAACGTTTGGCTCCGGGCCCCACCTATATAACCAATAGCCAATCAACCGCACGCACCGTACTTGGCTTAACCTTCGGGCTTTTTCATTAACCTTCGTGCGGGTCCTGCGAGCGATCACCGTTAGATGTCGGGCCACCAGATCAACGGTCTATAACAATATCGCTCGGCGTCTTCAGTCGTTGTATAACGTGCGATGGCGCACTTTAAAGAGCGGTTTTGGATGGGTCCACTTCGCCACGTGTTGAACTCTAAATGGAATCGCTGCCCATTCCTCCAATACCGCTTTCCGACATATGGTGGTGCGATGAAACCCACGGTTTCATTCCAACCCACCATTACTGTTCATCCGGTCACAGTTCCGCTTCCTCACGCAAGGTTTCGTTCTCGTCCTTTTACTTCGAGTTCTGTTCTCCTCCTTTAAACTCAAATTCCGCCCGTTATACATTAAAGGGTTCTTTTATACTCTGACGCAGAGTTCCGCCACTTTCTCGGTTCCGTCTATCCTTATGCAGAGTGCACACAACCACTCCTCAAGAACTCATGTGTTCACACGGAGTTAATTCGACCATTACACAATAATATTAACTCAATGTCTCGTGCATAGAGATTCGCACTATACATAATTACAGGGAATAATCAACCAACGTACAATACGCAAGGTATTCCTCACACAGGGTTTAGACATCAAATGCACAGTTATATTGAGATAATTTCCTAATATAATCCGACCAAGAGGGCATAAAGTCACATACGGGATTTATAAACAATTCTTCATAAACAGATATATATATATATATATATACACACAAGTGATAAATCTCAAAACAATTCTCACAATTCATAAAAGGCTAGATATTCAGTTTTGTGGCCATTATCCTCTTATTCTGTTGCTGAAGAGGTTCTCTGCCTCTCTCCAGCTCTCGGGCTCTCTTCTTCAGCCCTCTTCTTCCATTTAAGCAATGCTCCAACTCATCCCCAAGCATTTTAAGTCTTTACCACAGGGTTTTAGTCTTCAATCAATGTATATGCCATACAGACTCAATTAATGAATAACTGCTCAATCATTCATCTGCAAACTGTATTACGCCCCTAATTCATGAATAAACCTCTGTATTACACTCCTTCAGGCCTTTTCAACTCCACTACTCTGTCTCTAATTCCTTTGTTGCTTCTGCTTCAATTCCTATGTTTCTTCTGCTGCCTCTGCAACCTCTCTGTCTCTTTTGCCTTATGGATAGTTTAGGTGTTGCTCCTGTCTTTACCTTTGCCATCAATGACAACATTTCCAACAGTCTCCCCCTTTGGCATTGATGGCAACACCCCCACTAATAATCCTATGCTTCTTCTGCTTTCCTTTTAGAAGCCCCTTTTTGTTTTTCCTCCCCCCTTGACACCAATGGCAAAGGGTTGCTCATTTCCTAGTTTTCTTTCTGCATTTCCTCTCTCTGAGTTATGTTTAGGCCCTCTTTTGCTGACTTTGTATCATGCTGCTCCAGACTGATGTACAAGACTTGTTGAGAGAACACTTTGAGGATTATTGGAGTTGAATATACACTGTAAATTGGTACAATCCAAAGCACAGTCTCCTTTCACTAGTATAAGGCTGAAAGTGAGGATAATGATCCTTCATAGAACACATTGTACCAGCGTTATCTAATCAAAGATGTATGATTGGACCAAAAACTAACATACTGAGAAGGCTTCAAATAAACTTCTGTCTCTGTCTGATGTAGTGAGCTAATATATTTCTGTTGAAGAAGATTGTAAATTGAATATGTCTTCTCCTGCAATACTCATCTGCAGTACCACACCTGTTCAATTATGATAATGATGCCAGTATATCTTTTATTGCTATGGTACACCTTTCCTGCCTATTGGTGATGATATGAGCTAGAATGTTGACAAGGATATTATTTTTAAAGACTGAGAGGTTCTTGTTGTTGAAGTGAATAATGAATCAAACCAGAGCTTACAGCTTATTGTAAGAATAGGCAATATCTTTCAATATTAGAGGTGAACTGACTTTCCTTCTTGTACAGTGTGCTTTCAAAACAAACCCTTCAATGTATTGGTCGGTTTCACTTATCAACTGTGCAGTTTTATTTATGACATAAGAAGTATGTATGTCAATGATCACTCTTTCTCTAAATGGTGAAATACCAACAATTCCTTTCTGCTGAAGTATGCTTGGATGGACTAATAAAAGACTTTTGAGCTTAAGTGGTAATCACAACTAGTCCTTCATTATTCAGATATTTTAACTATTCTTTCATGATTATTTCCAACAAAAACATCTTCAAGTTGTTTAATTTATATCTTGGCTAACAAACTTTACCCAGTTTATGAACAATTTTCAGAAAGAGGCCTTGAAGATATATGCACTGAATTCAGGAAGGCATGCAATTATATATATAGAAACAGATACTGTTGCAATGCATAATATAATCCTTCAAGTGTAAACCTAATGCTGATCCTTTAGCACTGCTACTGACCTTTTCATGCTGAATGCAGATAACCCTAGGAATTTTACCTTGATGCATTCTTGCCATAGTCCTTTGATCCTGTGGACCTGTATCATACTGCTACTCCACTGATAATGCTTGGTAATCTGTTGATAAGCATGATGCTTGTACCTAACCATCAATTGATATTATTTTGATAAACCACGCTGAGATTTCACTTTTAGCTTGCACATTTACCCTTAGTTTCTACTATTGATCTTTTCACTGTTCACACCAACCACCATCAATATGTTGAATTGGACCTTGGCATCATTAACCTGCTACTTATTCTGTCATCCTGATTTGAAAGAATGTCACTGCATTTTATTTTCTATGACAGTTCTAGAATCATTGTTGCTTTATATATTGCTTTATATACCAATTCAACTGTTCTGACATGATGATCTTTGTGAAGACATTTTCAATTTCTTTGCTTGGAATCTTCAAGGGCAGAACACTCTCTTAACTGTACTCCTCCAAGGGACATTTTCATAGATGAAGGAAGTAAGGATATTAATGATGACAGACACTTTTCTTACTCATTCTTCTTAATGTGTTTCATTGTCAATTCTAGCAATATGATGTACAAAGTGATCATCATTTAAGGTGTTGATGTCTTCTTTCTATTACCATGGCTGCTTACTTTCTTTTCTTCTTTCATTACTCTGTCAGCTACTTAATACTTCAGATGATCTTCTTTCTCTATAGTTTTCTTTTAGAGGAATTTCCTTTTTCTTCCTGATCTCATAGCTGTTCTCATTACATGGAGCTCTTCTTAGACTACTTTCATGGGGTCTATATATGAACTGCTTACCCCCTGGGATGTTGCTTCATATTTGTCACTAGATGGATTTATGCTTTGTTTCCTAGAGAAGCTCCCCCTGAGACTATGGAGGATTCATTATGTTATTGAGGTAATAGGCTCCCCCTTTCTCTTTTCCTTCCATACTTTATTGGGGTTCTTCATAATGTCTGCACTTCTTTTTAAATTCATAGTTTTGTTTGATTTGCTTTGATTTCATCATATGTCTAGAGTTCTTTAAAATATATGGCAGATTACAGTCCTTTGCTTTGTGGCCAAGCTTGAGGCATACATAACATCTTATTTGACCAATGTGCATTTGAGCTAATGTATAATATTTTGTTTCTCTTCTTGGATACATTTTACAATCAACAATTTTATGTCCAAAATTATTGCATGCATAACAATAGCCATGGAAATGATTTGTGTACCTGGTGAAATATTGTTCTTTCCATTTGCTTGCTTGAGGGATTCTTCTCTTTTGTTGCATCCTTTGCTGATTGGACTGAATTGGCTTTGTCTTGCAATATGCTACATTATGTCCTTGTTTGTGGCAGGAAAAACATGTGCTATTTTTCATAGGAGGGAGGAACCTCCTTTGACATCTTCTGAATTTGTTCAATACATCCTTAGGAGCATATGAGCCTTCAGCACTTGATTGTTTCATCTTCTCATTCTTTGTTCTTTCATTTTGCTACTTGATTCTATTTGTTTCTCTGCAACTCATGTTCTTGCTAGATTCTATTTTTGTAGGAATCTGCTGAGTTGCTTCATTATCTTTTACAGCCTTCACAAAGATGATTTTCTTGTTATCTTCTACCTTGGGCTTACTAGTTTCTCCTTCATATCCTATCCCAGCCTTTATGAGAGGTGACCTTTGTGCATTTAGAATCTGATCCAACTGTCAAGAGCCTTTCATTAGAGGTGTATTCATTAATAGTTCTCTTTGGGCTTTTTCTAAGTTCTTTCTTAGGCTCACTACTTCTTCTTCCAATCTTTCACATTCCTGACTTTTCTCTCTCATTTGTTGCAGCAGTGTGTCTTCTACTTTCTTTGCCTCTTCAATCTGTGTCTTCAGGAAAATAATTTATTTTCTGTCTTCATATTCTTTCTCATCACATATTTGTACCAATCTCTTAAGGTCTTTGTTTTCATTCTTCAATTTTTCTATTTCAGTCAGAGTTGTGTATAGTTTGGATTTTTCTTCAACTGCGATTTCTTCATGGTTCTTACTGCCATTCACACTAGCAGGTACCTCATTTGATTGAATATTTTCCTGTTGACCTAAATTTTTCTTCTTCTTAATTCTCTTCTCCTTCTTGACAATGCAATCCTCTGTGTCTACTCCATGCATGAAATGCAGTCTATCCCAGATTTCTTTTGCAGAGTCTAGATCCATTATCAACTCTAGGTCCTTGTTATGAAGACTTTCATATATCACACATTTTGCCTTGGCATTCCTCTGTTGTTCTTTCACTGTGGGGGAGTCTGTGCAATAACCATCACAAACAAGCTTCCATACCTCAGGTTCATTAGCCATTAAACCTGTTTTAACCTTATCTCTCCATTCAAGAAAGTTTGTTGTATTTAGCACAGGTACATTTTGATATTCCATGACTCAACCAGATCTCCTTCAAGCTATTAAGCTTACACCAAAGGAACCTGGCTCTGATACCAATTGTTGAACCCTTAGTTAAACTGAAAGGGGGGGGTGAATCAGTTTAACACATACATGGACTTTTAAAACTTTTCTCTTAAAACTTATTTACACCTTCACTTCATGATCAACTTAATATGTGAGCAATCTTTATTAGTGAGCAGCAAGTATCAAACAGATTTGTTAATGTAACAACAGTCTTAATATGTGAGCAACAAGTATTAAGCAAATTAGATAAATCACATCAACACATGCACAAAGACACCAGGTATAAGTGGAAACCCATAAAGGGAGAAAACCACATCTTATTATTGTTGTGATGCAAAGGCAAGCTCCAACTCCCTCTCACCACTGTTTTTTAACGAGGCACCCGATTCTTGGACCTACGGGAGGCTCCAGCCTCGGTCGGCTACAGCGGCATTTTATCAAGCTACAACTTGATGTGGAAGCACCAACTCCCATCTATTTTCTGCAGGCACCAACCTACAGGAGGCTCCTACCTCAGTCAGCTCCAACTGACATCTATCAAGCTACAACTTGATAGGGAAGCTCCAGCTTCCTTACTCTTTCAAAAGAGAAACACTTGCTGATTTACCTTGGATATCAGCTCTGTTCTGTTCCATCTGCTATGATGTTCATCTATTCTCATATCTGCCCTGTATCATCTCTACATCTATTCAGATTCTCTATCAGCTTCTCCTTCTTCTCTGCTCAGCTCCTCCTTCTTCTCTGCTTCACTGCTTCATTTCTGCATTCTCTTTACTCACTCTCTCTAACTTTTTCTTTGCATATCAAGATGATATTACTTATAGAAATTTCTTGATGACTGTTTGTTTTCCTCTAGGAACTCGAAATGGATGGTCATACCCCTTGGTCTTTTGCCTCCTTATTTCTTTATCCAAATCAATTTAAAATCATAATAATATGTACAAAATTGCATGCTACAGTGGGATTTTGACTTTTCCTTAGGATACTTGCCTTTGCATCACAAACAATAAAAACAATTACAACATTTACATTCACATTTTTAATTACATATTTCAATTTCACTCAGCTCCTTTTCTAGATTTTGGCTTTACTATATTTTTCTTTTCCTGCTGCTGTTAAGAACCTGTTCTGGATACTCTTTGTTCACTGTCATCTGCATATTCCCTGTTTTCTGTGCCTATTCACCTGTCCAACTCATTCCTGTACATATTCCTGTCAAACCTGTAATCTCTGTGTATCTCTGCATGCTCTCCTCTTCTTTTTCCTTTTCCATAATTGCATTCAAGTTTCATGCCCAATCATTTCCCAAGTCCGGGCAATCTCACAATATATGCTTTGTTCTATGCTGGCAGTTTCAATGCTTAAATCTGGAGTGTTAATAAATCAACCATATTCCCAGTACTTTTCAATATTTCACTTAACTGTGTGTAAATGCATCCCAAAATTTCATTGCCCAACCATTTTCCCAATCCGGGCACTCTCGCATGTTCTCTTTATTCTACGCTGGCAATTTATATAAACAAGTCTGAAGTGTTAATATCTCAAATCCCTGAGATTTGAGACATTAGTTCCAAATCATTAGGTCATGCACTCGACCCGCAGTCTGGGCAACTCAACAGTGTTTTGACATAAATCAACCATATTCCCAGTTTAGCTTACGTGGCTCTTAATCTTCTTTTTCATTTATTTATCACTTTACAAATAAATATATTCGCAACTTTCGAACTTATTTTTGGCTCCCGGTTTATATATATTATTTTCGATCTTTATATTATGCCACCAACCAACGTTCATACCTTTGTGGCCTTATATTAACATTCTACGCCTTTTAAATGAATGACTTTATTATAATCATTTGGCTCTGGGCCCCACCTATATAACCAATAGCCAATCAACCGCACGCACCGTACCTGGCTTAACCTTCGGGCTTTTTCATTAACCTTCGTGCGGGTCCTGCGAGCGATCACCGTTAGATGTCGGGCCACCAGATCAACGGTCTATAACAATATCGCTCGGCGTCTTCAGTCGATGTATAACGCACGATGGCGCACTTAAAAGAGCGGTTTTGGACAGGTCTACTTCGCTACGTGTTGAACTCTGAATGGAATCGCTACCCATTCCTCCAATACCGCTTTCCGACAGATGTTGGTGCGATGAAACCCACGGTTTCATTCCAACCCACCATTACTGTTCATCCGGTCACAGTTCCACTTCCTCACGCAAGGTTTCGTTCTCGTCCTTTTACTCCGGGTTCCATTCTCCTCCTTTAAACTCAAATTCCGCCCGTTATACATTAAAGGGTTCTTTTATACTCTGACACAGAGTTCCGCCACTTTCTCGGTTCCGTCTATCCTTATGCAGAGTGCACACAACCACTCCTCAAGAACTCATGTGTTCACACGGAGTTAATTCGACCATTACACAATAATATTAACTCAATGTCTCGTGCATAGAGATTCGCACTATACATAATTACAGGGAATAATCAACCAACGTACAATACGCAAGGTATTCCTCACACAGGGTTTAGACAACAAATGCACAGTTATACTGAGATAATTTCCTCATATAATCCGACCAAGAGGGCATAAAGTCACATACGGGATTTATAAACAATTCTTCATAAACAGATATATATATATATATATATATATATATATATATATATATATATATATACACAGGTGATAAATCTCAAAACAATTCTTACAATTCATAATAGGCCAGATATTCAGTTTCGTGGCCATTATCCTCCTATTCTGTTGCTGAAGAGGTTCTCTGCCTCTCTCCAGCTCTCGGGCTCTCTTCTTCAGCCCTCTTCTGCCATTTAAGCAATGCTCCAACTCATCCCCAAGCATTTTAAGTCTTTACCAGAGGGTTTTAATCTTCAATCAATGCCTATGCCATACAGACTCAATTAATGAATAACTGCTCAATAATTCATATGCAAACTGTATTACACCCCTAATTCATGAATAAACCTCTATATTACACTCCTTCAGGCCTTTTCAACTCCACTACTCTGTCTCTAATTCCTTTTTTGCTTCTGCTTCAATTCCTCTGTTTCTTTTGCTACCTCTGCAACCTCTCTGTCTCTTTTGCCTTATGGATAGTTTAGGTGCTGCTCCTGTCTTTACCTTTGCCATCAATGACAACATTTCCAACACTGGGATGATGGTTTTCATGGATGACCAGTTCAGCAAGATTACTCAAGTTTATCTTGGCTTTACAGCTGGGACAGAGACTTCCAAGGAGGAAAAATTTACTATTTGAGAAAACTCAAACAAATCAATATGCTTACAAAAAGAATGTGAAGAACAGGCTGAATCAACTTCATCTGGATTTTTGTACAGAGGAGAACTTCTACAGGCTTGGTCCATTCTTCTGCGGTCAATGGTGGATCTTCTGGGAAGAGATAAGACTACAGATGACTGGTTTTCTTGGATGCTTGCAGAAGTAATATTTTGTATGCCTGGAGGTTTGGGATTATTTACAACCCAATGTTCAGGGAAACTTATATCTTCCCATCTTATCACTTGGTGTTCTATCTTTTGACTTTTGGGATCTGTAAGAACAACCACACTGGACTTTGAATCTTTACTGGGTGTGTGCAGGACTGCAGGATATAGCGTATTGGTATGTCTGAAACATCCTCGAGTCTGAATGGCAATGTTATGTCTTTTTCTGGACATGTCAAATCCAGATGTTTGGATTTGCAGTTGGAGAATATCACTGATGGTTTCATCAAAGACATAAACTGAGAAATTGGGATAACAATCAAAATATATAGGGCCATTAGACAAAGGAGCAACAATCCTGCCTATCAAGGAATCAGTGTATTTTTTATGGGTTAAATCTCTGACAGTGACTAAGATAAATGTATTGAGTCCTCTATGAGTCGGAGCATTGATTCCTATTCTTACGCATCCCAAATGAAAATATTTTTTATTTAACCTCTTGGCTTCGGCTTGATGTTGTTTTGGATCTAACAAGGGAATTCTCTTGAATTTGACTAATGGATTCTTTAATAGAAATCCTAGTAGCAGCTTTCAAATGGAAGATAGTAAGGTCAGAATATACATCAGAAGAATTAGTACTTGGCAACTACCATCTGGGGGATAGCTGACTCTCAACATATTCTAGTTCGGCTGAGTTTATAACCCGACTAGTAGAAGAAGCAAACATATCCCGAAGGGGATTTTCTTGTGCTGATTCTTTTTCATCTATCTCACGAAAAGAAACAGATCTTCTTGCAGATTCCATCTTTCAATAAAGAGTAGTTTTTGAGTACTAACCTTTACAAACCAGATGACACTTCTGGCTCTGATACCAATTTTACGCAGGGGCTTCAACGAAGCTTGCAACAGCAACACAACTGCTTGGCCTTGCTGAGTCTCTTCTTTGTATAACACACTATTCGCCTTTACACAAACCCATACATGAACCTACTCAGGTTTTTCACGCTCTGGCGTCCTTTTTTACGGCCTCCCTGCCTTTAACGGACTGGCGTCCCTTCAACCCTTTGGCGAACCTCTGCTGAACCTCTAGTGAATCTCAAGTGAAAAATAATGGACACGGATACTACCTCAACAGACTTTTTTAAATGCTCAGAGTTATAGTACTCAAAAGTGGAACAAAATAACACTCTTTCTTTATTGAAATTTCAAGATGGATTACAAATATGTATTACGGACTCATCTGTTCTTTACTGAGATCGATTGTGACGCCATTTATCATAATTTTCTTCTTAATAGATAAGAAAGCTTACTAAAGGCTTCCTAGCCAATTCATAGACTCAATCCTCGAACTACAACATACATATGTATAGACCTAAAAATCCGGCCACTTTAAGTTCTTACTAGTGCTCGCACACTGATACGCAGGCTTCTCGGATTTACTTAGACAAACAGAAACTGATAATTTCTTCGTGATGCAAGCAGCTCAGACTATCGTCCGCAGATGCAGAGAAAGAAGAACGGCTATCAATTTCAGACTCTAAAAACCAAAACTCTAAGACTCGCTATGCTCACAACCTAACAACCGATGCTGAATGAATGAGCCTTACTCTCCTTTTATAGGAATGGAGAGGGGACAAGCATCTAACAGCTCGCCTTATTTTACCGAAAGCAAATCTTGTACAAATAAATTTGTCCGAGAGATGTGGGGTCAAACCCCACTAGATGTGGGAGAAGTGCACCGAGTCTCTCGTGAAATCGAATATTTGTACAAGAGGGACAAACACGAAAAAACATAGTGGATGCTTTTTGCTACAGAAAGCCCACAAGAAAATTGTTTATTTCATACAGGATGCCTTTTACCGGAAAGCCCTCGAGAAAACCGGTCACTGTAATTCTGTGACTAGACATCATGATACACAGTGGAGGATTTTGAAAGGAGCCACACAAACCTTCAAAAAAAATTTATTACAATGGGGTGATTTCTGGAAATCTAAATCTTTTGTACAAAGCTTCATCCCATGCCTTTATATATATTCTCCGGACTATCATTGGTTTTCTCAATACAATCTGGTGCTTGATCTTTGTCATGACAAGCCATTCTCGATGTCGCATCATGTATTACTCCAGTATGTCATAATCTGAATAGTGATTCAAATCTATGATGGTTTTGCACGGAGAATGAAAACATTCAAGATTAAAACATTTATCACATTCTAATAAAAAACAGATTCAAAGTATTTTGGATCAATGGTGATTTTGTTGACTCCATAATCATCCCACCATATTTGTAGCCATTCACATTGTTGATTCCGCTGCGTGATCCATGTAGGCCCAAATTTTACTTTAGTATAACGAGTCTTATTCTTTCCATCAACATTCATGATGTCCCACCACAGTTTCTTATAGTCGGCAAAATTATAGATTGTGTCGGGAAAAATGATGGAAGGGTCACTTCTAGGCCACATAGACATATCCATCCAGCCGACATCTCTTGTTCTGTTTATACAAAAATACCTGTGATAAACATTTCTTCTACTGCTTCTTTCGGTCTAGATCATAGAAATATCATGGAAAATACTCCTCAAGGCCTCTTCAGCATTATGTGATGCACTCATGCTTTTGGAGTAGACCATGTCATGTATCCATCTATTCCCTTTAGGATACACTTTTCTTTCAGGAACATAGTGTTGTATGTCTTAATGTGGCTGAAGGTTTGCATCTAACACTTTCGTGTTACGCAACTGCCAGGTTGGCTGCCATTTTGAGCAGTATTGTTGCCAGTCTTTGGTATCTGCAATAGATCTGAGGACTTCTGTTTGTTGAGTGTTATCCAACTCAGTGACTACTACCATGATATGATCTCTTTTTACACTGGAATTAGAATGAATATGTTCTCTACTTAAAAAATCTAGAAAACTATTAGTTTCTCCTTTAATGTGTTCTACCTCAAATTCAAAATTTGCAAATAAATCCTGCCATCGAGCAAACTTGTCTTCACCAGGTTTCTTGATATCTTTCTTTAAAACCTTCTTTAAAGCAGAGGCATCAGTCTTTAATAAAAACTTCTTATTTACAAGATGAATCTCAAATTTATCTACAGAATTCCATGCTACCTTTACCTCCTTTTCAATAGTAGAATAATTTCTTTCTGCAGGATTCCATGTACTGGAGGCAAATTGTACAACTTGCTCTTCTCCATCCTATTTCTGCTTCAAAACTCCTCCCCATCCTAAATCATTGGCATCTGATTCAACAATTTTAAAAGTGTCATCATCAGCAACATATAAAATGAGAAGTGATTTGACTTTACTTTTTATCTTTCTGACTGCTGCAGTGTGTGCATCCGACCAAGGCAGTGGATTCTTTCTCAATCTCTGGTTTAGTAAACTTCTATATTTGGCACAGTCCTGATAGAAATTACTAACATAGTTTAGGCATCCCAAAAATCTTTGTAATTGGGTTTTATCCATGATTATATCTGGAAATTTATCTACAAATTTCAGAGCGTGCTTCTGCAAAGATATTTGGCCATCTTTGATAGTGTGTCCAATAAATTTGATCGAAGTTTGGAATAACTCTATCTTTTTCTTACTGAGAACTAAACCATTCTTTTGACCACTTGGAAGAAATTATTTACATGTTTAAAGTGGTCCTGCACATTTTTAGAAAAAACCAAAATATCGTCAATATAAACAATCATCCAGTCAAAGAAAGGCTTGAAGATGGAATCCATAAGCTTCTGAAATTTCGATGGTGCATGTTTCAGACCAAAGGGCATGACATTCCATTCATAATGGCATGTTGACACACTAAATGTAGTCTTAAATTTGTCTTCTTCTCTTATAGCCACATGCCAAAATCCAGATTTCATGTCAAATTTAGAGAAGATCTTGGCTCCTGCAATTCTAGCCAACAGATCTCCCTTGTGAGTGATTGGATAGGTGTTATCTGCAAGCACATTGTTTAGAGGTTTATAATTTATGACCAATCTGGGAATTCCTCTAATCTGTTCTTATCTTTTGTTCACATAGAAACCATAACAGTTCCAAGGACTGTTTGATTCTCTGATCAGTTTCCTATCCAACAAATTTTTATTCTCCTTTTCACATAATTCTTTGTACTCTTTATTCATAGGAATGGTTTTACATTTGCACGGTCTCCCTTCATATTCTGATTTGTAAGGAAGCTCAACATAATGTTGCTTTCTATGCCAGAAAGCATTTGGCTCTTCTGCACAACATTCCTTTTCAATTTTCTCTCTGAGTTCAGAGATCCTTTGTTTCACAATAGGAGTCAGGAGTTGTTCTCTTATCTTCATTGTTGCCTTAAGATCTTTGAGTTCAACCAATTTATTACTGGCCTTTTCAATTTGTTCCATGGCTTGGACCATGATTGAGACACGGGGAGTGGATATATAGGGCAACTTTATTGTTTTCAAACTCCCATCAGACTTGGCCACAGTAATAAAATAGCCAACTTTATTTTTCTTTAGTTTGGTTGAACCATGTGGTTCTACTGTGGCCAGAAATTTTATAGGAATATCTGCTACTGCAAACTTCAATTTTATGCAATGCTCATCAAAACAAATTGAAGCTTGTGAAACTTCATAGTGTAGGTCTTTGTTTCCCAACCCGACCACTTGTCTATAAGACTTGACCCAAAATTTGGCTAGTATGACCTTTGAGTTTAAGACATTAATATCTGGTATAGCAAAGATTTGATTTTATATATGTAACATAACATTTAAATAGTGGGTTGGTCCCAATAACATAACATAACCACCACCAATGTTACTAGACTCATCACCACCACCAAGTCTAAGTTATTTAGACGAACGTCTAAGCTATTTAGCAAACGTCTAAGTTATTTATCTGTGATTTTGTTGAGAAATTGGGAGTATTAATTATATAAAAAAATCTTTCTCTACACATCAACGAAAATCTGAGGGGAAAATGGCTGCAAAACAAACAGTTTGAAGATGCTCTGGCTGTCTTCGACAAAGACACTCCAGACCACTGGCAGAAAGTTGCGTCGATGGTGGAAAACAAATCCCCTGAAGAGGTCATATCTCATTACAATATTCTCCTCGAAGATATTGCACACATTGAGGCAGGCCTCGTGCCTTTTCCCAATTACAAGTCACTGGATTCGAAAATCTAAGAAAGTTCGGGATTGAGGAGCTAACAAGAATAGGGAAAAGGGGAAGCCATGATCTTTGTAAGTATTTGTTGTAATTTTTTACTTGTTTGAAGATAACATACCTATACATTACTGAGCTAAGCAATTGTAGAATTAATCGTGTCAAAAGTTTCATATATGTTATCCTGCCTTCATAAGAACCAAGAAAGAAAATTTAAGAAAAAACCAACCAGCTTTCATTAAAGATCTTTCATATTTCTCTCAAATTTTCTATGATCCAAATTCTTGGCAAAATATATGGTCACTTCTTTTGAGAGATGCATTGAAAAACGTTGAGTATTTTTTTCCTTGTATCTTTTGTTGCATTAGTTCTAGGACAATGTGTCTGTTCAGTATTTTGTTACCTGAAAATATGTCAATTTGTTTGAAAATTACTTATCAACACTCTAATAAGCTACATATAGTTTATGAACTTGGGTCTCTAAAACTTTGAATTCTTCAAAACCATATAGATTACTTTAGAATCTCCATAAATATCTAAGCAAGCAATAGCTAGCCCTCTTGCACATAATAAGACCTCCCAAAGAGCTGATAGCTTTTTTGGATTATTAGATCCAAGCCCATTGTTCCAACTAAAAAAATAATAGAATCTTGGCTTCAAAATAATATATGCCTCACTACCAAAAACACTATTGGATGCAAACCAACCAAAACTACCCTGTTTTAGGCTCAATTTTCTTATAGCTATCTTTAAACATGTGTTTCTATTGTCTACCAAGATTCTTTAAAAAGTGTGTGAGACATAGCTTGTAGATTGAAAACCATTATTGTAGACACCCCCCAATAGAACTCTTTTCCCAATCAATAGTAATTTGAAACATATCTAATACCCCAAACCAAATAGATACTACAAAGGGATAGGATAGGAAAAGGTGCACAGCATCTTCAAGATTTGATCTACATAATATGCATATACATGGAACTATGAAGCCTCTTTTAATTAGATTATCCTATGTTAATATTATGTAGGTCCAGTGTTGAGAAACCAAGTGTAGTGAGGTTTAACACCTAATTTCTCTTCTTGATCACTACTTGTATTAAATGTCTTCTTATTACTTCTTATGTCCTCTTCATCAAGAAATTATACAAATGTTCAATTTTTCAAAAATTTGTAGAGATCACAAAGAGACAAAAGACACCAAAATTAGTCTAGTAGCCCCACAATGGGAAAACCCAACAATCCTTCTCTTATAGAATCAAATCAAAATGAGAGATGTCCAAGAACAAGACCAAAACCAAACTTCCACTTATGATACCAAGTCCAACCCTCCTCCAAGTCACCTCCAAATTCAAAGTCAAGGTTGGTCACAAGGTTGGGTTAACATTCTGAAATTCCTACTTACAACAAGGAAACCTAAATAGAGCATGCAACCCCCTCAAAAATTTTGGTATTTTTCACAAAAATTTAGATCTCCACATTTGATAATCCCACTTGTCAAAGATTAGGTCGAGAAAGGGAATTTTCTTCTAGTTTTTGGCTTGCTTTCTCTCTCTTTTCACTCTGCTTCTCCTCTATTTCACATGGTTCTGAAATTGCTTCTTGTGATGTGATATGAATTGCTCCAAGTAGGTCAAAATGTCTCTTATATATACATATGTCTAGGAGAGTCCAATATGTGTCTTTTAGAGGACTAGGCCTACTTGTCGAAGGATGTGGTCATCTTGTCCATTAATGACTCTACATAAAATTCAAATTATTTTTTGTTACAAATATCCAAATGGGACATGAATCAAATACATTTTCTTTTAACTCATAATAAATTCTTTTTACTCTTTTTGAATCTCTAAGCATGAAAAATGTGCTTTGAAAAAAAAATATTAAGTACATTAATGATAAATTTACATTATGAAGACCTTACAACTTCAACACTCTCTCTTAAGTATGGAGGTATTCATAATGACTCAATAGGATAATCTCAAGTTGAAATATTCATATAAGAAAGGAACTGTATTGATAAGAATCATTGATGATAACATCATCATAACCAACATTTTCAAAATACAAAGGCCTTGACAAGTAAGCTCTATCTCTCCACTAGATTAGAGCACAATGTTAGGATGCATTGTGGGAGGCACATACTCCACCTCTAAGAGGCACATACTCCACGAGGTTCACCAAAGTATGTCCTCCACAATACCACTTCCTAATCCATTGTCACAGTACTTTACACAAGGAAATTCAAGTTCACCATACCATTCTTATACCAAATAAATGTATTTGACTTAAAACTATTAGTCTTGGTCACAGTATATGTCTCAATAATGTGAGTGTATGCATGATGTTTATTCAATCCACCATTATCCCTATCTATTTTTCATGTACTAGACTTACTACTCTTAGTCCTGGCCATAATACATGACACATGGGGAACAAGTGTCCACCCTCACTCCCTCTAAAATTTGGGAGTAGATATCCACAAGCTCAAGCTTTTCTTAATAATGCTCATGCTTTCCCTTAGGAAGGGACTTCATCAAAATATCACCTACTTGTTAGTTAGTGGAGATATATTGTAGCTTCACACCTCCAACGTACATCATGTCACTAATCATAATGTTCTTAGGCCTTCAAGGTTTTGTGGCAATCTTCTTATAACTTTGATCAATAAAAAGTATCAAGGTCAAATCCAATATGCCAGCAAATAGTTCATCAAATATTTTATGGAGCCAAATTGCTTCATAGTTTCCATATCTTCTTCCTTGGCAGTGATCTTGCTTCATGCTATAATGATGGATCAACAATATCACAATTTTCCAACTTCTACTAGATGGTGTTTCCCTAGGTCTATAAACTCTCATCCAATCTTATGGAGGATCTTGGTTAAAAGCTTATTTTAATTTTCTGCTGTTGATTCTAAAGTATGAGGTATTCTTCAATTATGAGACTTATTTTTCCATGCCATTCAAGAATCAAGAGTAACCTTTCTGGTTGAGGCAAATGCCTTATTATAATTTTTTTCCTTTTATTGGGAGAACATTCTCAACTCTAGTTTCCATGTTGTCATTTAATGCTAAGTGTTGACTTCTTTAATGCATAAAACTACTTGGTATCCAATAGAATATGCTTTGCTATGTCCTTCCAATTCTTCCATCTACTTGTAGAAGTATAGTCATATAAGAAAAAACTACTTCATAAAAATACTTTGAATATAGTCATTGTAGTATCACTCCCTCATTCTATAATGTATAAGTTCATATTTTCTTCACTAAATTTGAAGTGAATGTTAATTCTTTCTGGTTGGAAGACTCTCTAGTTAGATATTGATTTTCATTGATAGAATCCTTGCCATGCTATGCTCTTTTTAAGGGCTTGACTGCAATCTTGTTACCTTACTTACTTCTTAAAGAAAAATGCTAACTTCCTATGGATCTCCATGATGAAATAAGAGTCTTTCTAGATGAAGTGGGAACATCTTTGATCTTCTTCTTATGCACTTGAATATATTTCTTCTAGAGTTATGTGATGGATTCTATGTAGGCAATTGTCAAGGACACTTCTCTTCATAATAATTTTGGAATATACTTCAATAAATAAAAATTGGCTTTGAGCAGCTACTCCATTACATATGACTATGAACTCCCCCTTACATTTAATCTCCTTGAAAAAGAATGACAATTCACAAATCCTAATAATCTTCTATGCTATCCCCCATAGATCATATAATTGTCTTGCCAACAATAAATGTATTCCATTTTCTAAACCATAAATAGAAATCAAAACCTCATACAAAAGTATATTGTAGATCTATGTAATGCTTCTATATTCTTCATTAATGTTAATAATAGAGATACTTGTTGTCTTCCACCTTGGGTTTCTTTGGACCTTCTTCATCTTCAATTGTTAATGCTTCATGTATTTCCTTCCTTTTATTATTCTTAGGGTTCTTGGGATAATCTCTTTTGAAATGTCCATATTCATGACTACCATAAAGTTGAACTTTGGACATATCCTTATTTCTATGGAGCCTTTTGCCATCATTTTTGTGCTGAAATCCAAAATTTCCAAACTTGTTTCTAGATCTAGCTGAAAAAGCTCTAGAGTCTCCATTATTAGGTTGAGTATCGTTTTTAGCATTTAGTCTTGATTCCTCTAGAAAACATGAAGCCCACAACTCTTCAAAGTTTGGAGTTTTCTTTCTAACATGGATGCCTTCTCAAAAATAGTCCCAATGTGGAGGTAAAGCATTGATTAAGGAAGTGATCAATTCAAAGTTAGATATGGTTTCACCAAGCCCCTGAAGTTGATCTTTGATTTTTGATATCTTCATAAAGTATGAAGCCATGTTCTCTTCATTGGAAAATTAATTCCAAACCTGTCAAACCAACAATCTGAATATGATTTTTTTTTACTTAAATACTTTTTTGAATAGTTAAGAATTAATTTTCTTTCATGCCTCAGCTGAAAACAAACTCACCATCTTAGTCCCTACCATTAGCCACACTGGAAAAAACTAGACCCCAACCATCTAAATGTGATTTTTTATCTACATACTTTCTTGATTACCTATTCTATTACCACTCTCACTAATCCAGTTACCTGTTTGGAAGTGGATGTGAAATTTCATCCAGACTAACTTGAACCAACTTGTCTTCTTGCCGCAGTAATGTGAAGCAGCTTACATGAAATAAAGGGATCTCTAACAGTTTATTTATTCACTATTAGAATTATTATGGCATAATTTTGACTCAGTGACAGGTTGGGATTCTCTTTTAAGTTGGGGGTGTGTTTGATTAACGACCGGGATCTTCTTACAGAGTGTATGACCTGAAATCTAGCCTTCTGCTCTCTGCAATGCAGCTAGTGCCCATGTTTTTGAAAAATTCTGTCTTTCAATTCATTCTCAATAATAATTGCGTAGTCATCTCGTTTTCTCGATTGGGTTGACCACTAATTTAGTTTCTCTGTGAATTACTTTGTGCAGGTGTTTGGCTCGCTCCCTGTGAATCGAAGTGTTGGGTTGCTCTTCCTTATATTGTTATTTGATTGTTCAGTGATCTTTACATGTGTGGTTCTTCTTTTTATTAGGGTTTTAATCACCCAAAGATGGCGTGGGCCGTTTAGTTTCATTATTAAGAACTTACATTTACACTTTCTATATATTTGGGTTTCTATATATTTGTGTTAATACTTTTTTCCTATTACAGTATTAAATTAAACAAAATTATTATATGTTTCACATAATTTATATCATTTATGTTAGCAGTTTTATAATAATTAAATTGTAAATTATTTACAATGCATTTTATTTTATTTACATTTTATTAGAAGTATGTTGCAGTTTTTATAAATAAATTGTAAATCAAATTTCATTGTATAAATTAAATATTTTAAATATTTATATAATTTATTTTAATTATTTAATATTACATATTTGTATATTATTTATCTTAATTTATTTTAATTATTTAATTATATTTATGATAGACCTTATGATTAGAATCTTACTATATTCAAAATAGGTTTTGTTCAACCTCAGTGATTTTATGATAAACTTTATTTTTGAACGTGTTAGTCATTAGTATTTTTCATTATCTGTAGATGACTAAAGATTGGTTCTAGATTTCTGAAAACAACCTTCCTTGAAAATTGTAACTTTCAGAAATCTCACTGCCTTCATAATCGTTATGGAAAATTTTTCACTATTTCATTAGCTTGCCATTCCATGGTCACCCTGTCACTCCTACAAACTCCTTGTGGGCTTTTACCTAAACTCCTTGTGGGCTTTTACCTAAACTCCTTGTGGGCTTTTACCTAAACTCCTTGTGGGCTTTTACCTATCATTTTCAGCCTCCTTCCCTGCCTATAACTTCATTGGTCTATTTTTCCCCTAGACATAAACCCCACTTTCCCTCTAGGGTTTCATATAAGCTTATTCATTCCCATGTTCCCCAAGGTCCTCAAGCATTGATGGTCTAAAAACTATCTCTGTAGGCTCTTTAGATAAATCAAGTACATTGGATTTTGGATCTTCAATATAGCACTTTGACAAATACCCTGTTTTTCACTTGAAGACTCCAAGCCAATTTTTAGTCAAAGACCACGTCAAAGAATCCTCCCACTAGGTCAATTAGGGTTTCATATGTTCTAAGGTCATCATTGGTGTTTCAAACTGTACTTTTCCTTTGCTAGAAACTAGCTCAGATGTAATAGAATGTCGAGACATGGTTATTCAAGAAAGATCTTAAAGTTTCCAAAGAAGACTACCTTATCAAGTTCAAAGTTTGCAAGGGGTAAATACAAACTTAGACACTTCTGAAGGAGTGTTGAAAGGTCTATTAGCAAAAATTTGGTGAGGTAGGTGGTCTGCTCCTGAATGAAGACGACTTGTAGCAAGGAAGAGAGGCAACACTTGTTCTTGTAGATAATTAGGGTTTTTGAGCTTGATGGTCCAAGTAGAGTACAAGACAGTGATCAATTGAAGAAAGGAAATGACATGAAGGTACACAAGGCCAAACATGAAGAAAAGTCTACTAGAGATTGTTAATGAATGAACTTGAAAGGGCTATAGATAACTTAGACGACAACACTGATGATTGATGTAAAGCACTCCAAACATCTAAGGTTTTGGGAAAATGACCATACAAGGTAAAATGATGGGTTGAAACTCCATGGTGCAGGCAAAAGAAGGTGTTGAAAGTGCTACTATGACAAATCCTCCCAAAGGTGTTTAATGAGCTTGTCATGCCAATATGAGAAAAGGATGAATTGAGCTCCAAGGTGGAATCAAAAGAGGATTTTGAGGTTGCTGTTGTGTCAAAATAATATGTCAAATCTTCAAGATCAAAAGGAAAACAAATTTCATAACTCCAGCAAACTACCAGCCAAGGTGAAAAGGATAAGTTGGGTATTATAATGGAAACCACATAAAGTTTTGAAGATGCCATCATGTGTAATCCAAATCCTAAATTTTCCAAGCTGAGATTGTCATGCCTCAGGGAGCAAAAAGCAGGGTCAAACACATCCTTTCAATCACCTGCATGCAAACAGTGTAAAAGGTTAGTGAAAAAAGGTGAAAAGTTAAGGTGAGTTTCATGGTGGAAATTACACAAGAAGTTGAAGAAATTGATATGTGGCTAAATCACAAAGGTCTTAAAATGAACTTTTTATGCCTTAAGGAGTAAAATCAGAGCCAAGTTAGTGTTTTCTATCACCTACAAGTATCAGTGAAAGAGAGAAAGAGGCTTAAAACATTAGGAAAGTGGGTTTGCAAAGTCAAAATCTAATTCTCAAGCCTATAAAAGGTCATTTTGCACTTCAAACAAATCAATGTTGCCTTGCAAAAGAGTTAGAAGCATTCAAGGAGAGAATTTTTTTAGTTTTCAAGTCGAATTTGGGCAAAGTCTTCTGGCGATGCACCCTTGGAAACCGGAGCTGCGAGCTTGGAAATTTCTCCACGTGAATTTTACACTGGCGATGTGCGCCTAGAACTGAGCACTATGTGCCTAGCAAAGCACTGCGCTCTTGCTAGACAGCCACCCGATGAAGAAAACTTTGGCGTTGCCTAGACTTGAGCGTTGCTCCCTCAGCTTAGGCACTGCGCCCTTGGTCAAGAGGGCTTCCTACACCCTGAAAACACTCAAATCAACTCAAAAATACTTTCAATCTTCCTCGAAGGTCCTCCAAGGTGATGATAGCTGGTAAGTGGATGCCCTAACCACATCTGCAAACATTTTTGATGATTTAATTGGAAGAAATTGAAACCCTAAGAGGCAAACCTAGGCTACAAACTTGAAATCAATGATTCCACCATTACTTCATCTGCCTACAAAGTGTATCAGTCAAACAAGGATGCTTACATTGGTTTATAAGTTGTCATTTATCCAAGTTGGTCATAACACTCATTCATTTCACCCCCTACATTGCAAAGGTTGTCATTCCATTACCCACTTTCATCTCAATTTCACATTTAGCCCTAGTATTTCAAAAAATAGAGTTTGAACATGTCAGCAGAGCGTTATCATTGAGTTGACAGCCTCTCACCATCTCATAAACTTTTATCCTCATTCACTCATCTCACTCACTTGCAAAGTTGCCTTTTTCATCACCATCTCTTCATTCCATTTCCATTTACAGCCCTAGGGTTTTCTCAAGGCAGGGTTTACAATGTCAGAAGACAGTGGTAGTGGAGGAGAGGTCCAAATTCCAAGGAGACATGAGCACAAAGGTGGAAATATCAACAGTTCTGAACCCCCTAACACAAGGGAGCTAATGGCATCTCCCCTTACTGTTTCATGTTTCAAGCATGTAGGATGCTTTGATTTTGTGAGAAGGTACAGCAGGTACAATACCACCCTGATCTAACCAGACTTTTTATTCTTAACTTGCATGAAAAACAAGTTAACCTTGCAGGGGTCACCTTTGAGTTATCTACTGATGCTATTGCCAATGCCACTGGGATACCAAGTGTGGGTGAGAAATGGTTCAAGCAAGCCAATCTATACATGAGCTTCTTTGAACCCTACCTAAAGCCTAGATACAAAGACCACAATAAATCCATCTTTCCTTTCTCACACTTGCTTGATAGATATGCACCTATGATGAGAATCATTATGAAGTATTTCACATGTGAAGGAAGGTTCTCCCGCATTTACTCCTATCACATCAGGTTGCTTATGCACTTTACTAGGGTGAGGATGTTGCACATACCCTATTACCTCTACAAAAGCATTGACAAAATGCCCTATATTGTACAAAAGAGAGACTATCCTCAGCGTATGCAAAGCCTCTTTCATCACTCTCTTATCAAAATGGTTGTTATGCATCAATTGCAGCTGAAGGGTATTCCTTGGGATACCTTCATTGCCAATGAGGTGTTTACTTCTCCACAAGCCCATTAGCAGCAAGATATCCCTTCATCTTCTCATCCTCCTATTCCTCCATCCACTCACACTCCCTCACCTCATGATGACTCTTCCACCTCACCATCCCCTCACAGTCCTTCACATCATGATGATCCTCCTCCTTCATCACCAATTCACAATCCCTCACCATCATCTCATGGTACTAGTGCATCAAAAGGTGAAGAAATAAATGAGGAAGAAAACAGTGAGGCAGATGCCCATGAGGAAGAAAGCAGTAAGGGAGATGGTAATGAGGATTCAAACAATGAGAAATCAATTAGTGAAGAAAAGAGCAGTGAGGTTAGTGAGACACATATTAGTGAAGATGATGATAGTGGGTCAAAAATCCATGAGAGCAGCGATGATACCAATGATGATGGCAGTCATGATGGAAGTGATACAGATGGCACTGAGATGGTGAAAATTGAACCTATTTATTTGACCTACCAGAGGGGAAATAGGCATGTGTTTTTTGCCCTTAAGAGGCAAGGGGACATGCCTTCTACATCAACCAAGCAGCTTGATAATGGTAAGGAAAATTTCATTGATGAAGAATAAGAAGACAAACATGAGACTGAACAAGAGTTTCAACTTATTCATATTGACAGTGATGATGAAAATGATCAGAGGATCACTAGCATGCTGCTAAAAAGAAAAGGTGCTCAGATTAAAGATCTGCAAACCAATATTGGTAGGGCTAAGAATGTAATCCACTATTTTGAGGTTGAAAACAAGCAGCTGGAGGTAGAGAAGGCTATCTATGAGATCAGAGCTATTAGAGCTCGGAAAGAGGCTACAAATGCCAAGGCTAAACTAGATGAGGTCTTGGGCACTCATGATGACACTGAAGAAGAGGAAGAACAACTTCCTAGGAAGAGGCCAAGTACAATTGGCTTGAAGAAGGCCTTAGCCAAGGAGAGACAGCAAGAGACAGCATTTGCAGAGTAGCTCACTCCTAGTGAGTTGCTTGCCATGGAGATTAGCTATGATCGGGAACCTTGGCTAGAGAGGGAAAATGTGCACTTGGAGGGTCAGTTAGAGAATACCAAGAGAGACCTTGAACTCCAAAAGAAGATGGCAAGGCATTATGCCTTAAGAAACAAGTGCAAGGGCCAAACTCAAAAGAGCCCTTGCAAATATTGAATACCTAAAGGAGGCAAAAGACAAATAAAAACTTGACATTCTTGCTGATTCATCCCTACAAGCATCCTAGACATGATCAGCAAGGAAAATCCCAATTTTGGAAACTTTATGCAAATTTTTGAGTTTTTGGAAATTTTGACTGTTTTGAAGGGCCAAGCGTGCAGCACCACTGGCGCTGCGCTCTTTTTTAGGGCACCCATTAGAGGAAAATTTTGTTTTTTTTTGTATTCATCAGGCCAAGGACATCAACCACACGAATTTTCAGCTCATTTGGAGCAAAACTAGTCCTCCAAAAGTGCCAAAAACATCCAAAAAATCAACTTTCTGCCCTTATTTCATAGTTGGCGTTGCGCCCTGAGAAGCCTTGGGAGAATGATTTTTTGAGCAGGTAAATGGATTCCAATAAAGAAACTAAGGGAATTTTTGGAAATTAGACAGGATAGGATTTCCAATGAGCTATCATGGAGCTCATTTGGACACCAGGAAGGCCTCCAAATCTTAGCTGCAAAACAGGTTATTTTCCTAGTATTTGTGTTGTGCCCTTCCGAGAAAGTCAACAAAAGATACTTGGATTTAATGAAAAATATATTTTGAGGGTTTTTTAGGCAAATCACTCCAGATTTAGCTGAGGAGTTATGTTAGCATTTGTTTTTGCATTTATTAAGTTAGGATATTTGTGCGTTGGGCCTTGCATGGTCTCATATGACAAAAATGGCATTTATGATGTAATTAATGAAATTTTGCAACCCTAGCTATGGTTTTGACCCTCCTTTGCAAATTAAATATTGTATGGAGGCCTCATTGTAGTTGTTCATTGATTGTTGAGCTAAGCATAGACTCTGATTTTTCATGAAGTTTGGCTTTGGAGCCTTGTAAATCTCTTGGACTGAATATCAATGGAACCAGCACATTCCTAGGATTCATGAGCTTTGTTAGATGGTTTTTTTATTCCACTCTTGTCAATTTTTTCCTTTGTTTACATTATGTTCATGATTTCTCTGATAGTAGGACAGAAATTTTAGAGTTGGATATGTTATTTTGGCACCCTACTTCTGTCTACATCCTTTATCTCTATGTTTTCTTCTTTGAAGTTTAATTAAATAATCCTTAAATGCTCTTTAGTTTCATTGAAATTTTATTTTCAAGGTTCTCTTTGTCTGAAAGTAATATTTAGAGAATTCTTAACTGCTCTCTAGGATTACTTGATTTTTTGTTTGAGGTTTTTCTAGTGAAGTCTAGTTTAAGAATTCTTAACTGCTCTTCAGTTTACTATGTTATCATTCACAACTTCATGCTTTTCTTGTTCTAGTATGTTGAAGGATCCTTAATTTCCCTTTAAGCCTACTGCATTCACAACTTCATGTTCATTTCCCACTCACTAAACCTATTGAGATCCATTTGGCTTTGTTAACTTACCCCATGACACACCCTTGAACTATTGGTGTACTTTCAAGACCTTTTGGAGACTCCATAGCCCAATGGTCTGACTCTCTCTCTCTCTCTATCTATTCCACTTGACAACCTACCCAACCAAACAAACAAACAAACCCTAATCACTATAACTAGCCTAAAATCAATCAAGTTACATCTTTCACACAAACATAGAGAGAGCCCGCTCTGAGCCCAGGAAGGCTAGGTCCTAGGGCTCCAAAGTTGGTTTGATGTTACCCTTGTTCAATTTGGTCTTGCCAATCTGAAAAATTGCAGGGACCTAACATAATGGCGACTCCACTGGGGATGTGAGTGAGTAACACCTTAAATATTCCTTAAGACCTCAAAAAACCCCTTTCAATAGTATCTAGTTGACTCACCACCTAACATAATGGCGACTCCACTGGGTATCTGAGTGAGTACACCTTAAATATTCCTTAAGACCTCATAAAACCCCTGTCAATAGTATCCAGTTGACTCGCCACCTAATATAATGTCGACTCCACTAGGGATCTGAGTGAGTAACAGCTTAAATAGACCTGAGTGAGTAACAGCTTACATATTCCTTAAGACCTCAGAAAACCCTTGTCAATAGTATCCAGTTGACTCACCACACTAACATAATGGCGACTCCACTGGGGAATCTGAGTAGGTAACAAGCTTAGACATTCCTTAAGAACTCACAAATTCCCTGTCAAAACTTAGACAAATCAAGTGTTAGCCAAGAGTTATATCTAGTTGATTCACCACATGAGCACCATGGTGACCATACTGGAGAACACTCATTGAAAAGCTTAGTGTTACATATAGAACTCAGAAAACCCAAAAACATCTTTAGATTGGTATTTGGTTTTTGATGGTGGACAACAAGTACATCCTCAAAATAGTAAGCATCATCCACCTGGTGACTCCACTTGTCTTCAGTAGCCCTGTTGACCCAACTATTTCTCACAGACCCCCCTGGGAATATATCAATCAGTCATAACAGTGCCAAGCCCAGTTACATCTTGTGTGAACTTAGTACCCTGACAGATAGGTATGTTTTTCAAAAACTATCATAAACTTTTAGCCTCTCTGTATTTTGGATCTGAAATCTGACTTCACAAAGAATCAGCACTAGATCTCACCCTAGCCCAAACCCTCCTACCATAGTTGATGATCCAGAAAGAATCTTGTGGAAAACATCTAGGACTAAAGATTCAACTATTGTTAGACCCATTCACAAAGAAATTTTTGTCCTTGAAAATCTCACAGCCTTGCAAGATCCCCAATTTGACTTACACCATAGAAAAAACCTATTCAGGACTAAGTCTCAAAGTGAGATAGACCAGACAGACCTTGAGCCTACACACTTGCTGAAAATTCCTAGTAGAGAAGCCTCTCCTTCCACTCCTCCTGATTTTTAGCTTCTCCAAAAATTTGGCTCCTTTCATTCCAAATCTGCTCAATCTCAGCTTGTTGTTCCAAGTACATATGCCACCCCCATTCATACATGACTCTACCAATCTAAAATCCCTCACTTTATTGGAGATGACTCTACTACTGCCCAACAGCATGTAGACAAGATGAATGATGCATTTGACTACCAAGGAATAGAAGAGGAGATCATAAATATGAGAATTTTTTCCCAAAGCTTAGGAGAAGAAGCAAAGAGATGGTTCAAAAAATTAACTCCTAACAACATTCATGACCTCCCTTCCGTTTATCAAACATTCATAAACAAGTGGGAGACTAAGAAAAACCCTCTTCAAATCCTATCGGAATATGATAACCTTAAAAGAAATGTTGGGGAAAGTGTCAAAGACTACTACACTAGGTTCAATAGTGTATACAATGCACTCCCTCCCCACATGAAACCCCCATAAGGCCTAGCCTTAGTGAAATTTCCAGAAGGATTTGATCCAGACATGTGTTATCAATTAAGAGAAAAATATCCCCTCACCTTAGAGGAAATGCAAAGAGGAGAAAGAAGTGTAGAAACCAACCTAAATTCTAGAAGGGCTAGATTATGGGCAAAGAATAAGGTTACATACAAAGATGAAACCATGGCCTCCACATCTGATGCTAAAATTGACAATCTAGTCAGGGTAATGGAAAGGATGATGGAGAAAATCAACTTGAATGAAAGAGCACCCCCTAGGGAAAACCAAGCAAATCCCCAAAACAGAAATAGAAACCAAAAATTCAGAAGAGATCCTCCTCAAAACAGACAAAGAGACAATAACCCTTTCTAAGAGAACTATGTAGACGAAGAGGAAAGAGAGACTAAAGAGCAGGAAGAAAACCATGTAAATTTGATAGAGTCCAACAATGAGGATGATTTTTTTCTCATAGAAGAGGAACAAGCTCTATTTTCCTCAAGAAAAACTAATAGAACATATGAGGATTCTGAAGAGTACAAGCTAGGATTTGAAAATGCTATCATGGAGGTTCATAGGCAATATGACCTCTGAAGTAAGAAAACCCAAGATGCCTCCAAGAAAAACAAACTAGAAACTGTTTTTAGGAAAACCCCTGAAAACATTCTAAAAAAGACAGTAGAAAACACCAACATAATGGCTAAGACTCCTAATCAAAGCAAATACAAAACCAGCCAACCAAATGCTAACCAAAGCTACCCTAGTACATCAACTAGTGGCCCTGAAAAAAATGCCTTAACTGGCATTCCAAATAACACTCAACAAACTAAAGTTGCTAAAAATACCATGTATGATAAAACTGATGTAAATATACCAAGAACATTAGCACCATTCACTTTTGAGAGTGAAATTGCCAAGATCAAAATAGTCATACCCCTCACTGAACTAGTGACTCAAGATGTATATAGGTCTCAGGTTTTGAAGGATTTGAACATAGGAAATGACACCGACACTCTAAATTTGACTGATGACAAGCTAGAACTGTTGTTTCAACCTGAGGTAGAGGGAAAATATCAAGAAGGAGTTGTCCCTCCATTCTATATCAGTGTGAACATTCATGACAAAATCTTGCACAATGCTATGCTAGACTCCGGTGCATCACACAATCTAATTCCAAAGGTGGTGATGGAGAGATTAGGCCTCGAAATAACCAAACCTTACAAAGACTTGTACTCTTTCGATTCAAGTAGAGTCAAATGTTTGGGTTTAATCAAATATCTGTGTGTCAATCTGGCACAAATCCTAGCTAAGAGCCTAGTCATGGACATTGTAGTGGCTGACATTCCCCCAAAGTATGGCATGCTTTTATCTAGATCATTGGAAGCCAAACTCCAAGGAAGCCTCCAAATGGACATGACATATGCTACCATTCCAGTCTTTAACTAAACAAGAAGACTATACAAAGACTCTCACATGAAATACATGGTAAACAGCCAAGATAGGCCAAACATTACCCCTCTCTAGACCTTGACTCATTTATCTTGTACAATTAAGATGACATTAATGAACAAGTAAATGAAAAGGAGGAAGAGCTAGGCCTATCAGAACATTCAAACCAAACACAAATTGAAGAACATAATAGCCAAAACTCTAGCAGCCATGAACAACAACATAATGGTGAATCTGAACTTGAAACACTTTGGAACATGAGCTTTGAAGGCTCTTGTGGCAAAGCTGGTTCAAGAGCAGGTGTTTAGATACATAACACCAATGAAGGCCACTTCTACAAACTAGATTTTCAATGCACAAACAATATTGCAGAGTATGAGGCTCCTCTCCTAGGATTACACTCGTTGAAAGACATAGGAGCTAAGAAGATTCATGTTCAAGAAGATTCTGAGCTAATCATTAGGCAAATAAAAGGAGAATATTTAGCCAAGAATCCTAGGCTAAGAGAATATAGGAATTCTACCTTATACCTCTTGAATACATTTGAGAAATATGAACTCACCTCTATCCCAAGATCTCAAAACAGCCTTGCCAATGAACTAGCCTTTGCTGCCAACACTTGCCAAGTACCTCATGCCAATGAAAAACACACGGTAAAAGTCAAGTGCAGGCCAGAAATCCCTGATAACATATATTATTGGCAAGTATTTGAAAATGACAAACAGATTGATGACTTCTTGCAGCCCAAAACCAAGTTTGAAATGTTGAAGTCAGACGTAAACCATCAAGAGGATTTTTTTGTTGAAGAACAAACACAAAAAATAGAGATGCCTTGTACTGCTGATATAAATCTTCTAGAACACCCTCTTGAGGCAGAATTGTTTGAGGATTTAGATCAAAAATACCTTGAGGTATTGCAATGCAAAGATAACTCATTACCAAGAGGTCTTGCGCCCTTAGAAGAGTTGTTTGATTTCAATGATGTTGTTAGGAATCCAAAAATGGATTCCACCGAAATTGATGTAGAAGAGTGCAACATAGGCAGTGTAGAAGAACCCAAAATGATAAAGTTGTCCAAAACTCTGCCACCTCACATAAAATAGAAATATATTGAGCTGCTCAAAGAATTTAAAGATGTGTTTTCATGGGGTTATGAGGACTTGAAGTCCTATTACACAAACATAATTCAACACAAGATTCCTCTCAAGGAAAAATAGAAACCATTCAAGAAAAAATTTAGAAGGATAAACCTCATCCTAGTTCCTCTGGTTGAGAAGGAAATAAAGAAGATGTATGATGCTCGAATCATAGTCCCACTCAGGTACTCAAAATGGGTTTCAAACCTTGTGTTGGTAAGAAATAAAACAGGGGATATTAGGCTATGCATAGACTTTAGAAACCTAAACAAAGCCTCCCTGAAATACAACTACCCTTTACCTGAGATGGATCATATACTGCAAAGGGTAGTAGGCTCTAAAAGAATATCATTGCTTGATGGTTTTTCAGGTTACAATCAGGTGCTATTACTTCCAAGTGATCAGCACAAAACCGTTTTCACAACACCTTGGGGCACCTTCATGTATGTCAAAATTCCTTTTGGGTTAATGAATGCGGGGGCTACTTTTTAAAGATCCATGGACATTGCCTTTTCCGAAGACATAGGTTACTTCATTGTAACATACCTTGAAGACATCACTGTTTATTCTAAAAGTGATGAAGAACACCTAGTTCACCTAATAAAGGTCTTTGAAAAGTGTAGGAAGTATGGTCTATCATTAAATCCTAAGAAAACTCAGTTTGGTATACAAGAAGGAAAACTCTTAGGCCACATCATATGTGAAGAAGGGATTAAGATAGACCCAAAAATGATTGAGGGTATATTGCAGATCAGCCACCTTAGGAACATTAAAGAGTTGCAATATTTCATTGAAAAGATTAACTTCCTAAGAAAGTTCATACCCAACCTTGTAGAACTCCTAAGAAACATTACAAACATGCTAAAAAGAGAAATAGGAGTGAAGTGGACCACAAAATCCAAACAATCCTTCGAACTGGTAAAACAAGCACTCACCTAAACACCCGTTCTAATCAGCCTTGACTTTACCAATGATTTCTTCATCTTCTCATTTCCATCATAACACACTATTGATACAGTATTGCTACAAAAGAACATGATGGGACAAGAATAGCCCATAGCTTTCTTCAGCAAGGAATTGAGGGATGCACCTTTGAAATATAACATCATGGAAAAACAAGCCTTTTCCTTAATCAAAGCCATAAAATATTTCAAAGTTTACATCTTACATTCACATGTCATTGCTTTTGTTCCACACACAGTTGTTAAGGACATATTGAATCAAGATCCTGATGGAAAACAAGGGAAGTGGATTGTTGTCATCTTAGAATATGACCTAGAAATCAGGCCCACTAAACTGATCAAAGGACAAGGACTTGCCAAACTCATGGTTGAAGCAAAATTTCAAGCATTGGACATAAACATGATACATTCATTGGATGAACATGAGGAACTGGCGACTCTACCCATTGAAGAAGCATTTTTGAACTCACTCTGGTATGTTGATATATTGTATGTGCTTTTTAATCTAAATGCTCCTCCTGATTTGTCCAAAACAAAAGCTAGATTCTTGAAACTAAAGGCTGTGAATTTCTTCATTCTAGATAGAGCTTTGTATTGGAAAAATTCTGTTGGTATCTTGCTTAAATAATTACTTGAATAAAATGCAGATAGAATCATGCATGAGTTTCATGAGGGAGAGTGTGGACGTCATCTCTACTGGAAAACCACTACCAACAAAATCCTTAGAGATGGTTTCTATTGGCCCATCGTTTTCCCTGACATACACAAGCTAGTAGTCACTTGCCATAAATTCCAAATGTTTGATGGAAAGAGAAAACTATTGCCTTTGCCTTTGCAACCTATTAGTGTTGAAACTCCTTTTCAACAGTGGGGTATAGATTTCATTGGAGAAATCCACCCTGCCTCATCTACCCAACACAAGTGGATCCTCACTGCCACTGACTATTTCACCAAATGGATAGAAGCCATCCCTTCAAGGAATGCCACTGACTTAGTAATCATCAAATTCCTTGAAACCAACATCTTGTCCAGATTTGGTTGTCCTAAAAACATCATCATCGATAATGTTGTTGCACTTAATTCCAAGAGAATGGTGGACTTTGGCTTCAAGTATCACATCACATTAGGGAATTCTATAGCTTATTACCCTCAAGGTAATGGGCTGGCTGAGTCCTCTAACAAAATTTTGGTGAACATCATCAAGAAGTTGTTGGAAGAGAACAAAAATTCATGGCATAGAAAACTAGTGCATGCACTATGGGCTGATAGATTAACAAGCAAGAAATCTATTAACATGTCTCCATATTAACTAGTGTATGGTATGGATGCAGTTTTTCCAATAGCCTTGCGAGTTCCAGTGATGAAGCTCCTCCAAGAGGTACAATCAGAGGAGAATGAAATACAAAGGAGGTTGAACCAAACCATTCATTTACAGAAATAAAGGGAAGAAGTTTACAACAGAGCATAAGCAGTGCAAGAGAACATCAAGAAGATCTTTGACAGAAGGACCAAGGAAAATGATTTCCAGATTGGAGACAAAGTGATGAAGTGGGATTGAAGGAGAGAGGACAAAGGAAAGCATGGAAAATATGAGAATCTATGGAAGGGTCCTTACATCATCCATTCAGTTAGAGGTAACAATGAAATCTTCCTACAAGAAATGGATGGAGTAGAGTTTTTTGGAGGTCCTGTTAATGGCAGGATGCTCAAGCACTATTTTTGTTGAAATTCCTAGTTTGAAGCTTTCATTCATTGTACATAACATTGCTTGATGAAAGATCAGAAAAATAAAAACACAAAGACAAAGAAAAGAAGAAAAGGAGGGCAGGAAAAAAGAAGAGGTACATCCCCATACCAAAAAAGAGTATTTTTGAAAGTGTGCAAGCCTAAATGCCACTGTTTTTGAAGAAAATAAAGTCTTGTCCAGTCATTTAGCCTAATCATGATTGAGCATGTTTTAAATTTCTGCTAATAGGTAGTGAAAGAATATTTTCCAAACCATGTAAACTTGGCTTGTCAATAGATTAGATTAGGAAAAAATATTTGGTTTCAATGCTCAAATCTGAACCAAAAGAGAAAGAGAGGGATGCATAACCAATTCTAAATCACAGCCCTCAAATTTCTAGTTTCACTTGTACAAAAATAAAGTCTGTGTGTAGCTTGTCCAAAATGCCACAGTCCATGACAAATTAGATTGCTTAAACTTGGTTTGGTCATGTTTTCAATTTCATGGTAGTAGCTTAGAGAATGAAAATCTGTCAAACTGCTTAACTTTGACAGATAAGTAGAGTAGGGAGAGAATAAAGAGTTCATCAGCCTAATCTGAACTCTTGGAAGTAATAAGGGTATAAGTAGATATTTTTTATGCTTTCAAAAGAAAAAATAATGTCAAGGGTTTGCTAATCAAAATGCACCAGAGTGAAGAAAAAATGTTAGGCAAAGTATGATGGGTAGGTAGAACTGATATTGAAGCAATCATGTCTTTTCAGATTTTGATATCATAGCTTCAAAAGAACAAGAGTGAATCAGAAAGAGAAGAAAAAGAGGTCTGCCAAGTACAAGTAAGGTACTAATCTTCCAAACTCAGAGATCGGAACTTTGAGGTTCTAGACACCTCCTAAAAAGGAGCTGCCCTCCCCAAGTGGAGCCACTGTTAGTCATCAGTATTTTTCATTATCTATAGATGACTAAAGATTGGTTCTAGATTTCTGAAAACAAACTTCCTTGAAAATTGGTTATAGATTTATACGAAGGTTCAGAAGCTGAAATTTTTAGTATGCAAAGCCAAAATCCTGAGGAATATTTTCGCAAAATTTCAAATCTAGGTTCGCAATATTTTCGAAGATATAATTTGTGGAAGTTAGGTCATTTTGCAGGCTCCTGAATTTAACCTAAATAGGTCATTGTGGAATTTTCGGTATAACTTTTGTTCTATGAACGTTCAGAAGCTTAAATTTTTAGAGTGCGAAGCAGAAATCTTGAGGAACATCATCGCAAAATTTCAGATCTTGGTTCGCAATATTTTCGGAGATATGATCTGTGGAAGTTAGGGATTTTTCAGGATTCTGAATTTCATCTCAAAGAGGTGACCATGGAAACATATTCATAACTCTCTCTCTGAGCATCGGATTGGAATGTTGTAAAAAGCGGACACAAGTAGACGGATGGTAGTTTTCTTTCTATCAATTTTAGAGCCAAAGGAGGAAACAGTGACACGCGGCAAGTCGTACAAGTTCGCTCTACTGAACTAGTCCATAATTGGGTCATTGTGGGAGATTAGACATAAATTTTTCTTGAAGAATCCAAATCAGATCAGACCTATGGCATTTAAAAGAAGCTTCAGAGGGTTACTACAGAGCCGAACTTCAGATATTGAGGATCCGCAATTATAGAGATAATCCAATTTCAATATTGAGCTCCTCAAAAGCAGGTAAAAGGTGTGTATTTTTTTTTCCGAATTGCATAAGTCTTGTTTGAAGAATCAAGTTGAATTGGTTTTAAGGGCATATTTTAGAATAGATATCAATATTGGATTCTAAAATGGCCCCTAAAAAGGATTCAACACCTATTAAGCCTTTAGAAGGCTCTACTATGACTCATGAAGACGAAGAATGGCAACATGACATATCAAAATTACAAGATCAAGTGCAACAAATTTCGCTCTCGCAAAAAGCAACAAAAAATGAAATGGAAGTTTTGAAGAAAGACATGGAAACTAAGATGGATGGTTTGAAGAAAGGCGTGGAAGCTAAGATGAATGGTTTGGAAGCTAATATGGATGGCATAGAAGTGGGCATGGATGCTAAGATGGATGATAGGGAAGCTAAGATCGATGAAAAAATGAAAGACAACATGGAAAACATGAAGAATGACCTAAAAGTAGACATAGAAGGTTTGGAAAAGTTGATACAAGAAATTTTTCCTAATGGTGAAAAGATAGTAGAGGAAACTCATGATGCGAACAAAATAAATGTTAATCGTGATTTCATAAACTCTAATGTTGGAGGGAAGAACCACCATATTCCAAAAATGGATATGAGGAAGTTTGATGGAAAGGATCCTGTAACATGGATACTAATGTGAAAAACAATGTGAAAAACAATAATGTGAAAAACACACAAAAGGTACGCATTGCAACTTTGCATTTAGAACAAAATACATTTGTATGGTATCTATGGCTTTACTCCCGTAAAAAAATTGTCACTTGGTCAATTTTTACGGAGGAAATGATAGCACATTATGAGGATACAAAGAGCAACACCTTCTTTAGCCAATTGATAAATCTCAAACAAAAGGGTTTAGTGGGGGAGCACATTGAGGACTTCCAAAAATTGAATATAAGGGTAACTAATATTTTAGAGGAACATAGGATTGATCTCTTCATAGGTACTTTAAAGGATAACATCCAACATGAAGTTCGTGTTTTGGAACCTGATTCATTGGAGAAGGCATTCAGGTTGGCTAGAAAAACTGAGTGTAAAATTATGGTGACAAGGAAGCCTACCACTCACTTCTCTAAAGATGGAAGTGTTGCTACTCCTAGATTTGCACAACCTACAAGGTTGACACCACAACAATTGGAAGAAAAAAGAGCAAAAGGATTTGCTACAGTTGTGATAGAAAATATACTAAAGGTCATAAGTGTGTTGAGAAGAAATTATTTTACATAGATTGTGAAGAGGAAGAAAAAAATGAACAAGAATCTTCAAAAGAAAAGGGTATACACCATGAACCAACCCTAGAAGAGGAAGAAATGATCTACATATAATATAAAATACTTTGGCAAGAATTACCACCTCTAATTCTCAAGACAGGTGATATCAAAAATAAACAACAAGATGTTGACGATTCAGAAATTATAATTTTGTCGTTGTAGAAGAACAAGGAATTAAATTGTTTCTATAACCCACCAGAATGCCGGTGACATGAGAATGAGAACTATTAATTTCTTCTGAAAAGCCATATTACTGAAAAGCCAACTTTGGAATATGTATTGAATATCAATGTTTCCCATCCTTATTATCTTGAGTGTAATTAGAGTACAATGGTTACAATCTTTGGGGACGGTAGCTTTTAATTTCAAGAACTTTTCTTGAAATTTTTTTCAGAAGGAAAGGAAGTTGAATTACGGGGTATTGCGGGGAAGCCAGGAAGGATAATAAGCTCTAATGTCATGACAAAGCTTCTAAAGAAAGAACAGCGAGGCGTAATTGCACAATTATGCTCACTAGAAGTTCCAACATCAAAATCATCTATTTCTGCAGATCTCCAACAAGTCTTGGACAATCATTCCAAGGTGTTTGAAACTCCTAAAGGACTCCCACCTATTCGTGATCATGATCATGCTATTCATTTGATTCCAGGAAGTGTTCCTCCAAACATCAGGCCTTATAGATATCCTTATGTCCAAAAGAGCGAAATTGAACGTATGATTGCAGAAATGTTAGAGGCTGGTATAATTCAACCTAGTCAAAGTTCTTTCTCTGCTCCTGTAGTGTTGGTACACAAGAAAGAAGGATGTTGGTTCATGTGTCCAGATTATAGGGAGCTCAATAAGCTCACCATTAAAGATAAATTTCCCATTCCTGTGATTGATGAATTATTGGATGAATTACAAGGAGAAATTTATTTTACCAAGTTGGATCTTCGTTCAGGATATCATCAAATTAGAATGAAGGCTGAAGATATTCCGAAAACAACATTTGGAACTCATGAGGGTCATTATGAATTTTTGGTCATGCCTTTTGGCCTTACCAATGCACCTTCTACATTTCGAGGGTTGATGAATTCCATTTTCAAACCCTTCCTTAGAAAATTTGTGCTAGTATTTTTTGATGATATACTAATCTACAGCAGGTCTTGGAAGGATCATGTTCAACATGTTGACAGGGTGCTCAAACTATTGCAGAAGAAACAATTATATGCAAAAACATCCAAATGTTTCTTTGGATTACAAGAGGTGGAATATTTGGGTCATATTGTATCTCATGAGGGTGTTAAGATAGACCCTAACAAAATTAAAGCCACTAAGGAATGGAAAGCCTCCACAACCATAAAGAAGTTGTGAGGATTTCTCAGGTTAACAGGGTATTATCGCAAGTTTATTAAGAATTATGGGAGAATAGTAGCACCTCTAACAACATTATTGAAGAAAGATGCATTTTCATGGACTCCTGAAGCAACTAAGGCCTTTGAACATCTTAAATAAGAAATGTGCCTAGCATCAGTCTTAGCTACGCCAGATTTCACAAAAACCTTTATTGTGGAATGTGATGCCTCATGAAATGGAATTGGTATTGTTTTAATGAAAGAAGGAAGACCCATTGCTTTTGAAAGTCATCCAATCAAAGGAAAGTATTTACAGAAAGCTATTTACTAGAAGGAAATGTTAGCAATACTGCATGCACTAAAGAAATGGCGAACTTACCTAATGGGAAGACACTTCAAGGTAAAAAATGATCATGATAGTCTTAAACACTTTTTGGAACAAAGACTATCTTCAGAATAGCATCAAAAATGGGTCAAAAAGATGTTGGGTTATGAATTTTAAATAATCTACAAAAAAGGGAAGCTAAATGTTGTTGCAGATGCACTCTCAAGAAATAATGAAGAGGTGGAAGCATTGCTTTGTGCCTTATCTATTATCCAACCAGATTGGATAACCGAAGCAAGGGATGAATGGAAGAAGGACGAAGAGGCGTGGACACTCATTCAAAAGTTACAGCAAGATCCTAGTACATCTGATACATTTAGTTGGAAAAATGATTCCTTATGGTACAAAGATTTCTTATATCTTTGTAAGAATTCCCAACTAAAACAAAAGATTCTTTTGGAATTTCACACTTATCCTTTAGGAGGATACTAAGGATTTTTAAAAACTTACCACAGGGTGAAGAAAGAATTTTTTTGGGATGGCCTTAAATCTAATATTCAAAAGTTTGTGGCGGAATGTTTGGTTTGCCAGCAGAATAAAGTTGAGACAATTAAGACCCCGGGTCTTCTACAACCTTTATCCATTCCAAGCCAACATTGGGAGGACATTTCAATGGATTTTATCACAGGTTTACCTAAGTCTGAAGGAAAGAGTGTCATCATGGTGGTAGTTGATAGACTTACCAAGTATGCACACTTTTGTGCATTCTCTCATCCATTTAAAGCAAGTACAGTTGCTACTACATTTATGGACAGAATTCAAAAGCTACATGGAAGCCCAAGGGTTATTGTGAGCGACAAAGATCCCATTTTTACTGGAAATTTTTGGATGGAGTTATTTTCTTGTTTGGGTACTTAATTAGCTCATAGCTCATCTTATCATCCTCAATCTGATGGTCAAACTGAGATAGTAAATAAATGTTTGGAAGGATATCTTCGTTGTTTTGTATCTGATAAACAAACACAATGGGTCAAGTGGTTACCTCTCGGTGAATGGTGGTATAACACTTCCTTCCATACTGTAGCAAAAATGACCCCATTTATGGCACTTTATGGATATCATCCACCATCCATCACATCATCTTTAAGAGAAAAATCGAAGGTTCAAGCAGTGGAAGATCACATCGAGCATCAACAAGAAGTTCTCCAACTCTTAAAGGATAACCTAAATTTGGCACAAAGTCGAATGAAACAACAGGCAGATCAACATCGCAGTGAGGGAAGTTTTGATGTAGGAGACTGGGTATTTTTACAGCTATAACCATACAAACAAATGTCCCTCAAGCAAGCTAAGAAGGATAATAAATTACCGCCAAACTACTATGGTCCTTACAAGGTGTTGCAAAATATTGGTACTATGGCATACAAATTTTAGCTTCCTGCTTCTTCACGAGTGCATCCAGTTTTCCATGTTTCATGCCTAAAGAAGGTTATAGGTAAAAATCTTCTAGTTCAAACAATATTGCTATAATTTGATGAGGAAGGAAAATTCATATTGGAACCTGAAGCAGTCATGGAAACAAGAACTCGACAACTACGAAATCGATCAATTTCAGAGTATCTCATCAAGTGGAAGAACTTACCCACTGAAGATTCTACATGGGAGGATGAGAATTTTATACAGAAGTACCCATAGCTACTCAAGCGTTGAGGACAACACTTTTTTTAAGGAGAAGGGCATTTTAGGTCCCTATATTACTAGTATAGTCCCTTATTGTTGTTAGTGTAACCCCCTTATTGTTATTATTGTACTCCTGTAACCCCTATATTGTTATTATTGTGCCCTTAAATGATTATTGTTAGGTCGGCTAGGATTACATTGTGGCCCCATGGACTCCTATATATAGAAAGGAGGTTTTTTAATTTGTATCATCCAAGAATTGTTCATTCATGTAATGTATTGGAGTTTGTCCCCACAAAGTGGCTTATTTCTAAGGCGTTGATATCTCTTTTCTTCTATTTTTGGAGATGATTTCACAACAATTAAAAGGATAATATTCAGCCAAGAATCCTAGGCTAAGAAAATATAGGGATTCTACCTTAGACGTCCTGAAGCCATTTGAGAAATATGAACTCACCTCTATCCCAAGATCTCAAAACAGCCTTGCCAATGAACTAGCCTTTGCTGCCAGCACTTGCCAAGTACCTCATGCCAATGAAGAATACACGGTAAAATTCAAGTGCAAGCTAGCAATACCTAATAACATAGATTATTGGCAAGTATTTGAAAATGACAAATAGATTGAAGACTTCTTGTAGCCCAAAATCAAGTTTGAAATGTTCAAGTCAGACATAAACCATTAAGAGGATTGTTTTGTTGAAGAACAAACACACAAAACAAAGATGCCTTGTACTGCTGATATAAATCTTCTAGAACACCCTCTTGAGGCAGAATTGTTTGAGGATTTAGATCAAAAATACCTTAAGGTATTGCAATGCAAAGATAACTCATTACCAAGAGGTCTTGCCCCCTTATAATAGTTGTTTGATTTCAATGATGTTACTAAGAAGCCAAAAATGGAATCCACCGAAACTGATGTAGAAGAGTGCAACATAGGTTGTGTAGAAGAACCCAAAATGATAAAGATGTCAAAAACTCTGCCACCTCACATAAAATAGAAATATATTGAGTTGCTCAAAGAATTTAAAGATGTGTTTTCATGGGGTTATGAGGACTTGAAGTCCTATGACACAAACATTATTCAACATAAGATTCCTCTCAAGGAAAAACAGAAACCATTCAAGCAGAAATTGAGAAGGATAACCCTTGTCCTAGTGCCTCTGGTTGAGAAGGAAATAAAGAAGATGTATGATGCTCATTGCTTGGCCCACAACCCCAAACACAGGCCCTCTCGCAGTTTTTGGCATTGACAAGAAATAGCCGGTTGGATTAACACATTGATAGTGTTGTGAAATGCAAGCAGCTCAACCCATGTAAGCTACAATCAAGGCAGGATAAACCATAAAAGTGAGAGCGATTGACAATTGTGAAGAGTGCCCAAAATCTGTAAACATTGCCTCTGAATCTGTGAGACATAACAGAATTCCACCCAAAGATTTCCATCCTTCAGACCGGGTCTTCCTCATAGAGTGCGAGGTAAATTTTAGGTTCTAATGAATAATTTTATATAGACTGAGTGCACTGATACATAGAGGCCAAATCATAACAATTTAGGCGACGACGAAAACTATCTGATGTGTCCCATAGTGTTGCATCGGTCAATCATGAACAATTCTTTCTTCGATCCTTTATCCGAATGAAAATACACTACACCATCCTCCAACTGAAAATAATGTTAACTTGCTCCTCCTTCTCACTTGTGGGCGTATCCTTTTCATTTGCCTTAACAATGGTCTTCAATGGAAGCGTTAAGTCTCATCCCCACCTGGGCGGGGGCATATTTTCAAAGCTATAACCTTGTTGTTTAGCATTCAATGCATTTCCCCCGGTGTGGTGATGACGTTGATGAATAAATCATCCATGGGATTTACCTGCATGCAACATTATAACATTAATCAGATTATGAGTTTGGCGAAGTGCCCAAACTGAGTGCCTAGACAATCCACGGTGCAAGAGCTTTTACTGTAAATACACAAAGTTCCCATTCGAATTTATGCATGGCGATCCCTTCATACATAGCGCGGATACGGTAAGAGTATCTCATCATAATGGTGAGAAGGGTCGCGAGGGGCTTTGGACCAGTTACGAGGACATCATCGTTTACAGGCCAGGTTAAAACCTTAACGGCTAAGCAAGTAGAGGGGGAACCCGAAATTTTAAATATACCCAAAATTTTGGGTGTTGTTGTAGTAGCTACAACAAATGGTGAACCACTGGTATAATCCAGCATCTCTGTCGATATCACAACAATAGTCTAAGTCCAGATGGTGATGCAAGGGAATATTGAACAAGTTCTGCGGGTATCCTTTGTATTACTTTGGCCTTTACATATATGCCCAGTCCTTGTGCCTCAACTAGGTCTAGTCAATCAAAACACATCAAAGCGGAAGCTCGTGGGTGCCAGTAGCTTTTTGATGATGTGAAGAGCAAGGCAGCGGGTTTATTATTTTCAGGATTTTTAAAGTAAGTTTCTGGTGTTGCTCCGTTGCCAGCAGGCCTGGACAGTACCCCGGCGGAGTCACTTCAAGAAATCACAAGCATTGCTCCGCTGCCAGCAAGCCTGGTCAGTACCCTGGTGGAGTCGTTGCATTACCTCTCTGCGCAGGAAGCCTTTCTCAATCCTTTACCCTTATTTGTTTTATGTGCTTGTAGCACTTATTTTCATGTGCCTATGTCACTTATTTTTCATGGGCGGATGAGGGATCCCAACTTATTTTACGAGCAAAAGAGGTTGTTTCTCGTTTTATAGAAACTGAAAGATATCCTGATTGGGTTTTCCCTGGTGCCAAACCTTCACATCCCATCTACCACAATAGGCGAAGCGTGCAAAACATATCATTAAGATGTCCAAGACTATGTTGGGCACAAGGCTTAGGCTACAGGTATTGGGCCATTCAAACTCATTAGGTCTCCCACAAAAAACTTGCTCGTATCTCCCCGGCTAATGAATTTAGACTCATAGGCATCTTGTTGAGAAGGCGACTTCGATGATCCGTCCTGCGAGGTAGCTGCCTCTGGAGATAGCCACTGCAACCTCATGCAAACAATGGGGTTCAACAATCGGAGCAAAACAAGTCTGCAAGATGGTAGGTTTTCAATGAGGGCTCATGTAGGGGTAGGTGATATGTCTAAAATTTTCAAATCTAGGTCAACAACCTATGGAAATGATGCGAGGATGAAAATGTACGATGCAATGTAATAGACGAGACTCAAGATGCAATGCAACGCCATGTGCGAGAATGATCAACTAGTTGTAGGCAGAAAAGAGGCTCAATACAAGCAGTGATTATTTATGCAGCAACAAGCAAACTGAAAAGAAATGAGTACAAAACAATTGTAACGTGATGGTGCCTAAGATATTAATCATGAACAAAAATAGCAAACACACCTTTAAATTATGAAGTAAAAATTTGGCAAGTAAACCTAATTAAAAACTTTGAACTAACAAATTTTTATTAACAGGTCCTAGCTAGCCTACACCTAAAACCCTAGCTTAACCAATGAGGTGGTCGGGTTATGTGAAATCGGCTTTCTAGTGCAGCCACCGCATTAGTTCCGGACCTGCAAGAACAACAATGTTCGCAATCAGAGCCAGCATACAGAATCGTGCATCAAAAACAAAACTTACCTGAAGATCATGTGAAACGGCAGGAAGATCATGGATACTTACCAGAGAATGTGCCAGAATGGATTGTGCAAGCTGACTTCCATTATCATCCTGATACACAGAAATATTTTCTTGAAACTTAAAATTATTTATGAACGACACACATTCTTTCATGCACAATCCTAGGTCCGACGGGAGGGGGGTAAGCCATTGCCTATTTGCAAGCATATTCACTGGGTAGGATTCGTCGAATTGACCGGAAATCTCATCATGGTGTTGAGGACCATCATTTTTATGGAATGGAAACAATAAGCATGTGCCAAGCGAATTATAGATGCTTGCGCATCCAAGTGCAGAAACCCTAGTTTTGAAAACCCTGGTTTGGGGTTGCTCCTGGAAACTGTCAAGGATATGAGGATCCGAATCCACTTTTAGTGGGGGCTGCAATTCCTTACTGTTTTGAAAAAAATCCAGACCTTCGAGCGGGGGGTTTCCCAACTTTGATGGTTTGGCGAGATCAACAAGCGAATGGATGTGATCATGGATGGTGGTGATTTGAAAAATGTCAGTGGGCTTAGTATCAATTAGGTTAAATGTTTGCGAACTGACAGATTGATAATCCAATGTATCAGATTCTTTATATTTTCTCGGGTCGGGTGAATTTGACGCGGTTATGCTGGGAGGAGCATGGTACTTGGGGATCGTCATTTCAGAAACCTTAATCCGAGAAACCCTAGTTGGATTTGTTTGAGGGGTCTTGTCAGGACTGGGAGAACCTGGGGTAACCGTCGGCAGGAGCTGAAGCGCTTCGATTTTCTGATGGGTACTTGAATCTTCCCAAAGCAGATTATCGAATTCTGGTGTTTTCATATGGTCGGCAAAGAGATACGAGTGACAGTCCCCAACGGTATGATTGAATATGTTTTCAGATAAGCGGTGATCGTTGTAACCATCGATTTGATCAAGTTGGGTACCTGGCATGTTGGGCTCCCCAGGAGTTACCGACTGGGATGGATCAATAAAGAGGGCATCTTGAGGTTGCCCAAACAGGAAATCGCTCCTATGGCTGTCTAAATATCCTGAGTGAGAAAGATCAGATCTAAAACATTCATCAATTTTGAACTGTGATTGTGAAACACCCTCTGCGTGCTCATGTTTGTCTCCAATACCAATATAAGGAAATTTTGAATATCTTGAAGAAATTACTGGTGTGGCAGACTCGTGAAATAAATCGGGGAATAATGAATGAAAAGATTGAGCCGCAGGGGTATTAACCGTACAAGGTTTTTCAATATGCACATCCGTGTCATTCAGAGAAAACAAATATCTGGCAGGCCCTATAAGGGAATCAACTTCATCCAGGATAAGAGTCGATTCATAATCAGTATGCGAATCAGATTTAAGACTGTGTCCAAGGAGACATCGAGTGGGCTCGACGTAGGTTTTATGAACCGGGAGAGATAATGAGCCACTATGGTTTTCAAGCTCTGATTCGACATGGTGCGTGAAAGATTCAAAGGTAGTACAATAGGCTTTATCCTCATGCACCCATCTATCATTGCTCAAAACTTTCGAGGTCACAACTCCACTACCCGACAACTCAGGAGGAGGAGCGAGAATGTCACAAATAGCAATACTCTCCTTGGAGGCCTGAATGTGGTCTGGACTGGGGGAGATGGACAAGAAAGCATTAGGGACAAATTCTGAACAGCCGGTAACTTACGGGTCATCATAGGGAACACTAGGATCAGGTTGGGATGCTACTTGAAATTATTCAAGGGAAACGAGAATCACATACCTGAACTATTCACTTAAACATTTCCAATCAACGTCCCTTTCAGGGAACTCAAAACAATAATGACAAATCTGATAGAGAATTCATCTAGAGGTTCCTGAGGTTCCATTCTGATATTATTTAGCTTTATCAATACACTTTGAAAATCGCACCTGTGAAAAGCTTAATTCATTGGCAAGTTGTTCAAACGAATGGATGGAAGCTTCTGGCAATGTGCGGCACCATTGCTTAGCACGACCTTCTAGAGTGAGGAAGAAAAGCAAGCAAATAAAACCTTCATTGTCAATTTCGTATCACTCACCAAAGTCATAGAAATCTAAAAGGTGTTGGGTTATGGATACTCCGTTTTCACCATCGAATTTTAACTGGGACAAGTGATACATAAGTTCATCGGGGATGAGACATCGAGGCTCATAAAACTCTGACAAACATCTTGGGAGAATTATTTGGGAACGAGCCATTATAAATATAAGATTAACTGCAGGCTCTAAGGGCTCATCTTGTCATCTGGCCCTCCTTCTAGTGCAAATTCTATTGACGGGAAAATCTGTCCGGCCAACAGCAGGGGATCTCCCCGGTAGAAAGTCCCAATTAGACCTTGAACCGTTTGGAACAGGGATCCTATCTAGGGTGTGGGTCCGGCTACCACTGATTTCTCCTTTCTTTGGGTTTGGCTTAAACTCTATAAACTAGTGGATACACACTTAATCAAATGGTACAATACATATGATCGATGCATTAAATGTACATATAACACTATGAGTAGCAAGAGGAAATAATAAAGCATAAGCACCGAAGGAAGTGTTGTTAACAACACATCATTAGGGTCATGCTTGTAAACTGTTCTGACCACAAAAGAAACAATTCCTTATGGCAAGAACACCCTTCACTTCCTAAAAGTTTTAAATGATAACACAAATGTTGATAAACAAAGTCATCAACATCCGTTAAGAAATTGAAATGAACTCAACCACCATTAACATACTCAGCAAACTGTTATGCAATTGTGATATGAATTAAAGATACAGTTCCCTTAATCTAAGATGTTCAGAAACTGAAAACATAATACTCAATAGCACTCATACATATGTCAACACCAGATCCACAAAGGGATTTTTCAAAATGCTTGTATTCATGCACAAATGTATAATCCTGGTAATACAGTGTACTCAGCTCGAGTCCCAAACAAAAGATCCTTTGCAATCTCCCAAAGGAAGTATTTATAGGACAAACTTGCCCTTTGGGTTTCCTTGACCTTTGGCCTTCCTGACTGTTGCGCTGCCTTGCGACCCAGTCCATTTTGCAACTTGCGACCTGAGCCACTGATGCGACCTGCGACCCGACTGGACCTTGCGACTTGCGACCCCCAACAATCTCTGACTTGTGACCTACCATGATTTTTCTACCTCGTGACCTAGTCGTTGGGTCGCTGGGTTGCGTCATCAAGCTTTTAATAGGGAGTGTGACTATGCGACTTGGCGACCTGAGGAAATCTGCGACCTATGACTTGAAGAAATTTGCGACCTGAGACCTTAAGAAAATTTTCAACTTGCGACCTCAAGCAGATCTGCAACTTGCGGCCTTCTTTTGGCGATCTTTGGATTTCATAGCAATATTCCTTATCCCGCCTCCTTTGTTTTGAAAAAGAGTCCTCTTGCAGACCGACAGCTTCCACCTGCAGTCACATAGCGTAGGTTACATGTCTTCATTGACAAATAATAATTTTAGAGGCACAATTAATTAATTGCACAAGTGAAAATGATAACTTTAGACCCCTGTGTGGTCAAATGTTGTGCCACTATGTCGTCAGTGAGATGGCTTGAGTAAGCTTTCCTTGTGCCTTCTTCAATTATCGTAATGCAGATTAGTATAACTGTAGACCGAGTTTGGAATGTAGACTCAATTGATGGGAAGTGTCGGCTTGGGCAACATGCTCCTTATGTTCTCCGTGACAGCAATTATGATATGCACTAACGATATTTCTTTCATGTTCAACAATTTGCACCGAGACATTAATAAGGGGAAGGCCCTTCGAAATGGGGTTCAATATGAGTGATGATCAAATGATTAAGCATGGAGGGGAACAGTTATTTTGTTAAATAATATTTTCTAGCTCTTTAGATGTGCTCATGAGCCTGCATGTTGACACAATGAGTGAAGGTGAGGGCGCTCATAGGTCGCAATGTTGTGATTGAAGTGAGGTCATGACTCTGGCTGCCTTCTTGAGGGGAGCTCCTGCGATCCTATTGGTAGAGTCACGCACTAGCAGTTACATAGTCGTGTATCGGATGACCTGGGAAATTAGCTGAGGTGCTGTGATGTGGCAGCTTGACTTGAAGGGAGGGTGTGGCTCCTTAGCGGAGTCACAGGGTCGCAACATAGTAGGGGTCGCGCTGTCGGCCCATTGCTGAGCTTATGCGACCCAGCGACCTATGGGGAAATGCGACTCAACGCTGTCCTTCGAAATGCGACTTTGCTGAGGTCGCATAGTCGCATTGCGACCTACTCCTCAGTTCTGCGACCCAGCGACTTGAGAATAGTGCAACTTATTGATTTTTCATGAAATGCAACCTCACAGAGGTCGAACGGTCGCATTTCCCGGTCCGTCGAATGTTCAACCTACTCCTTTGACGTTTTCTTGGTTCCGAATGCTCAGCTTAGAGTTAATATCTGGCATGATGGCTAGTGTGGTTGCGTGCCTCTTAGGATGAGACTGTCGGAGTAATGGGAAACCAGCGCGTAGAACCTCAGCATAGCCATGATTTCGAAATAGTTGCAAATATGAGCCACGCACATGTATTCATTTTGTGGCAATGCTTTCACCAGAAATAATTCCTCGGGATGCCGATAAGGCATGAAAATTATGCGTGATTGTTCACACTCAGCATATACGGGCTCGATTTGTAACTTCTTTGGTGCCTTGGAGACACAGTCGGAAGTGTTTCAGACTTATAGGTCGTGAAGGTTGCGCTGGACGCAGCGTATTGCAGAGGACACTAATTTTTTCGAAGGTTTGGCTAGTTGCGCTAACTCAACCAGAGACAAAGGGATTCAACCTTCTATCTGTATTGAAAATCGATCATGCCAAGCGTTTTCATCGCATGTCAGAATTGAGCGGCGCAAACGGCCATCAGATCCTTGCATGTCAGACGTATTGATAATGCAGAGCTAAACGATCCCTGAAAATTTGTGTGTCAGCGACCTCTTCGATCAAAAAACTTTGTTTGCGCGTAGTAACATAATTATCGTTCATGCATGGTAGCATGCATTGGGCAACCTGCGTCCATGTAATGCGGCATGAAGAGTAGTGATTCGCGCTATCCAGCTCACCATGAACAAAAATCAAGAGCTTTGATGGGGAATGGGACATGTGGGAGATCATCATGGCGTTGATTATGGCATATGGCTACGTAATTAAGTGGCCCATGCCACAAAATCACCGTCGAATCTGCATTTTCTGATCAAAAACGATTTTCCAACTTGCTTACCGTAACCTCCTTCTAGCTTATCATTTACTATTTCATTTCCGTTAAACAATGGCTTTTCATTTACAAAGAAGGAAAATGTACGTATTATGTGTTAATTATTAATTAACTCATTTAATCGGCATGCAATTTCGGTTGAAATTGTTCAACGTGTCTTTCCCATCATTCCCTTTTCGATCCAACATCTTAATCCCGAGGAGGTTCGAAAAGAAGGTTTGCAGATTATTTTCCTAGCTACTCCTCAATAAAAAAACTCACCATTTCCATTAATTATCAAAGATTGCAAATGATATTCACCAATGTGGAGGCACTACTCTTGCTAGCATTGAAGAATGCGGACTCCAAGGGAGTGTAGAGGGCATTTCCTACATGCTTACCATCCCTCAAACCAAACGTAGAAGAAAGACATAACATTGTTTGGAATTCATTTGATTTCAGGAGTATACACCCTCCCATGAATTTTATCTAACACGCGTAACACCTTTACCGTAGGCAAGTATCCAAGTGCCAGACATTGGTTAATGATCGACATGTCTCCGTGCTCATTGCTTGGCCCACAACCCCAATCAAAGGCCCTCTCGCAGTTTTTGGCATTGACAAGAAATAGTCGGTTGGATTAACACATTGATAGTGTTGTGAAATGCAAGCAGCTCAACCCATGTAAGCTACAATCAAGGCAGGATAAACCATAAAAGTGAGAGCGATTGACAATTGTGAAGAGTGCCCAAACTTTGTAAACATTTCCTCTGAATTTGTGAAACATAACAGAATGCCACCCAAAGATTTCCATCCTTCAAACCGAGTCTTCCTCATAGAGTGTGAGGTAAATTTTAGGTTCCAATGAATAATGCTATATAGACCGAGTGCACTGATACATAGAGGCCAAATCATAACAATTTGGGCGACGAAGAAACCTATCCGATGTGTCCCATAGTGTTGCATCGGTCAATCATGAACAATTCTTTCTTTGATCCTTTATCTGAATGAAAATACACTACACCATCCTCCAACTGAAAATAATGTTAACTTGCTCCTCCTTCTCACTTGTGGGCGTATCCTTTTCATCTGCCTTAACAATGGTCTTCAATGGAAGCCTTAAGTCTCATCCCCACCTGGGCGGGGGCATATTTTCACAGCTATAACCTTGTTGTTTAGCATTCAATGCATTTCCCCCAGTGTGGTGATGACATTGATGAATATATCATCCATGGGATTTACCTGCATGCAACATTATAACATTAATCAGATTATGAGCTTGGCGAAGTGCCCAAGCAGAGTGCCTAGGAAATCCACGGTGCAAGAGCTTTTACTGTAAATCCACAAAGTTCCCATTCGAATGTATGCATGGCGATCCCTTCACACATGGCACGGCTGCGGTAAGAGTATCTCGTCATCATGGTGAGAAGGCTCGTGAGGGGCTTTGGACAAGTTACAAGGACATCATCGTTTACAGGCCAGGTTAAAACCTTAACGGCTAAGTAGGTAGAGGGGGAACCTGAACTTTTAAATATACCCAAAATTTTGGGTGTTGTTGTAGCAGCTACAACAAATGGCGAACCACTAGTAGAATCCAACATCTCTGTCGATATCACAACAATAGTCTGAGTCCAGATGATGATGCAAGGGAATATTTAACAAGTTCTACGGGATCCCTATTCCAAACGGTTCAAGGTCTAAATGGGACTTTCTACCGGGGAGATCCCCTGATGTTGGCCGGACAAATTTTCTCGTCAACAGAGTGAAATGGACCACAAAAACCAAACAATCCTTTGAACTGGTAAAACAAGCACTCACCCAAACACCCGTTCTAATCAACCCTGACTTTACCAATGATTTCTTCATCTTCTCATTTGCATCATAACACACTATTACTACTATATTGCTACAAAAGAACATGATGGGATAAGAACAGCCCATAGCTTTCTTCAGCAAGGCATTGAGGGATGTGTTAGTGTCAGTCTTTGCAGCCTTCCTCCAGTGATCAAACATGCTCTTACAAAGTGATTTTAAAGTGTCAAGGTCAAATTTTGTCATTTGAGTGAGTCTTCAAGTAAAATTTGGTCACTAGGTATTAGATCTAGGGTTTGCTTTTACTCCTGTCAAAGTTGTCCAAATTTCGGTCCATGTCACCATTCAGCTGAGTGTGCCATCATTCAAAGGGTTTTCATCATCATTTCATGTTCCAATGGGTCATTTTACACCTTGTTCATGCTTCAGTTGTGCCTAGGTAAGGTTCATTTCCCTTTCCTAGGGTTTTGAAGGTAGTTTCTCTTGGATGGTCGAATCATCAGCAAAACTTGTATCCTAATATTCATACACCTTCCCCTATCCTTAATGTACCTTATTAAACACTTCCCATCATTGAGATCCCCCAAATTCCTCATTTTCGCACAAACCCTAGTTTCTTGCTACAACTTGGCAATTTTCTAGGCTAGGCCTGTGTTTTTCCCTTTTGGACCCCTTCCCCTCACTCAATATTTGAAATTACACTTTCCCCTATTTCCTAACATCCCTCCCTACTTCCTAATATTTTCTCAAGAATTTAGAAGCCCCTTATCCCCTTCATTTCGCTTCATTTCGACAAATCCCTTGTTCCACACATCGGGATAGGTTTTACTCCAATGCTCTTTCTGAGAAAAAAAAGATGAATTTTGGAAACCTGAGAGAGGTTTTTGTCCAAAATATTCCAAGGAAGAAAAACCTCCTTCACTTTATACACAGGTGTCATGGTTTTATAGAAATGTCAAACATACAGTTTCCTCAGGAGAATTGATGCACCTCTGAAGTGACCTTGGGAAAATCAATATTTCTCCTAGCTTGGTTGGCCAAATGATTTTCTTGATGAGTCAAATGATACCTAGACACAAATATATTTCCAATGATCTATCATGAGCTCAATTTGGAGTTGCGGAAGACCTTCAAAAGTTGACTGCAACAGCACTCTGCCTTGAGGCAGCCTCATTCTGCTCATTTTGACCAGTCTTGGGAGATTTGATTTTTGACAAGGAAAATGAACTCCAAATTGTAAAATTATAGTTGGTTTGGAAATTAGACTCAATAATATTTCCAACGAGCTATCCCGCGCCCAATTTTGACACCGGGAAGGCCTCCAAAAGCCTCCTGCAAAAAGGCGCTACGCATTGGGTTGTGGCGCTACGCATTGGGTTGTTGCGCGACGAACATGGCAGAAAACAACTTCATTGCTATTTCTTCCAAATCATCAAATTTTCCCGGTTTCTCTTGGTCAAAGTAAGTCCATGCAATCACTCCATTGCTCATGAACAAGTATTTGGTGTTGATTATGAGATTGATTATGAAGATTTGAATACAAAAACTCAAAACCCTATTCTCTTGTTTTAAGATTTCTCCTAGGGTTTTAAAATTGGTTTTTGTGTCAAACACTTCGATTCCCCACCTTGTTTTTTCCACCCCCTCACTGTTATCTTATCATAGAAGCTCATCCCCTATCCCTTACATCCCTTAAAGTCAATCATTTCTCTCCCATTCTCATTCTCATTTTTGTGTCAAACTCTTCCATTCCCCACCTTGTTTTTTCCATCTCCTCACTGTTCATTTGCTCACCACAGTCCCCTTTTCCTATTTCACCTTACATCCCTAAAGTCAATTATCCCTATCCTATTCACATTTTCCCCATACCATTTATGAATTTCCCTCAAATCCCAATTTTATCGCAAGAAATCAAGTGGCTGTCCCTTGTCCCTAAACTTATCAAATCAGAGTTTTCAAAAGGAAAATTTCACTTGATAAAAGTTCATTATTCCCATTATCCTATTCCTCCATATTACCTCATATTTGGAAATCCAAACAAAAACACAAAAATTCTCATACAAGACAACATAGACCTTACATAGACTTGGCAAACATGGAGACAGATACCTCTTATGAAGGAAACACAGTGACTCTACAACCGAATTGCATGCACCAAGGTGAAAAAAAGTTGTTGGAGAAGGCCAACAAGGAAAATAACATGCTTAGGCACATGAATAATCATTATTGGGCAAGGAATCATGTTTGCAAGGCGCGAATCAAGATCCCGAAGGCAAAGTTAAAGAGGGCATTAAAGCGTCGCAAAAAGCATGATAGACTCCAAATTTTGGCCAAATATTCCTTGGCCTAGCATAGCGCTTGATGGTGGACATTCAGCCCAAATTTCAAGAAATTTGGGAAACTTTTTGTCAATTTTGATTTTTTTGGCCTTAACACAGATTTTTCCGCCCGACGCGTAGCGCCACTTGGCGCGCGCTTATAATTGGCAGCTCCTCTTGAGGAAAAATTTGCATTTCTGGATTTTTCATCAAAATTTATACATGCCTACCCATTACCTAAGGATTTTGACAAGTTTTTGGTTGCTTGAAGGGTCAAAAACACCTTAAAAATGGCCTTTCTGCCACTTTTTGGACACACAGGAAGCAATGTTGGGAAAACTCATTTTTGGAGGGGCAAATGGAAACCAAATTTAGAAATTCAACTTGGGTTGGAAATTAGACAGGAAAAAATTTCCAACAAGCTATCCTCTACTCAATTTGGACTCCGGGAAGGGCCTCAAAATCAGCTCCAAAGTGGCACGACGCATAGAGATTTCAGGCGCGGCGCATTGGGAATTTTGGCCTAGTTTTCACTCAGTAACTCAGTTTTTCGCCTATTTTTTGCCAGTTTGACTTTTTTATCTCCAAATGTGAAAATATTGATGTAAATTGATGTAATTTCATAAATGTGATGTAATTTTGGCACATTTTTACTCATCCAAGTAGATTCATTCACCAAAAAGTGAAATGTAACTGAATGAATCAGTTTCCTATCTTATAGAGGCAAGTTGTTTCATTGCCTATTTTCTAGTTCTTAGTTTATATCTTGTTGAAACAACTCCTAAAATAGTTTTCTCGACCCCTAGAGGCATGGGAATGAGTTAGGCTTTTCTATATCTTGTATTTTCTCAGTCATTTTCAGGGGTTGGACACTTGGGATTGCTTGGCACTTCATTGTACATTTCATCTCTACAATTTTGGCAAAGGAATAGACCAGGGTTTGCAGCACTTTTTGGGATCCATGTGGCTCTATGTTTTGATGGTGTATTTCTCTCTGTGATTGTAAGTTCACTGATGTTTCATGTGTATCATTTCCCTTCTCCTTTCTTCTTAAGTTAAACAAAAAAGTGATAAAGGTGGAATCCATTAGATTTGCAGTGCTCTACCTTGAAATTTTGTTTAATTTTCCATGTTTTCAACTGTCTGAAGAGGATTTCTTGAATGCCTATTGCCCTCTTCAACTCCTCACAGGTCTGATCTATCCATTTCATTCAATTTCGAAGCATCAAAACAATTACTTTCCTTGCCCCATTCAGCCCTCTGCAAAACTGATCATTTCTCGGACCCAAAACTGCCTTTCCCTTTGAATCCAACAAAAACCCTCAAAATCAAAATCAAAATCTTTTACTTATATACCTAGCCTAAAATCAGCCTTTATTTCAAGTCATCTCAAGCCTTATTGATTATTTTTGTGAGATTGACTAGGAGAGAGCCCTCTCCCGATCTGGTAGGGCTAGCTACCAGATTAAGCGTGGTTTGATGTTACCCTAGACTCTGCCTTCCTTCAGCCTGAGGTATATTTATGCAATAGCATAGTGGCGACCATACTGGGGAACACAAAATTGTTGCTTGTTAGTGTTATTCGTTTTATAAACTACAGACGGAGCCTGAAGTTAGACAGGTAGCCATCGAAACGCTCTTGCTTTGCATTAGCGAAAGTAGATAAACGCTGCTTCAGTCAATCTCTGGTCTAGTTTATGAACTGAACATTTGGTTTCCTCAGTAAAATGTAATCAAGTTCAGATCTGATTGTTGATGGTGGAAAACAATCAGACACCGCAAGGCTGAAATCATTCACCTGGCGACTCTAAATCAGTTTCGAGATCAGATCCAAGGACTCCACTGGAGGATGAACCTGATCAGCAGAAACATGAAAGGACAATATGGAAAGATCAGGTATTCAAGTTGGAATTTCATCCAAGACATTTTGTTCTTTGTCATAAATTATTTCTTCTCTTTTCCCGAGAATATCAAGAAGGCTTTGCAAAGTATATTGTATTTGAGAAAAGATCCTCGGCCTGCATTTGATTCCTTCCCTTTGAAGATTGTGAATACCAAAGATTTGCATGCTTTTGAGCTTGATCAAGACCTTTCTTTCGAATCTTGTGATGACCATCTTCAAACTGATGAACCTCAAGAGACCAAGACTAATTCTGCAGCATTTGTACATACCCCTATACCTTGTAAAATTCCATATCGATACAAGCCTCTGATTTTACCTCCTATATCCCATGCTTTCCCTAAAAATCATGACCTATATCTACCAAGATTTGACGGTGAACGCGAAAACATCACTGCTAAGAGAAATGTTCTAAATTTTGAGTCTTTTCTTAACCTTTTTGAAGTTGATGAAGAGGATGTCAGTATTAGGCTTTTTGCTCTTTCTTTGCAAGGCAAAGTCAAGAGTTGGTTCAAAGCCTTGCATGATGCGAGCATCTCATATTTCCAGCAATTCGTCAAAGTTTTCCTCGACAGGTGGGTGGTCAGACAGAACCCTTTCTTAATTATAGAAGAGTATAACCAGCTGAAAAGACTGCCAGGGGAGACAGTACAACAGTTTTCTGTCAGATTTAAAAAAGTATATTTTTCGATGCCAGTTGATATAAGACCTCCTCCTGGATCTGCTCTCTTGCACTACCCAGGTGCCTTTGATCCGGAAATGGGGTTTCAGCTGAGAGAAAGGAATCTTGCAACACTTGAAGAGATGCAAAACAGTGCAGTAGATGTAGAGGATCATTTGCGGATCCGAAGGGCAAGGTCGAAAGAAGAAGAGATGAAAACATAGATCCAGAGAAATCGACATCTCTAGAGGTAAAGCTTGACATGTTGGTAAGTGCAGTGGAAGAGATGATGCAAAAGATCACCACAAGGAATGAGTATAATGTTCAAGCCCATGGCTCGCTGATTGAAGAAGAACAAGTTGCTGATCCAAAACATTTTGTTTCTTATCCCAGTTGTCATAGATCTGATAATGATTGTTTTGTAGATCATCTTGGAGAAGAGAGATCTGTTGATTTGACATGTATTATTGATGATGTGTTTTATATTGATGATTTGCCTCAGTTTGATCAATATGATGATGATTATGTTCTCCAAACAGAAGCTAATCTTGCAGACAAATCAGTAGCTAATTTGTGGAAGGAGGAAGTTCACTTTCAGCAGCTCGAGTACATTGATCAACTGATGCATATCAGCTATGACAGTGACGAGGAAAGTGCAACAAATTTTGAAGTAAGTGAAGGATATTTGAATTTTTGTTTTGACTCGTTTCAGTTCATCAGAGACAACTTCAATGCAATAAAAAATCAACTATCGACAAGTCTTGATTTGGACCATCTTGAGGGTAATGAATAATTTGTTCAAGACTTCTCATATCCGGATTTGCAGTCCCCGAATGCCATTGATTTTCAAGTTGCAGATGAAGACATGGAAGCTGGCACATATGATCAAATGATACAAGATGATTCCGTACCATTTTGTTTTGAATCATTTCAGATTTTGAAGGATAAATTTCATAGTAAATCTTCAAATGAGCAGCTTGTAGAAAATCATGTAATTTCATCGGAACTAATAGAAAATGGGTTGCAACAGTCTTTTCAAGTTTTTCACGATCCAATAGCTGATGTGTTGGATGATGTCTGCATTCAAAGTCTTTCTCCATTGACTACATGTGAGCTTGAAACGTGTTCTGATATAAACTTGATCCGGCATCCAGTTTCTTTGTCATTTTTAGCAAGAGTCTCGCCATAAAGCTCAGATCAAATTTTGCATTCATGGTATGAGGAGAAGAAAAGTAATCCATTGGATGAGCTAAGTCCCAGTGTGCATGAACTTCAAGATCCTTATGCAGTGTTTTTGGAGGCGGATAGAGAATCCATAGTATTCAACGGATCTGTTCACAAGTTTTCATGGGAGTTTCCTTTCAGTAGTTCTCTCTTGTTGTTCATAAGCGAGCACTTGCGGAGAATTCAAACAGCAGCCGGAATACTTACTTGGTTGCATTGGTTGTTTCATTTCACTTGATCAGGTGATGAATGGAACAACTAGAGTAGGTTGTATTGAATAAGATTCATATTGAGCATATTTTCCAGTTTTTCGGTTGTGTTTAAGTATCGAGTCAGTTTTTAGTTGAGTGAGAGTCAATTTGTGTCGTCAATTCATCATTTTTCAGTCATGCATTTCAGCTTGAGTTTTTTTATTACATTGCCCAATGGATGAAGGCACTGTCTGCTTTCCAAAGATCTGTAGTTCTTGGCACCTCCAAGGAGCTACCATCCCCATTGGAGCCAATGTTAGTTTCAGTCTTTTCAGCCTTCCTCCAGTGATCAAACATGCTCTTACAAAGTGATTTTAAAGTGTCAAGGTCAAATTTTGTCATTTCAGTGAGTCTTCAAGTAAAATTTGGTCACTAGGTATTAGATCTAGGGTTTGATTTTACTCCTGTCAAAGTTGTCCAAATGTCAGTCCATGTCACCATTCAGCTGAGTGTGCCATCATTCAGAGGGCTTTCATCATCATGTCAGGTTCCAATGGGTCATTTTACACCTTGTTCATGCTTCAGTTGTGCCTAGGTAAGGTTCATTTCCCTCTCCTAGGGTTTTGAAGGTAATTTCTCTTGGATGGTCGAATCATCAACAAAACTTGTATCCTGATATTCATACACCTTCCCATATCCTTAATGTACCTTATTAAACACTTCCCATCATTGAGATCCCCCAAATTCCTCATTTTCGCACAAACCCTAGTTTCTTGCTACAACTTGGCAATTTTCTAGGCTAGGCCTGTGTTTTTCCCTTTTGGACCCCTTCCCCTCACTGAATATTTGAAATTCCACTTTCCCTTGCTTCCTAACATCCCTCCCTACTTCCAAATATTTTCTCAAGAATTTATAAGCCCCTTATCCCCTTCATTTCGCTTCATTTCGACAAATCCCTTGTTCCACACATTAGGATAGGTTTTACTCCAATGATCTTTATGAGCAAGAAAATATGAATTTTGGAAAACGGAGAGAGGTTTTTGTCCAAAATATTCCAAGGAAGAACAAATTCCTTCACTTTTTACACAGGTGTCATGGTATTAGAGAAATGTCAAAAATACAGTTTCCTCAGGAGAATTGATGCACATCTGAAGCGACCTTGGGAAAATCAATATTTCTCCTAGCTTGGTTGGCCAAATGATTTTCTTAATGAGTCAAATGATAACTAGACACAAATATATTTCCAATTAGGTATCATGAGCTCAATTTGGAGTTGAGGAAGACCTTCAAAAGTTGACTGCAACAGCACTCTGCCTTGAGGCAGCCTCATTCTGCTCATTTTGACCAGTCTTGGGAGATTTGATTTTTTACAAGAAAAATGAACTCCAAATTGAAAAATTCCAGTTGGGTTGGAAATTAGACTCAATAATATTTCCAACAAGCTATCCCGTGCCCAATTTGGACACCGGGAAGGCCTCCAAAAGCCTCCTGAAAAAGGCGCTACGCATTGGGTTGTGGCGCTACACATTGGGTTGTTGCGCGACGCACATGGCAGAAAAAAAATTCATTGCTATTTCTTCCAACTCATAAAATTTGCCTAGTTTCTCTTGGTCCAAGTAAGTCCATGCAATCACTCCATTTCTCATGAACAAGTATTTGGTGTTGATTATGAGATTGATTATGAAGATTTGAATACAAAAACTCAAAAACCTATTCTCTTGTTTTAAGATTGCTCCTAGGGTTTTAAAACTTGTTTTGTGCCAAACACTTCCATTCTCCACCTTGTTTTTTCCACCCCCTCACTGTTATCTTATCATATCAGCTCATCTCCTATCCCCTTAAATTCCTAAAGTCAATCATTTCTCTCCCATTCTCATTCTCATTTTTGTGTCAAACTCTTCCATTCCCCACCTTGTTTTTTCCATCTCCACATTGTTCATTTGCTCACCACAGTCCCCTTTTCCTATTTCACCTTACATTCCTAAAGTAAATTATCCCTATCCTATTCCCATTGTCCCCATACCATTTGTGAATTTCCCTCAAATCCCAAGTTTATCCCAAGAAATCAAGTGGATGTCCCTTGTCCCTAAACTTATCAAATCAGAGTTTTCAAAAGGAAAATTTCACTTGATAAAAGTTAATTATTCCCATTATCCTATTCCTCCATATTCCCTCCCATATTACCTCATATTTTGCAATCCAAACAAAAACACCAAAATTCTCATACAAGACAACATAGACCTTACATAGACTTGGCAAACATGGAGACAGATACCTCTTATGAAGGAAACACAGTGACTCTACAACCGAATTGCATGCACCAAGGTGACAAAAAGTTGTTGGAGAAGGCCAACAAGGAAAAGAACATGCTCAGGCACATGAAGAATCATTATTGGGCGATGAATCTGTTTGCAAGGCGCAAATCAAGATCCTGAAGGCAAAGTTAAAGAGGGCATTAAAGCGTCGCAAAAGGCATGATAGACTCCAAATTTTGGCCAAAGCTTCCTTGGCCTAGCATAGAGCTTGATGGTGGACATTCAGCCCAAATTTCAAGAAATTTGGGAAACTTTTTGTCAATTTTGATTTTTTTGGCCTTAACACAGATTTTTCCGCCCGACGCGTAGCGCCACTTAGCGCGCGCTTATAATTGGCAGCTCCTCTTGAGGAAAAATTTTCATTTCTGGATTTTTCATCAAAATTTATGCATGCCTACCCATTACCTAAGGATTTTGACAAGTTTTGGGTTGCTTGAGTGGTCAAAAACACCTTAAAAATGGTCTTTTTGCCACTTTTTGGACACACAGGAAGCAGTGTTGGGAAAACTCATTTTTGGAGGGGAAAATGGCAACCAAATTCAGAAATTCCACTTGGGTTGGAAATTAGACAGGCAGATATTTCCAACAAGCTATCCTACACTCAATTTGGACTCCGGAAGGCCCTCAAAATCAGCTCCAAAGTGGCGCGACGCATAGAGATTTCATGCGCGACGCACTGGGAATTTTGGCCTAGTTTTCACTCAGTAACTCAGTTTTTCGCCTAGTTTTTCCCAGTTTGAATTTTTTATCTCCAAATGTGAAACTCTTGATGTAACTTGATGTAATTTCATAACTTTGATGTAATTTTGGCACATTTTTACTCATCCAAGTAGATTCATTCACCAAAAAGTGAAATGTAACTGAATGAATCAGTTTCCTATCTTATTGAGGCAAGTTGTTTCATTGCCTATTTTCCAGTTCTTAGTTTAGATCTTGTTGAAACAGCTCCTAAACTAGTGAGCTCGACCCCTAGAGGCATGGGAATGAGTTAAGCTTGTCTATATCTTGTATTTTCTCAGTCATTTTCAGGGGTTGGACACTTGGGATTGCTTGGAACTTCATTATACATTTCATCTCTGCAATTTTGGCAAAGGAATAGACCAGGGTTTGCAGCACTCTTTGAGATCCATGTGGCTCTATGTTTTGATGGTGTATTTCTCTCTGTGATTGTAAGTTCACTGATGTTTCTTGTGTATCATTTCCCTTCTCCTTTCTTCTTAAGTTAAACAAAAAAGTGATAAAGGTGGAATCCATTAGATTTGCAGTGCTCTACCTTGAAATTTTGTTTAATTTTCCATGTTTTCAACTGTCTGAAGAGGATTTCTTGAATGCCTCTTGCCCTCTTCAACTCCTCAACGGTCTGATCTATCCATTTCATTCAATTTCGAAGCATCAAAACAATTACTTTCCTTGCCCCATTCAGCCCTCTGCAAAACTGATCATTTCCCGGACCCAAAACTTCCTTTCCCTTTAAATCCAACAAAAACCCCCAGAATCAAAATCAAATTCTTTTACTTATATACCTAGCCTAAAATCAGCCTTTATTTCAAGTCATCTCAAGCCTTATTGATTATTTTTGTGAGATTGACAAGGAGAGATCCCTCTCCCGATCTGGTAGGGCTAGCTACCAGATTAAGCGTGGTTTGATGTTACCCTAGACTCTGCCTTCCTTCAGCCTGAGGTAGATTTAGGCAATAACAGGATGCACCTTTGAAATATAACATCATGGAAAAACAAGCCTTTGCCTTAATCAAAGCCTTAAAATATTTCAGAGTTTACATCTTTCATTCACATGTCATTGCTTTTGTTCCACACACAGTTGTTAAGGACATACTGAATCAAGATCTTGATGGAAAAAAGGGTAAGTGGATTGTTGTTATCTTAGAATATGATCTAGAAATCAGGCCCACTAAACTGATCAAAGGACAATGACTTGCCAAACTCATGGTTGAAGCAAACTTTCAAGCACTAGACATAAACATGATACATTCCTTGGATGAACAAGAGGAACTGGCGACTCCACCCATTGAAGAAGAATTTTTGAACTCACTCTGGTATGCTGATATATTGTATGTGCTTTTTAATCTAAATGCTCCTCCTGCTTTGTCCAAAACAAAAGCTAGATTCTTGAAACTAGAGGTTGTGAATTTCTGCATTCTAGAGAGAGCTTTGTATTGGAATAATGTTGTTGGTATCTTGCTTAAATAATTACTTGAATAAAATGCAGATAGAATCATGCATGAGTTTCATGAGGGAGAGTGTGGACGTCCTCTCTACTGGAAAACCACTGCCAACAAAATCCTTAGAGATGGTTCTATTGGCCCACCCTTTTCCCTCACATACACAACCTAGTAGTCACTTGCCATAAATTCCAAATCTTTGATGGAAAGAGAAAACTACTACCTTTGCCTTTGCATCCTATCAGTGTTGAAACTCCTTTTCAATAGTGGGGTTTAGAATTCATTGGCGAAATCAAACTTGCCTCATCTGCCCAACACAAGTGGATTCTCACTACCACTGACTATTTCACCAAATGGATAGAAGTTGTCCCTTCAAGGAATGACACTGACTTAGTAATCATCAAATTACTTGAAACCAACATCTTGTCCAGATTTGGTTGTCCTAAAAACATCATCACCGATAATTTTGCTGCATTTAATTCCAAGAGAATGGTGGACTTTTGCTACAAGTATCACATCACACTAGGGAATTCTACAGCTTATTACCCTCAAGGTAATGGGTTGGCTAAGTCCTCTAACAAAATTTTGGTGAACATCATCAAGAAGCTGTTGGAAGAGAACAAAAAGTCATGGCATAGCAAACTTGTGCATGCACTATGGGCTGACAGATTAACAAGCAAGAAATCTATTAACATGTCTCCCTATTAACTAGTGTATGGTATGCATGCAGTTTTTCCAACATCCTTGGGAGTTCCAGTGATGAAGCTCCTCCAAGAGGTACAATCAGAGGAGAATGAAATACAAATGAGGTTGAACCAAACCATTCATTTGCAGAAATCAAGGGAAGAAGTTTACAATAGAGCACAAGTAGTGCAAGAGAACATCAAGAAGATCTTTGACATAAGGACCAAGGCAAATGATTTCCAGATTGGAGACAAAGTGATGAAGTGGGATTCAAGGAGCGAGGACAAAGGCAAGCATGGAAAATTTGATAATCTATGGAAGGGTCCTTACATCATCCATTCAGTTAGAGGTAACAATGCATTCTTCCTACAAGAACTGGATGGAGTAGAGTTGCTTGGAAATCCTATTAATGGCAGGATGCTCAAGCACTATTTTTGTTAAAATTCCTAGTTTGAAGCGTTCATTCATTGTACATAACATTGCTTGATGAAAGATCAAAAAAATAAAAACACAAAAACAAAGAAAAGAAGAAAAGGAGGGCAGGAAAAAAGAAGAGGTACATCCCCATACCAAAAAAGAGTATTTTTGAAAGTGTGCAAGCCTAAATGTCACTGCGTTTGAAGAAAATAAAGTCTTGTTTAGTCATTTAGCCTAATCATGATTGAACATGTTTTAAATTTCTGTTGATAGATAGTGAAAGAATATTTTCCAAACCATGTAAACTTGGCTTGTTAGTATATTAGATTAGGAAAATACATTTGGTTTCAATGCTCAAATCTGAACCAAAAGAGAAAGAGAGGGATGCATAACCAATTCTAAATCACAGCCCTCAAATTTCTAGTTTCACTTGTACAAAAATAAAGTCTGTGTGTAGCTTGTCCAAAATGCCACAGTCCATGACAAATCAAATTGCTTAAACTTGGTTTGGTCATGTTTTCAATTTCATGGTAGTAGCTTACAGAATGAAAATCTGTCAAACTGCTTAACCTTAACAGATAAGTAGAGTAGATAGAGAATAAAGAGCTCATCAGCCTAATATGAACACTTGGAAGTAATAAGGGTAGAAGTAGATAGTTTTTATGCTTTCAAAAGAAGAAATAATGTCAAGGGTTTGCTAATCCAAATGCACCCAAGTGAAGAAAAAATGTTAGGCAAAGTATGATGGGTAGGTAGAACTGATATTGAAGCAATCATGTCTTTTCAGATTTCTATATCATAGCTTCAAAAGAATAGGAGTGAATCAGCAAGAGAAGAAGAAGAGGTCTTCCAAGTACAAGTAAGGTACTAATCTTTAAAACTCAGAGATCTGAACTTTGAGGTTCTAGACACCTCCTGAAAAGGAGTTTCCCTCCCCAAGTGGAGCCACTGTTAGTCATTAGTATTTTTCATTATTTGTAGATGACTAAAGATTGGTTCTAGATTTCTGAAAAACAACCTTCCTTGAAAATTGTGAGTTTCATAAATCTCACTGCCTTCATTATCCTTATGGAAAAATTTTCACTATTTCATCAGCTTGCCATTCCATGGTCACCCTGTCACTCCTACAAACTCCTTATGGGCTTTTACCTATCATTTTCAGCCTCCTTCCCTGCCTATAACTTCACTTCTCATATTTTTCCCCTACCCATAAACCCCACTTTCCCTCTAGGGTTTCATATAAGCCTATTCATTTCCATGTTCCCCAAGGTCCTTAAGCATTGATGGTCTCAAAATTATCTCTGTAATCTCTTTAGATAAATCAAGTACATTGGATTTTGGATCTTCAATACAGCACCTTGACAAATACTCTATTTTTCACTTGAAGACTCTAAGCCAATTTTCAGTCAAAAACTAGGTCAAAGAATCCTCCCACAAGGTCAATTAGGGTTTCAAATGTTCTAAGGTCATCATTGGTGTTTCAAACTCTGCTTTTCCTTTGCTAGAAACTGGCTCAGATGTAATAGAATGTCGAGACAAGGTTATTCAAGAAAGATCTGAAAGTTTCCAAAGAATACTACCTTATCAAGTTCAAAGTCTGCAAGGGGTAAATACAAACTTTGACACTTCTGCAGGAGTGTTGAAAGGTCTATCAGCAGAAAGTTGGTGAGGTAGGTGGTATGCTCCTTAATGAAGATAACTTGTAGCAAGGAAGAGAGGTAACACTTGTTCTTGTAGATAATTAGGGTTTTTTAGCTTGATGGTCCAAGTAGAGTGCTAGACATTGATCAATTGAAGAAAGGAAATGACAAGAAGGTACACAAGGCCAAACATGAAGAAAATTCTATCAGATATTGTTGATGAGAAAAAGGTGAGGTGAACTGGACAGAAATGAATGAAATTGAAAGGGCTATAGATAACTTAGAAGACAACATTGATGATTGTTGTAAAGCACTCCAAACATCTAAGGTTTTGGGAAAATTACCATACAAGGTAAAATGATGGGTTGAAACTCCATGTTGCAGGCAAAAGAAGGTGTTGAAAGTGCTGCTATGACAAATCCTCCCAAAGGTGTTTAATGAGCTTGTCATGCCAAGATGAGCAAAGGATGAATTGAGCTCCAAGGTGGAAGCAAAAGAGGATTTTAAGGCTGCTACGGTGTCAAAATAAATTTGTCAAATCTTCAAGATCAAAAGGAAAACAAATTTCATAACTCCAGCAAACTACCAACCAAGGTGAAAAGGATAATTTGGGTATGATAATGGAAACCAAGGAAAGTTATGAATATGCCATCATGTGTAATCCAAATCCTAAAGTTTCCAAGATGAACTTGTCATGCCTCAGGGATCAAAAAGCAGGGTCAAACTCATCCTTTCAGTCACCTGCATGCAAATAGTGTAAAAATGTTAGTGAAAAACGGTGAAAAGTTAAGGTGAGTTTCATGGTGGAAATTACACAAGAAGTTGAAGAAATTGATATGTGGCTAAATCACAAAGGTGTTAAAATGAACTTTTTATGCCTCAAGGAGTAAAAGAAGAGCCAAGTTAGTGTTTTCTGTCACCTACAAGCAAAAATTCAAAGAATATCAGTGAAAGAGAGAAAGAGGCATAAAACATTAGGAAAGTGGCTTTGCAAAGTCAAAATCTAATTCTCAAGCCTATAAAAGGTTATTTCGCACTTCAAACAAATCATTATTTCCTTGCAAAAGAGTTAGAAGCATTCAAGGAGATAATTTTTTTAGTTTTCAAGTCGAATTTCGGCAAAGTCTTCTGGCACTGCGCGCTCAGACTAGCGCTACACCCAGGGAAACTAGCATTGCGCGCTTGGAAATTTCTTCCCATGCATTTTACATTGGTGCTGTGTGCCTGGAACTGAGCACTGCACACCTGGCAGAGCATTGCGCTCTTCCCTAATAGCCACCCGATGAAGAAAAATTTGGCGCTCCGAGCCTGGGATTGAGCGTTGCGCCCTTAACTTAGGCAATGCGCCCTTGGCCAGGAGGGCTTCCTAAGCCTTGTAAACACTCAAATCAACTCAAAACTGCTTTCAAGCTTCCTCCAAGGTCCTCCAAGTCAATGATAACTGGTAAGTGGATGCCCTAACCAAATCTTCAAGAATTTTTTATGATTTAATTGGAAGAAATTGAAACCCTAAGATGCAACCCTAGGCTACAAGCTTGAAATCACTAATTCCACCATTACTTCATCTTCCTGCAAAGAGTATCAGTCAAGACAAGGGTTCTTACAATGGTTTAGGGGTTGTCATTTATCCAAGCTAGTCATAACACTCATTCATTTCACCCCCTACATTGCAAAGGCTACCATTCCATTACCCACTTTCATCTCAATTTCACATTTAGCCCTAGTATTTCAAAAAACAGAGTTTGATCATGTTAGCAGAGGGTTATCATTGAGTTGATAGCCTCTCACCATCCCATACACTTTTATCCTCATTCACTCGTCTTACTCACATGCAAAGCTGCCTTTTTCATCACCATCTCTTCATTCCATTTCCTTTTATAGTCCTAGGGTTTTCTCAAGGCAGGGTTTACAATGTCAAAAGATAGTGGTAGTGGAGGAGAGGCCCAAATTCCAAGGAGACATGAGCACAAAGGTGGAAAGTTCAACAGGTTTGAACCCCCTAACATGAGGGAGCTAATGGCGTCTCCCCTTACTATTTCATGTTTCAAGCATGTAGGATGCTTTGATTTTTGTGAGAAGGTACAGCAGGTACAAAACCACCCTGAGCTAACCAGAATTTTTATCCTTAACTTGCATAAAAAACAAGTTAACCTTGCAGGGGTCACCTTTGAGTTATCTACTGATGCTATTGCCAATGCCACTAGGATACCAAGTGTGGGCGAGAAATGGTTCAGGCAAGCCAATCTAGACATGAGCTACTTTGAACCCTACCTAAAGCCTAGATACAAAGACCACAATAAATCCTTCTTTCCTTTCTCACACTTGCTTGATATATATGCACCTATGATGAGAACCATTATGAAGTATTTTACATGTGAAGGAAGGTTCTCCCGCATTTACTCCTATCACATCAAGTTGCTTATGCAGTTTACTAGGGTGAGGATGCTGCACATACCCTATTACCTCTACAAAAGCATTGACAAAATGTCTTATATTGTACAAAAGAGAGACTATCCTCAGCAGATGCAAAGCCTATTTCATCACTCTCTTATCAAAATGGTTGTTATGCATCAATTGCAGCAGAAGGGTATTCCTTGGGAGACCTTCATTGCCAATGAGGTGTTTACTTCTCCACAAGCCCATCAGCAGCAAGATGTCCCTTAATCTTCTCATCCTCCCATTCCTCCATCCGCTCACATTCCATCACCTCATGATGACTCTTCCACCTTACCATCCCCTCATAGTCCTTCACATCATGATGATCCTCCTCCTTCATCACCTATTCACAGTCCCTCACCATCATCTCATGGTACTAGTGCATCAAAAGGTGAAGAAAGCAATGAGGAAGAAAACAGTGAGGCAGATTCCAATGAGGAAGAAAGCAGTAAGGGAGATGGAAATGAGGAGTCAAACAATGAGAAATCAATTAGTGAAGAAAAGAGCAGTGAGGGCAGTGAGGCACATATCAGTGAAGATGATGACAGTGGGTCAAAAAGCCATGAGAGCAGTGATGATACCAACGATGATGGCAGTCATGATGGCAGTGATACAGATGGAACTGAGATGGTGAAAATTGAACCTTTTCCTTTGACCTACCAGAAGGGAAATAGGCATGTGTTTTCTGCCCTTAAGAGGCAAGGGGCCATGCCTTCTACATCAACCAAGCAGCTTGATAAAGGTAAGGAAAAGGTCATTGATGAAGAAGAAGAAGACAAACATGAGACTGAATAAGAGTTTCAACTTATTCATATTTACAGTGATGATGAAAATGAGCAGAGGATCACTAGCATGCTACTTAAAAGCAAAGATCCTCAGATTAAAGATCTGCAAACCAGTCTAGGTAGGGCTAAGAATGTAATCCACTATTTTGAGGTTGAAAACAAGCAACTGGTGGTAGAGAAGGCTATCTATGAGATCAAAGCTGTCAGAGCTTGGAAAGAGGCTGCAAAGGCCAAGGATAAACTAGATGAGGTCTTGGGCACTCATGATGACACTGAAGAAGAGGAATAACAGCTTCCTAGGAAGAGGCCAAGGACAATTGGTTTGAAGAAGGCCTTAGCCAAGGAGAGAGAGCAAGAGACAGCATTGGCAGAGCAGCTCACTCCTAGTGAGCTGCTTGCCATGGAGATTAGCTATGATCGGGAACCTTGGCTAGAGAGGGAAAATTTTCACTTGGAGGGTTAGTTAAAAAAGATCAAGAGAGACCTTGACCTCCAAAAGAAGATGGCAAGGCATTATACCTTAAGAAACAAGATTGCGAGGGCCAAACTCAAAAGAGCCCTTGCAAAGATTCAATCCCTAAAGGAGGAAAAAGACAAAGAAAAACTTGACATTCTTGCTGATGCATCCCTACAAGCATCCCAGACATGATCAGCAAGGCAAATCCCAATTTTGGAAACTTTTTGCAAATTTTTGAGTTTTTGGAAATTTTGACTCTTTTGAAGGGCCAAGCACGCAGCGCCACTGGCGCTGCACTCCTTTTTGGGGCACCCATTGGAGGAAAAATTTTCTTTTTTGTGTTCATCAGGCCAAGGAAATCACCCACACAAAATTTCAGCTCATTTGGAGCAGAAATGGTCCTCCAAAAGTGCCAAAAACATGCAAAAAATCAACTTTTTGCCCTATTTTCAAAGTTGGCGTTGCGCCTTGAGCACTCTTGGGAGAATGAATTTTTGATCAGGTAAATGCAGTCTAATCAGGAAAATAAGAGCAGTTTTTGAAAGTAGAATGGACAGGCTTTCCAATGAGCTATCATGGAGCTCATTTGGACAACGAGAAGGCCTCCAAATCTTAGATGAAAAATAGTTTATTTTCCCAGTATTGGCGCTACGCCCTTGCCAGATAGTCAACAAAAGACACTTGGAGTTAATTAAAAATATATTTTGAGGGATTTTTTAGGCAAATCACTCCAGAGTTAGCTGAGGAGTTATGTTAGCATTTATTTTTGCATTTATTAAGTTAGGATATTTGTGCCTTGGGCCTTGCATGGTCTCATAGGAAAAAAATGGCATTTATGATGTAATTAATGACATTTTGCAACCCTAGCTAGGGTTTTTACCCTCCTTTGCAAGTTAAATACTGCATGGAGGCCTCATTTTAGTTGTTGGTTGATTTTTGAGCTGAGCATAGACTCTAAGTTTTCATGAATTTTGGATTTGGAGCCTTGTAAATCTCTTGGACTGAATATCAATGGAACCAGTAGATTCCTAAGATTCATGAGCTTTGTTAGAAGGTGACGTTATTCCACTCTTATCAATGTTTTCCTTTGTTTACATTATGTTCATGGTTTCTCTGATAGTAAGACAGAAATTTTAGAATTTGATATGTTATTTTGGCACCCTACTTCTGTTTGCATCCTTTATCTCTATGTTTTCTTCTTTGAAGTTTAATTAAAGAATCCTTAAATGCTCTTTAGTTTCACTGAAATGTTATTTTCAAGGTTCTCTTTGTTTGAAAGTAATATTTAGAGAATTCTTAACTGCTCTCTAGGATTACTTGATTTTTGTTTTGAGGTTTGTCTAGTGAAGTCTAGTTGAAGAATTCTTTACTGCTCTTTAGTTTACTATGCTATCATTCACAACTTAATGCTTTTCTTGTTCTAATATGTTGAAGCATCCTTAATTTCCCTTTAAGCCTACTGCATTCACAACGTCATGTTCATTTCCCACTCACTAAACCTATTTAGATCCATTTGGCTTTGTTAACTTACCCCATGACACACCCTTGACCTATTGGTGTACTTTCAAGAACATTTGGAGACTCCATAGCCCAATGGTCTGACTCTCTCTCTCTCTATTTGTTCCACTTGACAACCTACCCAACCAAACAAACAAACAAACCCTAATCACTATAACTAGCCTAAAATCAATCAAGTTACATCTTTCACACAAACATAGGGAGAGCCCTCTTTGAGTCCAAGAAGGCTAGATCCTAGGGCTCCAAAGTTGTTTTGATGTTACCCTTGTTCAATTTGGTCTTGCCAATCTGACAAATTACAAGGACCTAATAGAACGTGAGCTCAGAAGTAAATTTCATGATTTTTAGTTTGGGTGCGAATATATGTTGATAATATAGACAACAACAAATGGGTAAATAGAACAATATGAGTTAATAATGTTATGTAATTTCATGATTTTTAGTTTGGGTGAAAATATACATTGATAATATAGACAACAAAAAATGGGTAAATGGAACAATATGATTTAATAATGTTATGTACTTTAATAGTTGATTATCGATTCATAAGTAATCTGAAATATATTATATGTTGAGAAATCTTGGATTTCCTCTCTTAAATATGGATTGACTTTTGAAATAAGTGGTAGGAGATCATTAATAGGAATTATAGATTCAATTAAGGGTAATCGACATAGAAAACTAGACATTCATTACAACCTAGTTGAATGTTGTGTATTATTAGGATCTAAAGAAGGAAAAAGAACTATATGATTATAAATATGTATGTCTCTAAATAGGGAAATAACATAATGTTAACGAGAAAGGTCACACTAATTTATACCACTTAGACAAAGCTTAATATGTTTAAAGAAATTACAGACGTTGAGAATTGTTGATTTAGAGTTAGAAGTCTATTATTAAGCAAAGACATAATTATAACTTAGATAGTTTGATGAGTGCTAGCACATCAGCTGATCAAAGAAAATTATATCAATTAATAGCGGACACAAGTCGCTAAAAAATATTGAATATATGGTTATTTACCCAATTCCATACTCGGTGAATAAATAGGCAAAGATGCAAAATCAAACAACCTAATGTATTCCCAAATTTATTGTATTTCCTAGCTGGCTAATACAAAATATTATGCTCCTCTAAAAACAACGAATAGAATTGAGAAGGGCATGGGAAGTAACACGGACCACTGTAGCAAATCAAGGTTAGAGGCTACATAGACATTTTGGAAATGGATGAGATGAAGTATTAATTTTTATGGTTAATACTCACACATTGTGCAAGAAAAATTAGGCAATTATTATTTTTTCAACAAAGGTGCATATGAGAATAGGCAATCAAATGTCAGAAATTTTCCCAAATTTTTTCCATCTCGCCCGAAACCGTCGCTATACCGACGTCTATAGAAAAGTGTCGCAATACCGACACTTAAAAACGTGTCGCAATTGTGACGTTTGGAGGAAGACGTCGCAATTGCGACACCATGGCCCAAAGCGTCGCTATTGAGATGACTCCAAACGTCGCAACTGCGACACAATGTCAAGGTGTTTCCATTGCGACGTTTGGAGGCACCCGTCGTAATAGTGACGCCTTTTCCACCGTCGGTATAACGACACTTATTTTCGCGCTACATAAAAATGATTTTATTGTTTCGTATTTGTCGCAATAGCTACATTAACGTCTGATATCACGCGCGCATTCGCCCTCTTCTTTTGCAGAATAGCATTTGCCCTCAGCATTCGTGCTCAGCTCTTGCAGAACAGCATTTTCCCTCAGCATTCGCCCTCAGCGTTCGCCCTCAGCTCTTGCAGAACAGTATTCGCCCTCAGCTCTTGCAGAACAGCATTCGCCCTTAGCTCTTTCAAAATGGTAAGTTCTTACTGCAGGCCCTTCCTCCTATAGTAGGGTTGACTCTATTTGGGTTTTTTTGGTCAATTCCATTGGATTGTGTTAGGCTGTAGGGTTCTCTGTAGATGTCAAGAATCAAGATTCAATACCCTCTATTATCTTCATCACCGAATACAAGATTTAAATTTTTCCCAAAGAAACGCTTATTAATTTGGCAGCCATTATTTGTCCCTGCTTTAAAAACCCTCCATTTAAATGAAAACAAGCATTGCATTTCAACTACAAAAATCTATTAGTGTTCAAATGTACATGTGTTTATCACTTGTGTAGGGTATTCCTTTTCCATTTTCACATTATCCAAGAATTTGTGCAGTATAGTTCATATTTTTTGTGATTTAGATTGTCTTGAAAAAGGAAAGGTAAATTATTTCCCATGGAAAAAGAAGGTTTTCCCTTTTTATAGGTTGTTTGGATTTACGTGGAAAAATTTATGGTATGCCTTTCATATTATGTATTTTAAATTTGAATTAACAGATTATTCTACATGAAAATATAATTACCTATGTGATGTCCTTCATCACTAATTAAAATTATAGGGTTTCAATTTCCTAGACTCTAACTCATATGATGCTAAATTCTAGGTTCTCATTGGTGGATAACTCTTCCATTGATTTCCTTTCCCTCTAGATCTTGTCATACTTTAAAAGTCATCAATGATACATATATTATTTCAAGTATCCCAAAAGGCTTTATAGTAGAACATATTGTGAAGTTTTTTTGACACTTGAGGATTCTTTTTAGAACTGCAACGTGGTCTATGCTATCGAGTTATATATTAAGCAACTTGTCCTTAATAACCACACTATGAGGTAGGTTCAACCATTTTGAACTTGTTGGGACATAGCATATGAAGTTGTGTGATGAGTCCATATCACAGGTCTATTATGGTGAAAAAAGTGAAGACATGTAATGATAGTTATTATGTTAACATTACTAGAAACATTTTTGAAATTATCCATGCTATCAAGATGTCAAAATTCTAGGCATTAGGTGTCAATACTCGTAGCTAATAGATAATAATAATAATATAAAAAAATCACAACTTTATTCTTGAAATATGATTGTTAAACATTGGTAACCTAGTTCATGAGTTACTATCACCCAAAGATTGCAAAACAAACTTAAAATATAAATTAAACCAACATGAGAATCCAACTAAGGGTTTTTCGACAAAATCATGCCATAACCTGGCATTTTGAAACCCAAATTTGAATCCATCATAAGTAATACAATGCAAACTCAGATGGATTTTCAATGCATGTTTTCATGCTACACTTATTCTCTGTCTAGATATAATTTTTTAAATGGAACCATTAGTCAAGCCCACAGTCCTTTTTATGTGAAAAATTTTAGCTCTATTTGAGCTCTTTTTTGCTCCACCACCTCCATAAACCAATGTTACACGGGGTCTCGCCCCCCCACCTAGGGGTCTAGATTCCTCGCCCCCTCACACTCCGGGGTCTTGGGGACTTCTAGGGGATGTTTCCCTCATGCCCCCTCACGTCCCCTCACCGCCCCTTTTAGTTTATGGTTTTTTGTTAAAATTTGATGTGCCACTTAGCATATTTGAGAATCCAAGTGATTCTGATTCAGATGGTGACATGGTTGATCTTGATATATTCGTGCAGAAGTTGGATGCAGAGACTAGTGGGGCATTAACTTGAGCATTTATGCTCATTTATCATTATGATGATATCATTTTATATTCATATGTTATGTTTTATGTTTTATGTTTCAGACATAACTTATTTGCGTTTAAGTTTTATGTTTCAGACTTGAGTTGTAAACTTCAGTTTAAACTCTATTTTGAATCTTGATATAATATGTCATATTATATCTTAAACTTTATTTTCATTGTACATTGTTAGTAGTTACATTAATGATTATATAGTTACAAACTTACAAACTTACATGCATGATTGTATGATGTATGTTTTAACATTTAACTTTTAAATTTGTTTCAATTATATGATTCATCATTCATCGATTTGTAATTTTATCATTTATGATTTATCTTTCATGATGCAAGTGTATGATGACTGTATATACATTCCTTGCAAAATTATAGTTACATTTTAAATATTAAATTTTATAATTTTTATGACCCCGACGTCCCCCCACGTTTCCTGAAAATTGGTAGGGAGCTTTTGCATAGGCCGCTCCCGCGCTCCCTCGTCCCCTTGCTCCCACCTCCAGGGGACTTGGTGGAACATTTCCATAAACATATGAAAACATATATCATGATCTTGGAATTCCATTACATATGTATGTGCCAATGTTCTATAATCATGCCCCATCATCAATTTAAGAAATTTCCATTGAATATCAAATTATGGAGGGGGGGGGACTTTTTGCTGCAACATTTGGCTCAAAATCAGGGACCATCTCCGTATGAGGTGAATGAGAACTATAGATATTTGAAGAAGTAGATTAGTGCCTTTTCCTCTGGCCATGGAGTCATATAGAGTCATCCATCACAAAAATTTGTCTTTGTTCATTCTCACCTTGAAAGTTGCAAAAATTCATGCCCTAATTGAAACGACACTAAATTTGAAAGATATAATAAAAATGCAAGCTAGAAGTGCCTATTAATACAAAGGGAAAACCTTCCTACCTACCCTAACTGAGATAAATTTTGATTGAATAGGAAACATGATATTGCCAATGGAGTTGATCCAACAACTTGTTAAATGTATGGGACTAAATCATGCATTTGATTTCCAGCGAAACATGCGCATGAAGAGAAAAAGTGCAGAATTAATGGAAAATCCATACATGCCACTTATAAAAACTACACCGAAAGGTCAAAAAATACTTAAGGCCTTAACTTAATTTGAATCCAAAAATGAAAAAACGGGATTAGTGAAAACACGAGAGTGGTGTGGGTGAACAACATAAATAAAAAGTGAAGATACCTTTCCCCAAGATGCCTTTGTCACCGTTGTATGAAAACATGTTTTCCTTTCCCTTTATACATGCAAGTGAATGCATTATAGGTATGGTGTTTTCCCAGAATAGGAGAAGCCTACTTAAATATATCATTAGTGGATTGAATGTTTGGGTGCCTTAATGTGCAATGACATGTTTCCAGGACTGAATTCAATGCAAGGCATATTTGAAACTCTAACTCTGTCTTCCGGTGTCTTATTAGAAATTATTTCAGTTTTCATTTTTTGTTTTCAAGTTAGATATTGTTTTCAAGTTTTTACATTTATAATTTTATTGCAATGTGGCAAACTGATCAGAGCAGTTCAGGAACAACCCCGAGACGGGATGATCACGGAAAGAGGCCAGCGGAAGAACATGTAAAGTGTCAGCATTGCTTTGTCTTCAGGTATTTTAGTTATTTACATAATTGAAATAATATTAATTTTGTTCAAATATGCAGACACCTAGCCATGGTACGCCTGATGATTCCCTCTTTGAGGAAGAGATTTCTTCATCCCTATCTCCAGTGTTCTTGTTGCAAAAAAAGGCACGAGATGCAAGGTCGAAATTTAATGCTTTGATAGACGCGCCTCAAACACCTGAAACATAAGAGAGGATACAACATCTTATGAGGCAGCTAGAAAGATATCAGGTAATAATAAAAAGTCAAAAGGATATTTTTTTTGTTCTGCATGAGATGAATTGTGATAGTTTGATTTTTAATTTTTACATTGACTAAACTAACAAAAAGTTCTTTTGTATGTAGCGTCTTCTGGCATTTGCTGAACCTGGTGTTGGTGGTAGTGGGACACAAGGGCAAGAGATTGCCCAACAACCCTCTCGTACACCTTCTACTCCTTTAGGTGCTAGCCAAGAAGCACACCCTGCCCAAGCAGACACCCAGCCAACCGCTGAACGTGTTGGCAATGATGAGGCTGATATGGCCAACTACATTATTGCGTTTCCTGGAGCTACACGTGTCAGCTCCACAGGGACCATTAATGGCACGTTGTTGGTGAACGATGAGGGTGTCCCTATAAAGCATGTACAACTCCGAGGTAAATTTTAATATTTTAACTATTTCATGTACTTTATCTAAAACATATTTATCATGATTTTTATTTTTAAATTAATGATAATATCTTCTTTTTCTTTTGGTTTTATTCTGTGTAGGAAACAATGAGTTCTACAGGATTCTGGAGAGCCATGCGTTGGTAATTTTTGGCCCAACCATACGTACGGGGTGGAATTCCCAGAATTCCAACCTGAAAAAAGAACTTCTAGATTATCTAGAAGCCCTTTTGGGGTCGGCACATTTGACAGAACAGCGGTGGCTCAGGTAGCCGGCAAATATTTGAAATATACCAGGGACACCTATAGGACGCAATTGCAATTTAACCCTAGATATGAGCATCCTCTCGCAGTTTTAGAGAGTGAGTGGAGAGCACTCATCCATGACGGAAAAGAGAAAAGGGCAAAGAAAGAAGGAAAAATGCCAACTGGACCCGCAAGGTAAATTACAACTTTAATTCAATAACTTTAATTTTCTTTATGTCTAAAATTAAAGTGTGCTACGTCATATCTGACTTCAATATTTTGATGCTAGGTTGCCTGACACCTCAAAGGCAACCAAAGCTAGGATTGAGAAAAAGGGCCATCACAAGCTCGGCCAGGGTGGCTACTTGAAATTAGCTGCAAGAATTGTAATTAAGTAGCTAAACATCTTATAATTAATTGTATCTCCTTCCAACGTTTTTGTAATCCTATCAGATATGATTAAAAATACAAAATCATATATAATGTAGGGTGATGACTTCGGAACAGTAACTACAGAGGAAGATAAAAATATCGCTTTCCGATTTGGCTATCAAGCTGTAGTTGAACGTCGCAGAAGCTTGGGGCAGGTCCCAAGATCTAGAATTCCTGATAAGGTAAAACATTAACCTTTCAATATTTTTGTTTTCGTCCATAAATTTAATGTCTAACAACTTTGTTTAAATTAGGGGAGCAGCACTACCGACGAGACAAATAACAAAGTTTTAGAGCCAGATGTAGATGATCCTCTCGTGAAACCTGGTCATTGTAGTGGGGACCAGGCCGACAATGCTGCTATCAGTGAGGGCCGTGACGCTAATTAATTTCCACTTATAATTTTTTCTAATTATACCTTGATGGTTGTCCTTATAAATTTTTTTGTTTAAATGACAGAGAATGTTTCCCTTGAGGATCTTACCACGAGAGAGGAAGACAGGGCAACAGTCCCAACGACGACAACTGGTGCACCAGGTAAATAATCTCATTGCAATTTTTTTTATTAATATTACCGAACTAGTTCAATGATATTTAAAAACTGATAATTAAAATTTAATATTATCTGTTTTTGTAGGCGATGCCCCGTCACTGGATGAGACCAGACATCGTGACAACGCACCTAGGTCAGTGGCGACAACTGGTGCACCAGGTAAATAATCTCATTGCAATTTTTTTTATTAATATTACCGAACTAGTTCAATGATATTTAAAAACTGAAAATTAAAATTTAATATTATCTGTTTTTGTAGGCGATGCCCCGTCACTGGATGAGCCCGGACATCGTGAATACGCAACTAGGTCAGCAGTGCGGGTTGAAAGGCACGAAACAGGAGCAGAGCACGATGATATTGATGATGTAATTAGGAGCTTTAAAAATAGGAAGAAGAAAAAGAAAATTTGACAATGTAAAATATTGTATTATTATAAGAAAAACGTTACCATACTTGGAACGTTTTTTGCGTTATATAAAAAAATCATTTATCATACTATTTTTATGTCAAGCATTAATTGCAATGTTTCCTTGCGTACTTTTTGTTGAATTGTTTTTTTTATTAGTTATTGAATATTTTTTTTTATGCTCATGAAAGTAAAAAATGAAATATAGATTGGGTATTGGGGAATTGAGAGTGATGTGAGGGGGGGGGGGGGGGGGGGGGGAGGGCCATAAGAGCTTCCACCTTCACGTGGTTGGCCCTGTTTAGTAGAGAATAATTTATTGGAGCGATTTAATCTTGGAGCAAACCTCCCTTGATCCAGCGTAGCAACAAAAAAGTCACTGTTGACTTAGTTGCTACTCTTTGAGATCGTGGGGCTTGTTCCAAGTTCATGCGACTCCAATAAATTGTTCTTGAAACGAAGAGGAGCTTCTTCAGGTATGTTTTGACATTTTCAACATATGTTCTAACATTATCATAAGAATGCATCTTAGAGTAAAAAATACTACATCAATTACTTGTATTTATTGTATAGATAATGATGGATTTTGATTGACTTGACAGTGCAGGTACAAATCCTCTTGCATCATGAGCAATACAACTTGTCAACCAGGGTCATGTCCAGGATATTTTTTCTTGTGCGCTTGACCAGGTTCGTAATGTCACATTTTGTAAGTTCCTTTACAGTTCATAATTCAATATTAATCTTGTTCATGATTATTATCTAGGTTTTTTGTATGTGTTTTTTCATCTATTTTATTATAAGAAACTATGCATGTTTCCTGTTGTTCACTACGATTTCTCCCATTACCACTCCCAGGATGAATCCAAATTTATTGTTACATAGGTTACTTTATTGTTACTATGATTTCTCCATTTACGATTTCATAGGTTACATCATGTAAAGTTGTCAATCTCAGGTTGGTGATGAGATTTAGTTCTCCAAATTTGGGGCTTTTCTGATATTTTCTCCCTCATGTCATTCCTGCATCACCTCGTTGTTTGAGCATGCCAATTTTCTACCACTTGTACCAATTGGCACATGTCAATATCTGAGTGGTGCCACATTTCACCTATTTTCAGTGAGAGTTTAGGGTTTCTCTAACATAGCTTCAGAAATCCGATTCAGTGCCTACTTGAATATTGTCACATAATACTTATGGTTTGGATTGATGAGCATGTTCTGAATGGTTGGTTGATTCATAAGAACCACCCATATAGTCATCTTGAGATATTTCAGAAGATTTCTCGGGATTCCTTTTTCATCGTTTCTAGTGGGTGGGATGGTGTGGGGTGATCCATCAATACTGGTGCTCTTGTAGTAGGGAATTTGCTTTTGGGGATATAAAGGAGCATTTGATGTAGATATCCCATTGGATGCATTCATATATGGGCACGAGAGGTCAAGAATTTAAATTAAAAATATGCAACCTCTAGCATGGCAACTTGAAGGCCGCGAGAGACACTGGTTAAAGATTGTTTTGTGTTGGCCTTAATATAGTCGTGATTTCTTTCTATTATCTTAATGCAAATATATAGTCCGGTCTCATTAAAATGAGGATTGTGGTTGTATTTCTCTTTGGTTGTTTCTCTCTTAATGCTCCAGAAGTTGCCAAAAGTTGTGATAGTTGTTTAGTTTGCCTGTTACAACTTAAAAGTGGTTTTTAGCAATGGGAGTCATGTTTTTAAGGTTCATACTAATATGAAGATCTTGTAATTCTATATTCAGGATAAGAGAAGATGGCCTCTGCTTTGGGCAGTATGACAACAATTGCCACATCTACCTCATTGGGTAACAATGGAAAGGGGAAAAAGTTGGGTGCAATGTTTGATAATTATGGCAGACAATTGTCTTCTCTTTCAGTTTTTTCACCCATTTCCTTTAATCGCTCAAGCAGAAGAGGGACTCTGAGATTACGCGACAGAGAGAAGGTAGTTAATACAAGAGCTATGGAAAGGAGTTGTACTTCAACAAGGATGGCTCAGTGACAAAAAAATTGCAGGTCAGAGAAAAAATTATGTTTAAAGGAAGGTCACCTGCACGTGAAACTTCACTGCGGTGGATCTTTCCTTGTCCACTTATATTCGATTTTAATGTGTTATTTTAATTTTCATGGAGGGTTGTTTTGGCATATGGTCTGGCATTCAATTGCACACTTACTGAAAGCATTGTCAATTTGTCTTGCAGGCGGTGTGAACAAACTTGCTGATCTTGTTGGAGTCACCCTTGGGGCGAAGGGAAAAATGTTGTCTTGGAGAGAAAGCATGGTTCTCCGAAAATAGTTAATGATGGTGTGACAGTAGCTAAGGAGGTAATTTTTAGATGTGTGCTCTGGTTTTCTTTTTAACGTTGTATTAGTTCCCCCTCTAAAATGTCTTAGATTTGGTAGGCATAATTTGAAAACTCAAAGGTGAAAGGAAACATATTTGTTACCCGGTGGTCTACTTGGCCTATGGACTAGCCACATTAGAGTAATGCATAAAGCTTTTCACAACAATAAAAGGAAAGGGTTATGGCTGAGTCAAATTTTATTGTTATTGACGGTGTAATGAAATGTATCTCAATGCTATGGTTTTGGCCTTTTTATTGGTTGAATTAGAGGACCCAGTTGAAAATATTGGGGCCAAGTTGGTAAGGCAAGCTGCGGCAAAGACAAATGATTTAGCTGGGGATGGAACCACAACATCTGTTGTTCTTGCATATGTTGGAATATTGAAAAATTCCAGAACAATGAATGGAGAATAAATCTCCCTTCCTCTAACACAGAGAAAATAAAAATTTCTTTGACAGGAGACAGAGTTTCAATACTTTGAAAACAAACTTCTATTCCCTTCAATAACTCAAAAAAAAACTATTACACTTCTTCCTCATTGAGAGGGATTACAAAATTATGACTGCTACAAAACGCAGTGCATAAAACCAACTCACTGTCTGTTCAAAACAAACATACTCTGTCTCTAAAACACTCTGTTGTGTTTTTCACTTTCTCACTGCTGTGCATACACACTTAAAAAGTTACACTCGGTCTTTCACTTTTTACACACTGTTGTGTAATAAAAAATTTACGTACTGTCTATAAAAAAAAACTACCAAGCTTTTTTGTCCTTTTTATTTTTATATGCCGTAACATATAAAACATATTATAATAAACCCTCTTTAAAAAAAAATAAAATTAAAACTAAATTCTATGGCCCACCTTCATTTCGCATATGATATATATATAACATATGTTTAAAACATATGTATATATTAAACTATCAAAACATTAAAGAACCCTTTCCGTCGGACTTCAAAAGTCTGAATAGATTGAATTTCAAACCAAATTCGCGTTCCAAAATGGGATGTTGACGTCTGCCTAATTTTAACTCGAATTCTCAATCCAATGTGCCCTATAAAAAATTCAGGTCCGGTTTTCAGGTTTTCAGATTCCCTTCAATTTCATGCGATCCAATATTAATGCTCCATGTGTCCTCCTTTTGAATTTACAAAATTGTCGGGTAAATTTCTGTTTGTTTAATTTCTGGTTGGTGAATTGCGTTAATGCTGGTTGTTGTGTTTAAATACAATCCTGTACAGAAATATGGCTGTGACCGTCTACAAAAAAAACTTGCAGGAATTTTAAATGCTGAATTAAATTTCTGGATGGCATGCAAGCAACCTCCAAAAAAAAATGTTGCTGCTGCATCCGTCCTTCTGCTGCAGCAGTTGAAGTTAAAATTCAACAGCACGGGGTTTAATAAGTGAGGGTGTAAAGGTAACTTTTTGTCGATAGTACTGGATTAAGATCATCTATTCATTTTTGTAGGGTCTTATGGTGTTTGGTTTTTTAGTTTGGGTTGGGCTTATTGAGTCTAAGATAGTTTTTGAGTGAAAAAATTGCTATCAGGTATTAAAAAATTTTGGTTCTTTTGTCAAAATTTATGAGCTTGTTAGGAAATACAAACCTGACAATGGTTGTATCTTAAATTTGTGGAAAATAATTTGAAATGAAACCTTTTTGTTTAGGTTGTTGCAGCAGGTGCAAACCCCATTCAAATTACTAGGGGCATTGACAAGACAATAAAGGCCCTTGTTTCGAACTCAAAATTTTGTCAAAGGAGGTAAACGCTTGCCTTTTGAGTAGGCTGGTTTTCCTTTTTGCTGATGGTTTGGTGTATCTAATTGAATTAGTTGCCTAAGGTATTTTGGTTGCAAACTCCTTTTCATTTTTCATACAGTATTGGCCTTGTGGAATACATTTGATTGTGTGGTCTTGTTAGATCTACAACATTTGTAGTTGTTTAGTCTTATGGCCGAGGTGCACTTTTATTATGGAAATAGTTGATGCAATATTGTCATTTAATCCTTGCTGCAGGGTAGCATGTTGAGAAGTTTCTTGTGAAACATTTGGTATTCAAAATGACACTTGATCCTATACATCATCATGCACTTGACTTCAAAATTCATATTCAAAGTGTGCCAGACAATTCTTGCAAAATTTCAAATATTTGTGTTGTTTTAAACCATTATCTTTTTCATGTATTGGATGCTGAAAATGTGAAAAAGAATTTGGTATGAAACCAACCGGTGAATAATTTCCAGCACAACAACCACTTCCAAGACATGATTTAGAAGTAGAACAAATGTGCTTATGAAGCATAGAAAGATATCCTTGATGCATTTTCAATGTTTGGCTAGGGTTATTTTTGGAGAAAATAACTCCTTATTCCTAGAATAGTGATCTTCAATACAAGTAAATGCCAAAGAAGAGAGATCATCGTGTGACGCAACAAAACTGAAATTGGACCCCTAAGGAGAGCTGGTGTGTCTACAATTGCTCTATCAGCATTTTCCCTTGGTTTACCCCGTTCTTTTCCTCCAGCCTGAGTCTTAATTGACTTCTTCTTTCTTCGGGTTTATTTATCAAATTCGTAGAATTTGATAAATAAATACTATCCACAATGGTTGGACTTTAATTTATATTCCCGACTTTATATTATCTCTAATCCTTATAACCAATGTTTAACTTTCAACACTTTGTATTTATACTCCACGTTTATTTTTAAATAAATAACTTGTAATGAACTTTCGGCTCTATATTTCACCACCCAGCCTTACAACAATCACGCTCCAGACTTATGCTAATTATCCACCAATCGTTTAATTAAACAATTTCATTATACTCTGGCCCCACCTATATATATCAATAACCAATCAAACACTCGTATCGTACCTGGCTATCCTCCGCACACCTTAGTTAACCTCCGGGAAAGTTCAACGTGCGACCATCGTCCGATGGCCCTTTTCCAAATCAACGACTCTTGGAAATTTCGCTCGGCTTCCAACGTCGGGCTTTAACGTGCGATGGCACGGGTTAAACGGTGGTTTTCCAGGGGTCACTTCGCCACGTGTCGCATTCCCTATGGAATCGCTCGTGAATAGGAAATACCGCCTACTCCGCAAAAGCGGTGCGATATGGGCAACCCGCTTTTGTGATTCCGCTCGTGGTTTTGGTAGAGGGCTTGACCACGGGTGCAAGTCTAGTTCCGCTATCCTTTTGTTTGTTAACTCATGTCCAATCCTCGGGTCAGGTTCCGAAAGCACAACAATTTTGTCTCTTTATTAAGCGGGATTTTTATATTTGAACAGTTTTCATGACCCCGGTTCTCTACACAAACCTCGCCTTGGATATTTTTACATAAAAATGATTGTTCTCAATAATTATTTATATAACTTTTCCACATGTTTAGTGTGGTATTCCCATGATTTATTATAAATATGTGTATTATCAAAGAAAACCAACACAAATTTTATAAGATGGGATCAAACAAAATTGTTCTTGAGTCGAGCCCGCCAGACTTCAAACAGCGATAAACCATAATTCAAACCAAATTCGTGTTCCAAAATAGCCTGCTGACGTCGGCCAATTTTGTGACGCGAATTTCTTATCAAATTTGCCTTAATATTTTACGGGTCCGGATTTCCACTGCGCGAGCGGCCCAAACAAAGATCCGCTACAATCAATTTCTGCCACGTGTCCTCAATAAAAATTTTCCCTGCTCCAGGCTGCGGGTGCATTCGATGGCATTTAAGGTGATGAGACATGGATATGGCGATTTCATATCAATCGCATTAACATTTAACAATGTTCAATTAAATTTTCACATCAAATCTGCATTAATTAATTTTTAACACTGTTCAAGATCAGACCTCCACTCCTCTTAGCGATTCCGCACGCTCCAATTTGATCCGGCCTTCGGCTCTCATTATTAATGATCAGAGATTAATTATGACGGGTGTCCTTTGATTGCATTGCAGACGGGTCAAAAAAATGGCGTTTAGCCATGGTTTTTTAGACAAGACGGTTGCTGGATTACACTGCCTGCTAACTGTGACGATAAGGAGAAGTGGCCAGCTAAACTTCTTCCTAGACGTTGCTGCATATTTTCATTTCTCTCGGTTCTGTCTCTGTCTTTCTTCCTCTGTTAATTGGAATTATGCTTCTTCGTCTCCTCTTGTGCCCACTGCGCCTGAGATTGCACCCATGCCTCGCGTGTGTCATAGGATGCGTTGCCGTAGGGGGAGCACTAGACGTCAACCCCGGCGCGCTCCCTCCAGCCCCTCAACAGAGTCGACTTCCGGCCAGTCCAGTGATTATTACTTAGGTCGATATCCAAATACTAGGAGTCGGCGGGGTTGGCTTGTAGCATCTGGCCACCGTATGGATTCCCCTGCTCCTGGCTTCCCCACCGTTAGTTCACCTTCTCCCACGACGCACACTGCGCAATTTTCCTTTAATTTCTCTCTCAACCGCCCAAGAAT